>WAAF01014411.1:0-18372 GCA_013400475.1 Tricholaema leucomelas | reverse complement strand
ACCTTCTTGATTCTATGATACTATGATTCTATGATTTTAAGTGTACTGATTAGGTGATCACTTTGGATGGAAGTTGTCCCTGGGAGGCAGAATTCCTTCCTTTTGGTAAGTCTCTAAACCATCTCTTCGCTGGTAAGGCACTGGCTGAACCTGGCTGCAGAAAAGCACATCGGCAGCACCTATTTGTCCCACAGGGGCACACTGCGAAGCGAGGCTCTTCCCAACAGAGCCATGTACACACAACAGGGCATGGAAGCGCTCCCTGGCTCTGACAAAGATCAAATGCAGCGTGGTTGGTTGATCTGTCCATGCCTATAGGGTGTTGGTGATTATAATATTGCACTTTAATGGACTATGGACCCAATTTACATAACATTTACATGTCATCTACATCCTCTTTATGGAATTTAAAAGGCAGTGGTTCAGACACAAAAATAGACCTAAGACATACAGAAGCAGCCTTTAAACTGGTTTCCTTCCCACACACTCTTCAGCTTGAAGCAGAGAGAATAGAATAGAATCAACCAGGTTGGAAGAGACCTCCAAGATCATCCAGTCCAACCTATCCCCCAGCCCTGGCCAATCAACCAGACCATAGCACCAAGTGCCCCAGCCAGGCTTGGCTTCAACACCTCCAGGGAGGGGGACTCCACTACCTCCCTGGGCAGCCCACCTCACCTGTTTCCAGTGGAACCCAAAAGCAGAGCAGAAAGGTCACTGCTGCATCACTGTAGGACAGTGCCCATTAAATGCTTCTTGACCCAAACATGCAGCTCAAGCACTTTTTAACATGAAAACAAACAACAACGAAAAACCCTAAACAAAGCAGCCCCTAAACACAACAAACAAACAAGAAAACCTCCAACAGGAACCCTCCCCCCAGGATTTGAATCATAGAATCAAGCAGGATGCTTTGGGAGGAATCTCTCCTTTTCTCCAAGCAGAATCTCTGGAATGGCCAGAAAGAGAGGTTCATTTTTCTTTTAAACTCTCCCTGGTGCCTTCTGGGTTTTTTTGCTCTGATTTAAGGGAAAGTGGAGTGAGGAGGCCAGAGGTGTGTCTCAGCCACAGTGTGGAGCAGCAGACTCTGCACTGCACCTGCCAATCCAAGGGAGTTTTTAGGTATTTCTGTTCACAGGCTCACAGGATATTAGGGGTTGGAAGGGACCCAATGAGATCATCAAGTCCAACACCCTGCCACAGCAGGACCACACAATCCAGCTCAGGGCACACAGGAACACATCCAGGCAGGCCTTGAAAGGCTCCACAGAAGGAGACTCCACAACCTCTCTGGGCAGCCTGTGCCAGGGCTCTGGGACCCTTGCAGCCAAGAAGTTCCCCTTTGTGTCGAGCTGGAACCTCCTGTGCTGCAGCTTCCATCCATTGCTGCTTGTCCTATGCCAGGGAGCAGTGAGCAGAGCCTGTCCCCTGCTCTGTACCTGGGGTACCACAGAGCACAGAGGAACTCACCCAGACAAACCTTGAAAGTCTTCAAGGGAGAGATGTAAGAAAGCCCTTTGGTAAGTTCTTGGCACAGGTTTGCCATTGAAAGCTTTGGGAAGAAATGGTCAAATCTCCTAAAATGCTGGGATGTAAAAAGCTGGTGAGAGGCCTGGAGCACAGCCCTGTGAGGAGAGGCTGAGAGAGCTGGGGGTGTGCAGCCTGCAGAAGAGGAGGCTCAGGGCAGAGCTCATTGCTGTCTGCAGCTCCCTGAAGGGAGGCTGTAGCCAGGTGGGGTTGGGCTCTGCTGCCAGGCAAGCAGCAACAGAAGAAGGGGACACAGTCTCAAGTTGTGCCAGGAGAGATCTGGGCTGGATGTTAGGAGGAAGTTGTTGTCAGAGAGAGTGATTGGCATTGGAATGGGCTGCCCAGGGAGGTGGTGGAGTCGCCATGCCTGGAGGTGTTGAAGCCAAGCCTGGCTGGGGCACTTAGTGCCATGGTCTGGTTGATTGTTGAGGGCTGGGTGCTAGGTTGGACTGGATGAGCTTGGAGGTCTCTTCCATCCTGGTTTATTCTATGACTCTATGAAGATAATTGTAGAATTCAGGTTTCTGAATTTCAGAACTGAGAGATTTGGATTCTAGGCTTTCCTGCAGTTTATCACTGCCTGAAGCATCCTGTCCTTTCTGTAGGAAAAGCAATAAGAAAGAGGAAAGAAAATAGAAAGAAAACAAGTAAAGAAAAGACAGGATGGAAGGAGGAGAGGGAGAAGAGGGGAAAAAAAGGAGGCAGGACAAAGGAAAAAAGATATCAAGATGGTGGTTTAGAATCAATCAGGCTGGAAGAGACCACCAAGCTCATCCAGTCCAACCTACCACCCAGCTCTATCTGATCAACCAGACCATGGCACTAAATGCCTCATCCAGGCTTTAGACCTTCTGTTATCCATAGATGGGAAGTTAATGAAGAAAGCCAAAAGCACAGCCTATGAAATCTTCTTGCAAACAGTCCATGGGGCACTTAAGTGCAAACCAGCAGTTTCAAGCTCCAGTACAGATGCACAGCCCTGAAATGTGGTTTGGACACATTTTTCTGGCTTAAACCTGAACGTCTGCAGTCCCTGTAAGGTCAGCTTTGTGACTGCCTGCCCCGAGTCTGAGAGCTCAATGCAGAGCTGAGGTCTGCTTTTGTGCAATGCACATTAGCAAAATGGGAAGTGGGCATGCAGAGGAGACAGTGAACGACTGATCACCTCTTCAACTCTCCCCCACAACAAAGACAGGACCAGATGGGATTTTGGTCCAAACAGGTGCAGCAGGCTTTTGTTCTGACATGCTTGTGACAAATTGAAGGAAGAATGTCAAGCCATGAGCTTGAATGTGAAGCCAAAGCCAACATTTTCATGAGAGCTTTGGCCAGACATATTCTTCCCATATTTTCTAGTGTTAATTAGAGCAGGATGTCTGTCCAAATCCACCCTCAGAGATCTGGTTTATATTCTTAGTTTTGCCAGCATTTGAGAAATTGAATGATGTTTATCAGGGGCAAATGTAGAGTCCTGCACCTCGGAAAGAACAATCCCATGGATCAATATAGGCTGGGGACTGACCTGCTGGATAGCAACAAAGGGCAAAAGGACCAGGTTGGACCAGGTTGGAAGAGACCTCCAAGCTCATCCAGTCCAACCTAGCACCTAGCACCGTCCAGGCAACCAGACCATAGCACTAAGTGCCCCAGCCAGGCTTTGCTTCAACACCTCCAGGCACAGCGACTCCACCACCTCCCTGGGCAGCCCATTCCAATGCCAATCACTCTCTCTGCCAACAACTTCNAGGCTGTGCTCCAGGCCTCTCAATGACATGGACAGATAACTAGCATCACATCTGCACCTCTCACAAATGGATAGGTAGCAGGACAGGGCATCTCCACAGGCAGAACAGGGTTAGTGCTGTAGCAGTAGGCTCTACAGATCTGTACATTAGAGCATGCAGATCTCTGCATGAACACAAACCCTTTCAAGTGAAGCCCACTGCAAGCATCTACATTATTTATACTGTGTGTTATACATGGTGGAAGTTTATCTGCAGGCATCATGATAGAAAATACCTCAACTGGTGGAATCTGGTGCATTAGAATTATGACCCTGCTTACTAAACAGCCTGTGGGAGGGATAAATGAGGTGGGGGCTGTTTGAGTGCATCTAAGAGAGAGTCCTAACGGTGCAAGAGGTTGACTTAGACCAAAGATACAAAGAGAGGACAACTTTATTGACTAGAGGAGTTCATAAAGTGATGATGATCACAAATGGGGAAAAGGAGAGTCCTGCTGAAACCTGAAAGAAATGTAAGGATGATGGTCCCACTTCACACCTTCCAGCTAGGCAGGTAAAACCCTGATGCAAACTAATACACAGAGTGTGGTTGATAACAGGTATCCAGAAGCAGAAGCTGTAGGATGTGTCATCACGTGTGCTGGCACAAGGTTTTAAGGTAGGAAGTATTCTGTGTGTAGAGTTCATAACTGGGAAAAACACTGCTGGCTACAAAGACGAGGTGAGACAGGACACGGTGGAGGAGACAAGAAGATATATGGGGAGCTCAGGATGTTTTGATAACCACTCAATAAGAGTAGTGCAAGAGGCTGGGCAGGTGCCTGTAAAAGTATGAAAACAAAGCAAAAGAAGTGTTTCTTTGTTGGAAGGGGGAGTGGAGAAACAAGTTTTTTGGACAAGAGAACCATGGGAAAAAGTGGGCAGAAAAACAAGGGGGGGAGGGAGGGGAAGAGAGAGAAAGAGAGAGAGAGAGAGAGAGAACAATTCTGTCTGACAAAAAGAGATTAAGAGACACAGGAGAAAATCCTTAGAAATGAAACCAGAGTGCAGCTGGCTGAGAGGGAACTACGATGTGGAAAGTTTTGCAGCCAGAAGGAAGAACAGAAGAGGCAGACTGTGGTTCACAGAGTTATGTGCTGCCGTGGACACTTACTGGGGAGAACTGTAAGACCCCCTGCAAGATTGAGTGCGGAGAACAAAAGCCTGCGCTGTGCCAGGAGAACACAGTGCAGAGGCAAGAACTGAGCTCCGTGGAAGTTGAGATCATAAATGAGCTCTTCCTTGGGAAATTCCTGGGCTTTTAATTAATTAATGATTAATTAATGATTGCTTGGTCTTGCAGTAGACTGGAGAGAGAAGTATGAGTAAAACAACCTCTGCCTAACTTTGGCTAATACCTCTGTTCAATGACCATCCAACAGACCATGCTTTCTCCAGGAACAAAGGGTTGAGCTCTGCCATAGAATCACAGAATCATAGAATCGAGCAGGTTGGAAGAGACCTCCAAGATCATCCAGTCCAACCTAGCACCCAGCCCTATCCAGTCAACCAGACCATGGTACTAAGTGCCCCATCCAGTCTTTTCTTGAACACCTCCAGAGAAGGTGACTCCACCACCTCCCTGGGCAGCTCATTCCAATGCCAATCACTCTCTCTCACAACAACTTCCTCCTAACATCCAGCCTGTACTTTCCCCCTGGCACAACATGAGACTGTGTCCCCTTGTTCTATTGCTGGTTGTCTGGGAGAAGAGCCCAACCCCACCTGGCTACAGCCTCCCTTCAGGTAGCTGCAGACAGCAATGAGGTCTGCCCTGAGCCTCCTCTTCTGCAGGCTGCACACCCCCAGCTCCCTCAGCCTCTCATCATAGGGTTTATGTTCCAGGCCATACTTGAACATCACTGCCAATACTCTGCTCTTGCCATTAACATCCCACAGGGTTATTCTGACAACACAGGCACAAGTTATTAACTCTGAAAATCTGATTAACATATTCATTTAAATCATTTGCACACCAATAAGCCTTTGATTTTTTTTTTTTTTGGGGGGGGGAGGATAGAGGGGAAAGAGAAAGCAAATTGTCCCCTGTGCTGTGAGCAGTAGATCTACAACGATGCTCACCACCACCACCATGCTCGCTTCGCTTTACAAACCAGGGCCCCTTGATGTAAGTTTCAAAGAGCTCTCGTGGAGAATCCTGCTTGACCTTGTTGCATTGTCAACAGCAAACAACTTTCATGTACAATCTCTGGTGACTTTCTTTTCATTTTATCTTTTCTTTTCTTCTTTTAAACATCAATATGCAATGATCCAAAAGGATTTCTGATAACATCGGTTTTTGACTGGCAGCAAAATCGCTGCCACTTCGCTCCTCTGCCTATCACAGATGTTATTATGAGTTTATTTTCTTGTCATATTTTTCTTCTTTTCCCTCTTTAGAGAAAGAGTTGGTTTTGATCTCCTTTTAACTGGAAAACATACCCAAGCCCTTTTTGCATTTGCTTAGCCTCCACTTATTAATTCTTCTGTGAGTGTGCAAGGAAGAGAGGAATAAAAAGGCTGCTGTGGTTCTTCCTAGAAAGAAAGGATGTGTGTTTTGTAGTCAGAGCAGGAATTGAAAGGAGTGGGCTCTTGGGCTCCAATCCATTCTGCTGTGAGTTAGGGGACTTCTTTTCATTCACTCTGGTTCTGATTAAGGCTGAGCGTTTGTCTTTCTGTGATAACTGCAACAGCTCAAATCCATTCAGGTTGGAACCTTTCAAGTGAAGTACAATGCAATGCGTGGATCGAATCCCTTGCTCCATCAGCGCTTAACATCCATATGGATGCTGGGTACTGCTGGGTACTGCAGCGATGTGCAGAGTGGTTGAGCTGAACTGAGATCAGTGAAATTGTTGTTGTGCTGGGCTCTGCCTAAGTGATTTACCCCACCTTGGCTGATGCACTTCTGTTCCTTCTCCTTCAGCATTGCAATCAGCTGACTGAACAATAGAATCAGAGAATGATTCGGGTTGGAAGAGATCTTCAAAGGTCACCTATGTCCAGTGAGGACCTCTGAGGGCCACAACTTGTCATCAGTCTTTATTTAGGTATTGGGCCTATGGGTGACAGGTTGGACTGGGTGATCTTGATTCTATGATTCTATGATATATTAGTTCCAAGGATTCAATTTCTTTCATCATCCATTCAGTAGGAGAACCAGACTCAGCTTCAGCCCTTGCAATGGTGTAGACAATGGGAAGTGATGTTGACATAAACCTCATGATTTGACTTAGGGCAGCACCTCAGTGCAACATTTTTCATCCCTGTCTTATAGAATCATAGAATCAACCAGGTTAGAAGAGACCTCCAAGCTCATCCAGTCCAAACTAGCACCCAGCCCTGACCAACCAACCAACCAGACCATGGCACTAAGTGCCCCAGCCAGGCTTTGCTTCAACACCTCCAGGCACGGCGACTCCACCACCTCCCTGGGCAGCCCATTCCAATGCCAATCACTCTCTCTGCCAACAACTTCCTCCTAACACCCAGCCTAGACCTGCCCCGCCACAACTGTTTTCCCCGAAGGACAAGTAATAGAGCCAAGATCAAGATCTACCAGTCCAAGAACCTGCTTGAAGGCCTTCAGCCTTTTCTTTTGTGCCATAAACACTCTGCACTATGTATTTTTTCATGTTCCACACCTTCCAGAGCAAGCCAGCCCTGGAACAATATTATCTGGAGAGGAGGGGGCAGCTGACCCCCAAATGCCGAAGCGTTCTGCGTAGCAGGGGCCGCGGCCCCGTTAATGCCAACGACATTTTGACAGTAGCATGCTGTCAGCCCAACGGTTTGACCTATACAGCCACCTCTAATTATTACTAATTAAAGAATTAATTATTCATGGCAGCACACACTATTAGCATAGCAGAGATGTGTTGGAATATGAGTTATGTGCGGTTTATGAATCTTCAGAAAATAGATTCTTTAATAAATTAATAAAGGGGCTCTGGGGTTTCATTAAAAGGTGGCTGGAGGGGTTGCAAGCCAGTTTCCAAGGAGACCACAGGTGGTTTGCTTGGATTTCTTTTTTAGTTAAACTTGTTTGGGCCAGATGATTTCCCTTCCCCCCCCTCCCCCTCTCACCCTGTCCTCACTGCTCTTTCCTCAGGCAGAGAGGAGAACATTTTAATGAAACCCCTGTTGTCCTCATATCGCTTTGATCCCCGTGTGGTCTCCAACCTCCACCTTGGCCAGTTGGAGGATGGTACAGTTGGGTTTTTTTTTTTTCTGTTCTGTTCTTTCCCCCCCCCCCCCCCCCCCCCCCCCTTTTTGATTGAAAGCTGCAACCAGCTCTGCCATGAATAAACAACAGGAATGATAAAAGCAGAAGGGTAGAGGAAAACAGAACAAACAAAGGAGAAAATAAAGGAAATTTCATCAATTCAAATGAGAGCATCACGATGGGAGCAGAGTTAATTACCTTGGCTTTGTGGGTTTGATGAGTTTTGTTACTCCTATTTCTACATCCATGTTTATTTCTGATGTGATATTTCTTATTCTTTAGACCCCTGTTGATAATTTTTTTGGTTATTCATACAAAAAAAAAAAAGGGGGGGAGAAAATTCTTCACTTTTTCTTATCCTCTCTTTTGTTTTTTCATCAATTCAAACGAGAGCATCACGATGGGAGCAGAGTTAATTACCTTGGCTTTGTGGGTTTGATGGTTGTTGTTATTCCTGGTTTTATATCCATGCTTATTTCTAAAGTGATATTTCTGATTCTCTAGACCCATGTAGATTTTTGTTGTTGTTGTTATTAATTAAAAAAAAAAAAAGAGGAAGAAAATTCTTCACTTTTTTAATTCTCTCTCTCTGTTTTCATCTGTTCAAACGAGAGCATCACGATGGGAGCAGAGCTAATTACCTTGGCTTTGTGGGTTTGGTGGTTGTTGTTATGCCTATTCTTATATCCATGTTCATTTTTAATGTGATATTTCTGATTCTTTATACCCCTATAGATTTTTTTTGTTGTTATTAATACCAAAAAAAAGAGACAATTCTTCACTTTCTTTTTATTCTCTCTCTTTTTTCATCAATTCAAATGAGACCACCACGACAGCAGCAGAGTTAATTACCTTGGCTTTGTGGATTTGATGGTTGCTGTTACTCCTGGGTTTATATCCATGTTTATTTCTAATGTGACATTTTCTTACTCTTTAGAGCTTTATAGATTTTTTTTTGTTATTAATACAAAACAAAAGAGGAAGAAAAGTCTTCACTTTTTTTATTCCCTCTCTCTCTCTGTTGGTTTTTTTTTTCCATTCTGTCATGCTGAATGTTTCTCATCATTTATTTCATTCCAATAATGCAGAGGGTGATATTAATACCTTCCAGTGCTGCTAACTAAACAGTGATATAAATAGCAATAACAAGGTTTACAAGCTTTTGCTCCAGCTTCCAGATCACATTAAAATTCCATCCTTTGTTAAGAAAAGCCTCAACAAAATAGCAGCTACATGAGAAAAAGAAACTAAAATTGAATGTCCCTGTCTCACATTCTGAGGGCTTCCAAGCAGTCTCACAAGTGAAGTCTGTAACCACCGAGTGGAATGACCACAGAATCACAGAATTAACCCGGTTGGAAAAGACCTCTGAGATCATTGAGTCCAACCTAGCACCTAACACCTTCTAATTAACTAAACCAGGTTGGAAAAGATCTCTGAGATCGTTGAGTCCAACCTAGCACCTAGCACCTTCTAATTAACTAAATGTACAGGGTTAACCCTCCTGGGGGAGTGACCCTGAACCTGACCCTAGGTGGTATTGACCCCTGCCCAGGGGTGGGTCTGGCCGCAACCAGGTGATGGTTAGTCCATCGCCCAGTCCTGTCTTAAGATCCATAAAAGCAGATGGACTTCCTCTTCTCCCTCTCTCCCTCTGCCTCACCATTCCTGTTTCCTGCTGCTCCTTGTCTTACCCCATGGCCACCATCACCACGAGGTGGGCAAAACCCCTTGCCATCAAATCAGGTTCTATGTTTACATGTTTTGTAACTTGTTTTCCCTTCCCTACACCTTTGTAACTTCCCTACCTCGTATATCTTTTATTCCTTGTTAAACTTCTCTTCTTTTAACTTCCAAATCCCAGTGAGATGATTGGTTATGGTCTGCATACCTTTCCCCTCCCTCCATCTGATCCCTTTTCTTTTGGGAAAGAAGGGGGAAGAGGGAAGGGCATTCTGTAAATTGTTATTGGTTCTGTCAACCATAACTGAGTCTCTGGGAATTTAAATTAGAACCTAGACACTAAACCAGGTTGGAAAAGACCTCTGAGATCATTGACTCCAACCTAACACCTTCTAATTAACTAGACCATGGCATTAAGTGCCTCATCCAGCCTCCTTTTAAACCCCTCCAGACATGGTGACTCCACCACCTGGCTGGGCAGCCTATTCCAATGCCAATCATTCTTTCTGTGAAGAACTTCTTTCTAACTTCTTCCTTGCTGCTACATGAATCTCACCAAACAATACTGCACTGTTGCAGGGGCCAATATCATCTATCATCTTGAAGGGATCAGGGACTGATAAGGATTTATTTCCTTTATAGCTGCTCACTTCAGTGTGAGGACAAGGACATGATACTGAAGGTGACCCATCCAACTTATCTGAGAAACTAATGTTGGGAGAAGAGAAATTATCTCCACGGGCTCTGGGGGGGGAGCTTGGTCTTAGGTTCATGACTTTTCAGCAAGATGCAGGATGAGGCTCACCTTGTACTTTCAGAAGAGAAAGAGAAGAGGAGGCTCAGGGCAGAGCTCATTGCTGTCTACAACTACCTGAACGGAGGCTGTAGCCAGGTGGGGTTGGGCTCCCCTTCCAGGCAACCACCAATAAAACAAGGGGACATAGCCTCAAGCTGTGCCAGGGCAGGTCTAGGCTGGATGTTAGGAGGAAGTTGTTGGCAGAGAGAGTGATTGGCATTGGAATGGGCTGCCCAGGGAGGTGGTGGAGTCGCTGTGCCTGGAGGTGTTGAAGCCAAGCCTGGCTGGGGCACTTAGTGCCATGGTCTGGTTGATTGGCCAGGGCTGGGTGCTAGGTTGGACTGGGTGAGCTTGGAGGTCTCCTCCAACCTGCTTGATTATATGATTCAGTGATTCTATGATCTGGTTGATTGGCTAGGGCTGGATGCTAGGTTGGACTGGGTGAGCTTGGAGGTCTCCTCCAACCTGGTGGATTCTATGATTTTATATTGAGTTTGTTGGAGCTCTTTGCAAGTTGCTGTAATGACTAACTCCTGTGTCTGATTCTGTTCATCTATTAATTTCCACTGATCTATTGATTTCTGTTGATGTATCTTTTGAGGCAGTGACTGCATAATAGTACATCATCACACAGTGAGCAAAGCAGTGAATTTTCAGCCTCAGATGCAGTTCTGGCTGCTCTGGTAGTGCCAGTTCTACATCTCGGCTCTCTTTGTGATCATTTTTACTTTTTCTATCCTAGCACTTAGAGACTCTCTTGAGGCACTGAGGCTCTGCTTTGCTATGTGTGGTATGTACATACAAACGGGATCGCATTACGGTGTTGCAGCAGTTGTGTGAACTTGATCTCCCTGTGTCTGCCCTGCCAACTGACAAGCAGAGCCCATTTCTGTTGAAGGAAAATCTTTCCAAGAATGTGGATGATCCCAAGCAGTTAACCCACCAGGTCAGAAACTGTCAGCCTCAAGAGCCTAAAAGCCTGGATGAAATGTTGTGCTTGGACAAAGCCACTTGTTGAAGGTAGGTTTCTCACAGAAATGTTATCCTGTGTCATGCTGCTGATTTTGAGACAGCTCCCTAAGTTTAGCAAACTGAACAGTGGAGATGTAATCAGGTTATGATGTTAATTTCCCAATAATACACCAATACTGATAATACCAATACCCCAGTAATAACAGAATCATAGAGTAGCAACCAGGCTCACCAGCTTTGATGCTCTTCTCTGGACACCCAAGTTATGTCCTGGTTTACTTCAATAAGAGCAAAAGCATGCATCTGGTTCCCACTTCCTGGATGATTGCATGAAGCATTAGAGAAAAGAAATGTCTCTTATTTTGCCCTGAGAAAAAAAGAAGCCAGAACTTCCAGTTCCAAATGAAAACACATGCTGGGATTTCCATTCAAACATACTCAGGATGCTTCTTGTTTCCCTCTATGGATTAAATCCCTCTTCTGATTAAGGTATCTATAAGGGATGCTTTATAATAATTTTGCTCTTGGCAAGTTTAGAAATAAGCTCAGGATAATAATTCAGAATTCCTAAATCCAAATTTGGATTTAAAATGTAAAACATTGAATCCAGACAGGAAAGATATTGCTACACTGATCACCTCGAGTTTTAATGAGATCTAGAGAAAAATGGACTCAGAAGATCCTCAGCTTCTTGGAAAACTTAGCCAATTTTATTTAAATGCCTGAAAAATAATTTACATGCTGAACTTCAGGCACAAAGGTTTGCAAACCTCATTGGTTTAGCCACCATTACACAGAAAATGAGCATTGCCCTTTTCTCTCTATAGCAGTTAACTAGACCCAGGGCGTGGCTGGAGATACTTGTCCAAAATCTGTTAGAGATTTTACCTGCCTTGCCCTTTGCCAGCTTTTGGAGATGTGCCCAATAGTCATTAAAAAGTGACCAGGCACAATCTGAGAGCTCACACAGGCATTCATAGAATCACAGAGTCATAGAATCAACCAGGTTGGAAGAGACCTCCAAGCTCATACACTCCAACCTAGCACCCAGCCCTCAACAATCAACCAGACCATGGCACTAAGTGCCCCAGCCAGGCTTGGCTTCAACACCTCCAGGCACAGAGGCTCCACCACCTCCCTGGGCAGCCCATTCCAATGCCAATCACTCTCTCTGACAACAACTTCCTCCTAACATCCAGCCTAGACCTGCCCTGGCAAAACTTGAGGCTGTGTCCCCTTGTTCTGTTGCTGCTTGCCTGGCAGCAGAGCCCAACCCCACCTGGCTACAGCCTCCCTTCAGGGAGCTGCAGACAGCAATGAGCTCTGCCCTGAGCCTCCTCTTCTGCAGGCTGCACACCCCCAGCTCCCTCAGCCTCTCCTCACAGGGCTGTGCTCCAGGCCCCTCCCCAGCCTTGCTGCCCTTCTCTGGACACATTTCAGTATCTCAACATCTCTCTTGAATTGAGGGGCCCAGAACTGGACACAGTACTCAAGGTGTGGCCTGAGCCGTGCTGAGCAGAGGGGAAGATGGATGTTCTCACCAAATGAGATGAATTCTGCTCTGAAGAGGAAGCCAGACCTGCTGCTTCAGGGCAGACAGTCACAGAATCACAGAATGTCAGGGGCTGGAAGGGAACTTGAAAGCTCATATAGTCTCAACCCCACTGCCAGAGCAGGATCACCTATACCAGATCATGTAGGAATGTGTCTATGTGGGGTCTGAATATCTCCAGAGAGGGAGATGTGGGAATACAATGTGAGAAGGAATGGTATTGGGCAGCCTGTGACCATTTGGCCTTGCTTCCCACAGCTCCAGGATGCCTCCCACAGGGGAGGAAAGATAGTGGGATACCTGGTTAATGAGATAAACAAGACATGATGTATGCAAAAGACTGGGTTGTGCTTGCCTAGATTATGCTACTGTGTAAGTGTGTGCTTTGTGCTCTGGACTGTATCAATGGAGTCAGAGTGATAAAGGTCTCTGGTGGGATTCACATTGAATCAGGTGGAGTCTAGCTGCCAAGCTGCGCCAACGTGTGGAGATCTACAACATGCTGCAGCCAACAGGGAGACTCCACACCCCCCCAGGCAGCCTGTTCCAGTGTTCTGTACCAGCCCTGGAACCCTCTATTTCATGAAGTTCCCTCTGAACAAAGAAACTGCATGCTTAGAAGAGATTTCTGCAACCCAGTGCAGCCTTCAGTTTTGTGCAGACTGAGCAAGTAGGCAAACAGCAACAGGACAAGGGGACACAGTCTTAAGTTGTGGCAGGGGAGGTCTAGGCTGGATGTTAGGAGGAAGTTGTTGTCAGAGAGAGTGATTGGCATTGGAATAGGCTGCCCAGGGAGGTGGTGGAGTCGCTGTCCCTGGAGGTGTTGAAGCCAAGCCTGGCTGGGGCACTTAGTGCCATGGTCTGGTTGCCTGGACAGTGCTGGGTGCTAGGTTGGACTGGCTGAGCTTGGAGCTCTCTTCCAACCTGCTTGATTCTGTGATTCTGTGAAATAAACCCAAAAGTGTTGCTTGAAAATATTCCCTGATTAAATTTCTTCTCTCTGTCGAGTGGAATTTGAACAATTCCACCTTGCTTTTTTACAGTAGAGAGCCTGAGAAGAAGTGAGGTTTAATTACTTTAACACAATATGCACATAGAATCATAGAATGGTTTAGGTTGGAAGGGACCTCAAGGATCATCCAGCTCCAACCCCCTGCCATAGNCTCTCAGCCTGTCCTCATAGCAGAGCTGCTGCAGCCCTCTGAGCATCTTCATGGCTCTCCTCTGGACTGGCTCCAGCAGTTCCATGTCCTTCTTGTGCTGGGGGCTCCAGAACTGCACACAGTACTGCAGGTGGGGTCTGAGGAGAGCAGAGTAAAGGGGCAGAATCCCCTCCCTTGCCCTGCTGCCCACACTGCTCTTTCCTAATGTGCATACATGCCCGTGGCTCTGTTCAAAGACAGAGGGTCTGGGCACCTACACACGTGTGTGCACTCTCATATTGTCATACTTTAAAGAACAAAATCAACATTTTGGGATTTGTCCTGTGTCACAGGAGCAGTCAAGCATTCTGTTTTTTTCTGAACCACCAAACTCCCTTCCTTTGCTTCATTCTGTTTCTTCACTTGTCTTGCAGTTATGTTTACCACCTGCCCATGAAACACATAGAAACTCCCAGGGATTGATTCCACAGTTCATGGTGTCTGTTCTCCTTTCATAGAATCATAGTCAGGGTTGGAAGGGACCACAAGGAGCAGCCAGTCCCAACCCCCCTGCCATGCCCAGGGACACCCTACCCTAGAGCAGGCTGCACACAGCCTCAGCCAGCCTGGCCTGAAACACCTCCAGCCATGGGGCCTCAACCACCTCCCTGGGCAACCCATTCCAGCCTCTCACCACTCTCATGCTCAACAACTTCCTCCTCACCTCCACTCTGACTCTCCCCCCCTCCAGCTTTGCTCCATTCCCCCCAGTCCTGGTACTTCCTGAGAGCCTGAAGAGTCCTTCCCCAGCCTGTTTGTACTATGGATGTTTCCAGCCTCTGTGGCTGGAAAGGATCTGTGGAATTTTGAGGCCAATATTTGAAAATTTCTCAATGATTTACTTTCTCAAGATATTTTCTTCTTTCCTCTGGATTTGTGCCCTAGGACTATTTATTTCTTGCTCCATCAGATATTTTCAACCAAACTTGTTTACTGAAAGGTGTTTCACTTGCACCTTCCTGTGTCTTATTCTGTGCTGATCGCTTTGGGGCTAGAGTTTGCATCTTAGGAGCCTTTCTCTCTGTATTTTGAGCATCTTTTCCCTGAACTGGTTCTTTTGTCACTGTTTTGGCTTTGGTTCTCTCCCTCCTTGGGGTTTTGGTTTTGTTTGGTTGGCTGGTTTGGGTTTTTTGGGTTGGATTTTTGGTTTAGTTTGATCTTTTTTTTCTCTTCTCTGTTGTTCTTGTTTGGTTTTGTTTCAATGCTGTTACAGCCTGATGAAAAGTCTTTTTTTTTTCCTTCTGGAGAGATCTGACATCCTGAAATTCAGGTTTGCTAACCTCAAACCTGTTTCTAGGATGTTTCTCAGTCCAGTCCATTTGCCCCAAAAGGAAATGTCTGGAGCTATCTGCTAGCTCAGCTATGGGACTGACACAGATGAGCTGTGCCTCAGCTTCAACTGACAAACAATTGTCCTGACAGTTGTAGCAATGTTATTGTGGTGCTGCTCATTTAACAGTGATCCTGACTGGAACACGAAATCAGGAGGAATAAACAGATATCCAAACACTGAAGTTAATTGCTAACACAAATGGATGTTTACTAATATACATCACAGGAGAAGTTTTCACTCCAGGAAAAAAAAAATTATCAGACCCTATGGGCATCCATTCCCCCCTTCTTTTTGTTTAATGAGTTCAGGAAAGATTAAAATCCTAATTAAACACATATATTATTTCTGTACTTAGGGTTCTGTTTTGCTTTTTAAACTGCATCCTTTTAATGTAAAACTGACATTCTGGCACTGCTCATATGCCCAGAAGAATTAGATAACCAACAACAATTTATAATAAGTGTGTGCCAGAACAGAGGGTGTGTTTTGCTTCACACAGTTAGAGGAGATCAGATTTTCCTCTTAATTGGAAGCTTTGTTCTGCAAGTCAGGCTCAGAACTGCAAATCTACTGCAGTTCGGATCCATCTACCTGAACTGCAGTCAAAACTGGAGATGTTGTGCCAGGAGGTGACATAACAGACAGGTAGGTAGGCAGGTAGGTAGGTGGGTGGGTAGGTTGGTAGGTAAGTAGATAGATTGATAGAAATAGATAGACACACAGATAGATAGATGGGTAGATAGATAGACAGATAGGTAGATGGATAGACTCATAGGCAGAAAGATAGACAGATAGACACAAATAGGCCAACAGGTAGGTAGACAGACAAGATAGGTAGATAGATAAGTAGATAGATGGATAGGTAGATAGACAGAAATAGACAGACAGATGGGTAAGTAGATAGATAGCAAGTAGCTAGACAGACAGAAAGATAGACAGATAGGCACAAATAGGCAGACAGACAGAGAGTTACAGAGGTAGGTTGATAGACAGATGGGTAGACAGATAGATAGAGAGGCAGATAGATAGACACATAGACAGAAAGAGAAATAGACACAAATAGATAGATAGATAGATAGACAGGATAGATAGATAGATAGATAGATAGACAGGATAGATAGATAGACAGATAGATAGACAGGATAGACAGATAGACAGGATAGATAGATAGATAGATAGATAGACAGGATAGATAGATAGATAGACAGGATAGATAGACAGGATAGACAGATAGACAGGATGGATAGATAGATAGATAGATAGATAGACAGGATAGATAGATAGACAGGATAGATAGATAGATAGACAGGATAGATGGATAGATGGATAGATAGATAGACAGAGACAAACAAATAGGTAGATAGAGAGAAATAGATGCGTGGGTAGATGGAGAAGTAGCTACTCAGACAGACACATAGAAAGATAGACAGATAGACACAAATAAGCAGACAGAGAGATAGGTAGAGAAGTAGATAGACAGATAGATGGGTGGGGAGATAGAGAGGTAGATAGACACATAAAGACAGACATAAAGAGATAGGCAGACAGATAGACACAAGTAGATAGACAGAGAGGTACATAGATAGACAGACAGATAGATGGGTAGATAGATAGGTAGACAGACAGATAATCAGACTCAGAAAATGCCTTTAGTCTGGGCAGGAGAGTGACAGCAGGCACAGACAGCCAGATTCAAAGGGATCACTGAGCTGGGGCTGAACTCCCCCAACTCCAGCCGTCGATGGCATTGGTTCCCACAGGGGTGTTTTGGATTCCAGCTCCAGACTAAAAGCAAATTCATTCAGTCAAAAGAGTGTGGAGAGCAATGTGATGACTCCTAAGGAAGAGTACACATTCAGACAGCTGAACTGCTCTCCAAAATTTGCCAAAGCAGTGCCCTCAATCTCTGCTGAGAGGAGCGGGAAAGCACATGGAAACACCTGGAGGCTGTAAAAATCACAGGGCTGGAAACCAACACACTCAGTGCAGAGCTGCTGCTTGAAATAAGGTAAAAAAAGGGGACTACAGCAAATGTAAAAGTCTGTTTCTGTGGCTAATGGCCACACTTGTCCCATTCCTGTCCCAAATACCATCATGTCCCAATCACCTGTGAATAGACAAGAGCAGGAGTTCGTGGCATACTTTCAGCAGTAAAATACCATGGATAAATATGTTTGGACTATGCAAAAGGTGCCTGCAAATAACCAATAGAATAGAATCAACCAGGTTGGAAGAGGCCTCCAAGATCATCCAGTCCAATGAAAGGAAAAAGCTTCTTAAGTAAAGGAGCTGGGAGTGTGCAGCCTGAAGAAGAGGAGGCTCAGGGGTGACCTAATTGTAGCCAGGTGGGGGTTGATTTCTTCTGCCAGGCAAGCAGCAACAGAAGAAGGGGACACAGCCTCAAGCTGTGCCAGGGGAGGTCTAGGCTGGATGTTAGGAGGAAGTTGTTGGCAGAGAGAGTGATTGGCATTGGAATGTGCTGCCCAGGGAGGTGGTGGAGTCTCTGTCCCTGGAGGTGTTGAAGCCAAGCCTGGCTGGGGCACTTAATGGTCTGGTTGATTGGCCAGGGCTGGGTGCTAGGTTGGAGTGGATGAGCTTGGAGGTCTCTTCCAACCTGCTTGACTCTATGATTCTATGAAACAATCATATTGTCACCAAAACAATACTGTTTACCATGGTGATATATAAGGAGAGCTTGACAGTGCTGCCCAAATGTAGGTGAGGATGAAATGTGATGAACATCATGGTCTATTTTGATTGGGTGAGCCTAAAAAAGAGCTGCTGCTTCTCATAATGTGCCCTGGGGTGAACTACTACTGTTTATTATGGATATAATTCCTAGTGTCGAGACAGCTAATTAAGAAGGGCTCCTTTTTGCTCCTTACTACCTACCCTGTAACTCAAATGTGGTTGCTGCTGCTGGAAAGGCTTCAGAATTTGTGTGAGGAAATTCCAGAGAGGTGGCAAGACCAAATCTTCTCACAACTACAGAACTATTATAGAAGAATATAAAATTTAGTCCCATATAAAATTATACAAGAGAAATCCATGATGTTATCAAATAAGTCTCTGATGAACTTCTGCTTACTTCATAAGGTGCCCTTACTACTAGATTATTCCACTGACTAGCATATTATTCGTGCAATGTCACAGACAAGAGATTCAAAACATGAAAAGTACTTTTAAAACATATGGGAAGTGCAATGAAGGTTTTGCTGAAGCTTCCAAACACTAAAAATAATCAGAAATATTTTCCCTACCTGTGTGGATATGTGTGATGGTTTGGGTGTCCCCCGCCC
>WAAF01014394.1:0-10810 GCA_013400475.1 Tricholaema leucomelas | reverse complement strand
CTCTCTTTCCTCAGCGTCTCGCCAGCCCCAGTGCCCGGCCGGCCCCGTTCCGGCTCGCAGCTCAACCCGGCCAAGGCAGGGATTGGGAAGAAGGTGTACGGGGAGGGGGTGGGAGGGTTGTATTCGGGTTGGGGGGGGTCCCCTACCTCTTCACCTCTCCCCTCACAGTCGGTTCCTCTTTAGCTGAAGGGGACGGAGCTGCCGGAGGAGGATGCTGAGGATCGGTAAAGACGAGGAGAAGCGCTGCGGGCTGCTTCACGCCACTTAGAAAGGGGTAAGGTGTGGGGTACACCTCCCCCACTCCCACTCCGGGGGAGGTGGGGAAGGCGAGAAGGGAGTGGGGTGGGGATCAGGGGAAACCAGAAAGCAGAGAAGAATTAGGGAAGGGGCGGGGGGGAGGGGGGGGGGTGGAGATGGTAGAAGGGAGAAAGAAAAGTGGGAAGAAGGAGAAAGAAAAGACTGGAAGGAAGGGAGGGGAAAAAAAAAAGAAGATATAAAGGAATAATTTTGTTTTTTTAATTAGAGGGGGGAAAAAACTGAATTTTTATTTCGTTTTATTTCGGTTTGGGGTTTTTTTTTTTCGGTCGGGAGAAGGGGGAAAATAAGGGAGAACTAAGGGGGGATGGAGAAGGGAGAGAGAAAAGTGGAAAGAGGGAGAGAAAAAAGGGTCGAAGGAGCAAAACAGCAAAAAGAAAAGAGGAATTTTATTTATTTTTTTTAATAGGTAAGAAAGAAAAGGAGAAAAAATTGGGGGGGAATGAGGGGAGGGTCAGAGAAGAGGAATAAGACAAGGAAAAGAATGAGAGAAGGGTGGGAAGAGCCGAAGGGGAAAAGGAGGAAAACGAAAGAGAAGGGGGAAAAAGGAGCAGAGGAAAAGGAGGAAAACGAAAGAGAGGGAAAAAAAGGAGCAGAGAGGCTGAGAAGGAGAGAGGGGCACAGGGGTCGGAGAGGGAAGGATAAGAGGAATAAGACAAGCAAAAGAATGAGAGAAGGCTGGGGAGAGCCAAAGGGGAAGAGGAGGAAAACGAAAGAGAGGGGGAAAAAGGAGCAGAGAGGCTGAGAAGGAGAGAGGGGCACAGGGGTTGGAGAGAGAAGGATAAGGAGAAGGGAAAAAAGGGAGCAGAGGGGCTGAGAAGGAGAGAGGGGCACAGGGGTCGGAGAGGGAAGGATAAGAGGAATAAGACAAGCAAAAGAATGAGAGAAGGGTGGGAAGAGCCACAGGGGAAAAGGAGGAAAACGAAAGAGAGGGGAAAAAAGGAGCAGAGGGGCTGAGAAGGAGAGAGTGGCACAGGGGGTGCAGCCCCGGGGAGCCAGGCAGAGACAATGGGGCACGGCCCCGCCACCACCGCCCTTCGCAGGGTGGGGATGGGGCACCGGCAGAGGGGTGGGGAGAAGCGGCAGGAGCTCTGAGAGTCCCCTGTGTCCTTTGGCAGGCGGAGATGGCCCCGCTGCTGGCCCTATGGCTGGTGGCCCTGCTGGGTTTGACCCGGGCGTGCCCGGAGCCCTGCGCTTGTGTGGACAAGTACGCGCATCAGTTTGCCGACTGCGCCTACAAGGACCTCCAAGTGGTGCCCACGGGCTTGCCTTCTAACGTGACCACCCTCAGCCTTTCGGCCAACAAGATCACCTCCCTGCAGCAGCGTTCCTTCGTGGAGGTGACCCAAGTGACCTCGCTTTGGTTGGCACACAATGAGATCCGTTCCATCGAGCCCGGTACCTTCGCCATCCTGGTGCAGCTGAAAAACCTCGACGTCAGCCACAATCAGATCGTGGACTTCCCCTGGCAGGACCTTTACAACCTCAGCGCTCTCCAGCTGCTCAAGATGAACAATAACCACATGGCTTCGGTGCCTCAGGGGGCTTTCCACACCCTGAAGGACCTCCGGTCCTTACGCATCAACAACAACAAGTTCACCGCCTTAGCGGAGGGGATCTTCGACTCGCTCAGTTCCCTCTCCCACCTGCAGATCTACAACAACCCCTTCGAGTGCTCCTGCAAGCTCCAGTGGTTGAAGAAGTGGATGGACAGCACGCTCATCTCCATCCCCGAGAAGGACTCCATCGCTTGTGCCCTGCCGGAGCAGCTCCGGGGAGTGCCAGTGGGGAAGATCCCGGACGTCCAATGCGCTTCCCCCACCGTGCAGCTCACCTATTACCCCAACCTGGACACCACGGAGCTCTTCGATGGCTTCACCCTGACCTTGCACTGTGCCGTAACGGGCACCCCGCCGCCCGAAGTCAGCTGGAAGATCCGCACCTCCAGCCAAACCTTGCAGCTCGATGGGAATCCGAAGGAGAGTGCTGGGAAGGACCTGCCCAAAGAGGAGCCTGAGCGCTTCTTGGTCTTCAAGAACGGCACATTGGTGATCCCCCACCTGAGCAAAAGGGAAGAGGGCAGCTACACCTGCCTGGCCACCAATGAAATGGGTAGCAACCAGACCTCGGTCAACGTGGCTGTGGCTGGCAGCCAGAAATACCCGCTGCAACCCGGCAGGGACCCGCTGGGGGGCAAAGCGCAACCAGGTGACAAGAAGCCTGGGGCTAAAGGAGCGAAAAACAGCGTGCTCATGCCAGATGAGAGGAACAAACCCTTCAGTCCCACCCGGCAGAGCCAACCGTCCTCGGCAGCTGGGACGGAGTCCACGGGAGAAGGGCAAGAACCTTTCCAGCTGCCACCCTTCGAGAAGAAATGCGGCTCCGCGCAAACCAGCAAGTACATTTCCAACCACGCCTTCAACCAGAGCGGCGACTTCAAGCAGCACACTTTTGACCTGGGGGTGATCGCCTTAGACGTGTCCGAGCGGGATGCCCGGGTGCAGCTCACCCCTACCTACCTGCAACCTGAGAAGGTTCACCTCAGGATGCTTTACCTGTGCCAGGAGAGCAGCCAGGGCCATGCCGTGGTGCAGTGGTCCAAGATTGAGGAAGGGGTGAACTCGTACTGGTTCCAGGGCTTGAACCCTGGCACCAACTACTCTGTGTGTCTCACCTACCTGGGGGAGGACTGCCAGGTCCAAGTGGTCTTCACCACCAAAAAAGAGATCCCTTCCCTCATCATTATCGTGGTGGTGAGCATCTTCTTGCTGGTGCTAGCCACTTTACCCTTGATGGGGGCGACGTGGTGTCACCTCCTCTCTAAGTACCAAGGCAAGACCTACAAGCTCATCATGAAGGCTCAGAACCCAGACCAGATGGAGAAGCACATGGCTGCCGACTTCGACCCTCGCATCTCCTACCTGGAGTCCGAGAAGAACTACAACCTCAGTGAGGTGGGGGAAGCGGAGGTGGAGGAAGAAGACGATGACGAAGAGGAGGAGGATGAAGGAGGCAGGAGGAGGAGGAGGAGAGAAANATGGGGCACCGGCAGAGGGGTGGGGAGAAGCGGCAGGAGCTCTGAGAGTCCCCTGTGTCCTTTGGCAGGCGGAGATGGCCCCGCTGCTGGCCCTATGGCTGGTGGCCCTGCTGGGTTTGACCCGGGCGTGCCCGGAGCCCTGCGCTTGTGTGGACAAGTACGCGCATCAGTTTGCCGACTGCGCCTACAAGGACCTCCAAGTGGTGCCCACGGGCTTGCCTTCTAACGTGACCACCCTCAGCCTTTCGGCCAACAAGATCACCTCCCTGCAGCAGCGTTCCTTCGTGGAGGTGACCCAAGTGACCTCGCTTTGGTTGGCACACAATGAGATCCGTTCCATCGAGCCCGGTACCTTCGCCATCCTGGTGCAGCTGAAAAACCTCGACGTCAGCCACAATCAGATCGTGGACTTCCCCTGGCAGGACCTTTACAACCTCAGCGCTCTCCAGCTGCTCAAGATGAACAATAACCACATGGCTTCGGTGCCTCAGGGGGCTTTCCACACCCTGAAGGACCTCCGGTCCTTACGCATCAACAACAACAAGTTCACCGCCTTAGCGGAGGGGATCTTCGACTCGCTCAGTTCCCTCTCCCACCTGCAGATCTACAACAACCCCTTCGAGTGCTCCTGCAAGCTCCAGTGGTTGAAGAAGTGGATGGACAGCACGCTCATCTCCATCCCCGAGAAGGACTCCATCGCTTGTGCCCTGCCGGAGCAGCTCCGGGGAGTGCCAGTGGGGAAGATCCCGGACGTCCAATGCGCTTCCCCCACCGTGCAGCTCACCTATTACCCCAACCTGGACACCACGGAGCTCTTCGATGGCTTCACCCTGACCTTGCACTGTGCCGTAACGGGCACCCCGCCGCCCGAAGTCAGCTGGAAGATCCGCACCTCCAGCCAAACCTTGCAGCTCGATGGGAATCCGAAGGAGAGTGCTGGGAAGGACCTGCCCAAAGAGGAGCCTGAGCGCTTCTTGGTCTTCAAGAACGGCACATTGGTGATCCCCCACCTGAGCAAAAGGGAAGAGGGCAGCTACACCTGCCTGGCCACCAATGAAATGGGTAGCAACCAGACCTCGGTCAACGTGGCTGTGGCTGGCAGCCAGAAATACCCGCTGCAACCCGGCAGGGACCCGCTGGGGGGCAAAGCGCAACCAGGTGACAAGAAGCCTGGGGCTAAAGGAGCGAAAAACAGCGTGCTCATGCCAGATGAGAGGAACAAACCCTTCAGTCCCACCCGGCAGAGCCAACCGTCCTCGGCAGCTGGGACGGAGTCCACGGGAGAAGGGCAAGAACCTTTCCAGCTGCCACCCTTCGAGAAGAAATGCGGCTCCGCGCAAACCAGCAAGTACATTTCCAACCACGCCTTCAACCAGAGCGGCGACTTCAAGCAGCACACTTTTGACCTGGGGGTGATCGCCTTAGACGTGTCCGAGCGGGATGCCCGGGTGCAGCTCACCCCTACCTACCTGCAACCTGAGAAGGTTCACCTCAGGATGCTTTACCTGTGCCAGGAGAGCAGCCAGGGCCATGCCGTGGTGCAGTGGTCCAAGATTGAGGAAGGGGTGAACTCGTACTGGTTCCAGGGCTTGAACCCTGGCACCAACTACTCTGTGTGTCTCACCTACCTGGGGGAGGACTGCCAGGTCCAAGTGGTCTTCACCACCAAAAAAGAGATCCCTTCCCTCATCATTATCGTGGTGGTGAGCATCTTCTTGCTGGTGCTAGCCACTTTACCCTTGATGGGGGCGACGTGGTGTCACCTCCTCTCTAAGTACCAAGGCAAGACCTACAAGCTCATCATGAAGGCTCAGAACCCAGACCAGATGGAGAAGCACATGGCTGCCGACTTCGACCCTCGCATCTCCTACCTGGAGTCCGAGAAGAACTACAACCTCAGTGAGGTGGGGGAAGCGGAGGTGGAGGAAGAAGACGATGACGAAGAGGAGGAGGATGAAGGAGGCAGGAGGAGGAGGAGGAGAGAAACCGAAGGAGCTGCCCAGCTGGAGCGAGAGGAGAGCGTGGCGGCCAGCTCCATGGTGGAGTCGCAATCCAAAGCCAACGGCGAGGAGTTCGAGGTGCGCTCCGAGTACAGCGACAAGCTGCCGCTGGGCGCCGAGGCTGTCACCATCTCCCAGGAGATCAACGGCAACTATCGGCAGCGTCCCCGCTGAGCATCCCCCGCCTCCTTCCCCCACCCAGCAACCCCTTCCTCTCACCTCCGACCCCCATCCCCGGTCCCCACCTCCCCACCGAGTCCCCTTCTTGCCCCTCCCCGGGGCGCTGGTAGCTGCTTTTCTCTGCTCAAGAGGTCTTGAGCAACCTGGTCTAGCGGGCGGTGTCCCTGCCCACGGCAGGAGGCTTGAAACTAGATGGTCTTGAAGGTCCTTTCCAACCCAAACCGAAGCATCCTCAGAGACGCTGACCTGTCCTTCCTCTTCTTCTTCCTCCTCCTCCTCCTCCCTCAGGCGGCAGGTCCCCGGGGAAGGGGTTTTGCCCCGGGGATGCTGGATGCGGGCGGGTTTTGCCCTGATTTCGTTTTCGTTTTGGGTACCGGAGATCCTCGTTCTCTCAGCTCGGCAGCAACACCGCAACGATTCCCGCTCCCTTGCCCGCCTCTGCCCTCCGCTGGCCCTGCGGTTTCCTTCCCTTTAAAAGGATGAAAACGAAAAAGCGAGAGGAGGGAACACGGTAAAAGGAAAAACAAATTCCCCCTATCCCCAGACCCTTTTCTTTCTGGAAACGGTTCAGTCCCCGGTGAGTTTCCGCCGCTCCCCGGTGAGTTCCCGCCGCTCCCCGGGTCCCCCGGTGAGTCCATTCCCTTCCCCGGTTCGGTCCCATCGCTCCCCGATTTGGTCCTATCAATCCCTGGTGTGACCCCACTGAGCCCCGGTGGAAGCCCTGCCACAGCCCGGTGCTGTCCCCGCCAGTCCTCGGCGTTATCCTCCCGCTATCAGCTCCACGCTGCTCCCCGGCGGGTCCCTTCCACGCTTCGGCGCGATCCTCGCCGCTCTCCGGTGGGTTCCCTCCACTCCTCGGTTCAGTTTCTCCACTTCTCAGCTCCCACTGAGTCCCCTTCGTTCTCCGGTCCGACCCCACCGAGCGCCGCTGTGAACCCAGCCTCATCTAATGTGGTCTCTCCATCGCTCCTCGGCGTTATCCTCTCCACTTCCCGGTCCCCGCTGCATCCCGGGTAGGTTCCCGCCGTGCTTCGGTGCAAGTCTCTGCCACTCCCCGGTGGATGTCCGTAGCGCTCCGGTGCTTGCCTGTTTCCCGCGGTGTGTTCCAGGGCTTCTCGGTGGCTGCCAGGGTGAGAGCCACACTGCAACCCGCTGGGTACGGGCGCTCCTCGGTGCTATTCTCGGCTCTTTCGCTTCCCAGTGGGTGCGGAGGTGGAAGCTCCGCCGCTGCCCGGTGGCTACCGAGACTCTCTAGTTCCATTCCCACCTCCCTCGCTGCTCGGTGGTACCGCGGTGCGAGTCCCGCTGCCGCCCGGTGGGTACCGAGGCTCGCCTGTACGATTCTCCCCTCGCTGCCCAGAGAGCACCGGGACTCCTCAGTTCCATCCTCCCTTCTCCCGCTGCCCGGTGGATGCCTGCTGCCATCCCTCCTGCTGCCCGGTGGCCACTGCGGCTTCCCGGTACGACCCTTCCTCCGCTGCCTGTGGATGCCGAGGTGCGAGCCCTGCTGCTGCACGGTGGGTACTGGAACTCTCCGGTACCACCAACCCCTTGCACCGCCGCTGTCCGGTGGGTACAGGGGCTTCCCAGTAGGATCCCCCTCCGTTGCCCGGTGGCTACCGGGGCTCAGCCGTGCGTTCCCCGGTGCCGGAATCGTTCAGCAATCGGTGGGGCTGGACAGCTCCGCGCCCCCCGCCCTCTCCCCGGGGTAGCAGGGGTCAGCCCCTAGCCCCATCCCGACTCCCGTCCTCGTCCCGTCTCCCCTCATCCCTCCCTGGTCCGGCGGGGCCCCTCGATGTGTATTGGGTAGAGTAGCCTTGTAGCCAAGTGTCTGTGCCGTAGACGCGCCCGTGCTGCTAGTGTGTGTGGGGGGGGGCTATGGTGGTGGGGGACAGTGGGATTTGGAGCTGGGAGGTGAGAAATCACCGCCGCTTCCCCCTTCCTCCGCTCTCCGGGAGCCCCGGGAGCGGCGAGAGCCGCGGGCGCCTTTCTGCGAGCTTCTGTCTGTGAAAGAGTCAATAAAAGGGATTGAAAGTGGAGCTGGGTCTGTGCTTGATGGAGATCGGGGCCGGGGGGGGGTGGGGGGGTGGGGAGGGTTTGGGATTCGCTTGGCGGAGATGGAGAGATTGGGATGCGCTTGGTCCTCGCCATCACTGCCCCCGGGCTCACAGCCCTCGGTGCAGCCCGGTAAGGCCAAGAGGACCGGAGGAGATGGGAGGCGATGTGTGTACACCACCCTACAGACAGGGCTCTACAGACGTGACCCTACGGACGTGGCTCTACATCCACGACTCTCGTACACCACCACCTACATCCACGACTGTGTTCCCAGCCCCATCCCGCCCTGCAGAGCAGTGCCAGGTCTACCCGAGCAGGTCTTAGTGTCACCTTGGTCCCCCAAACACCCCCATCCCCAAGACTCAGGCGCCGAGAAGGTCCCTGATGGATTTGTCCTCCCTCTCCCGGCACTGATGATTTAAGCTGCAGTTAGAGGGTGAAGATTTAAGGCTGCCTTTGATTGCTTTTCTTATCTACACCTCGGAAGCCACATGCCCTCCTAGTGTCCCTGTGCTTGAGTGGGAGTAGTCACCCACCCTCCAGCATCCACGGGTGGCCCCTGAGGTCTCACTGAGGCCNCCCCCAAAAAAAAAGATCCCCTTCAGATCCACCAAATCCTGGGAATTGGAGCAGAACCAGGTGTTTGCTCCAGCTTTTCAAGCCCTTCTTCTGTCCCCCATGTAGACAAATCCCCTCCTGTGGATACCCTTGTAATTGAGTTTCGTCCTCGGAGCCTGAGCAGGAACAGCAAAAGCACAGTCATTCCTGCTCCCTTTAATTAGGGAGTAATAGATTTCCTTGCCTAACAGATCCATAGGGAATCTCCTCGGGATGAGCTACCTTCCAGTGCTGGATTATGGCCGAGATTTGCTCCTTTTCAGGAGGGTGCTAATTAGAACCCAGCGCCCGGAGGGTCGGAGATGAAGCTCAGCATCATCTCACCTGCCTTTCCATGGCTGAAGGGGTTCAAGCATCCCCAACAGGATGGCTCAGCCCCTCTTAAGACATGAACCCTTCTGCAGAGCCTGCCACCAGCTCCCCCACCTGCCCATGAGCCTGGGCTGCCACCTACTCCTAGTGCCACCTAAGCTGTGAGAAGGTACCTGGCACCCTTTGTCCAGGATAGCTCCACAAGGAGGAAGCTTTCATGTCCTCTGTTCCACCTAAGCTGTGAGAAGGTACCTGGCACCCTTTGTCCAGGATAGCTCCACAAGGAGGAAGCTTTCATGTCCTCTGTTCCACCTAAGCTGTGAGAAGGTACCTGGCACCCTTTGTCCAGGATAGCTCCACAAGGAGGAAGCTTTCATGTCCTCTGTTCCACCTAAGCTGTGAGAAGGTACCTGGCACCCTTTGTCCAGGATAGCTCCACAAGGAGGAAGCTTTCATGTCCTCTGTTCCACCTAAGCTGTGAGAAGGTACCTGGCACCCTTTGTCCAGGATAGCTCCACAAGGAAGAAGCTTTCATGTCCTCTGTTCTGGAATGATCTGGTATTCCAGGTCAAAAAATCAAAGGGGAAAAAGGAGCATCCATGTGTCCCCTGGACACCAGCAGCACTACAGCTCCCACCCACTGGAGGGGTTGTTTGCTTGGTAGGTCCACAAATGGAGTCTGGAGTCCTCACAGAAGCAGTCAGAGCAGCAGTCCCCTGTGGTCACCTCAGCTCTGTGTCCTCCACTGGTTCAGAGCCCTCACACCCTTCTGGATGGGCTCTGAAGATGTGCTTCAGGGCATGGAGGCCTGATAGAGCATCCATCTTCAGCCAGCTCTGGGGTGATGGACACCAACCCATGAGGAGTCAGCAAGCAAGCCTCATGCTGGCCCTGTCCATGAGAGCCTCACATCCAAGAGGGATAGAAACAAACCCCCCCCACCTCCATCTCACAAAACAGGTCCTGATTCCCTGCCAGCACTTCCCTGAGGAACTGCTCCAGATTCTCCCACTGATCCCTTTCTCCTCGACACTATTTTTAACCCCAAGCTTCTTCACAGCCTGCCCTCAGCAGCAGCAGCAGCAGCAGCTACGTCAGCACCAGTGTGAAGACACAGACCTGTGGTTGGGCTCCACGGAGCTGAAGCTCTGCTTTGGTGGGGGGGGGGGGAAGGAGGATGATTCCAGCTCTCCTAGGGAGGACTCCAGCTCCTTCTCTTGCTTCACCTTCACCTTGCTCAGAACCATTTCCAAAGCAGGTCTGACCTGCTCCAGGATGGAGAGATCCTTGCCTCTTTGCAGATGGTTGCTCCAGCCCTGCAGCAGGTGGGTTTCCCTTCAGAGAAGCCCAAATTTGGCCAGCAGATGAGTCTGGGAAGGCAGAGAGTGAGGAACCCACTCAATATCCTGCTCCTGGTTGCCCATCTCTGTCCAAGTGATACCCTCAGGCTGGAGGACAGTGAGTGGGATGGAAGATAGCAGATGGGTGGAGGGCAGGGGGAGGTTGTAGAACAGCAGAAGGCTTCAGGATGGTGAGAGACCGAATGATGGTGGCAGGCTGGGAGCCAGGGGGGAGCAGTAGGAGGCTGTAGGCCGGTGGCTGGCTGGGGGAGAGGAGTGGCTGCAGAACGGTGGGTGGCTGGAGGAGGATGGATGGCTTGGAGGATGATGAGTGGGTGGCTGGAGGATGGTGGGAAGCTGCAGGACAATAGAAGGCTTTCAATGGAGGCTTTTAAGACCTGTCTGGACGCGTTCCTCTGTGATCTGTCTTAGATAGCATTGTCCTGCTCTGGCAGGGGCCGGGGAGGGGGTTGGTCTCGATGATCTCCTTGGATCCCTTCCAACCTTTAACATCCTGCGATCCCGTGAAGGCTGCAGGCAGTGGGAGGCTGCGGGATGAGTGCTCCATCGTCTTGCCGAGCAGAGGAGATGATGACTCCGGTGTGACCTCCTAGTCCCTCGACTTCTTGCCCTCCTTCCTCCTGCCAACCCCCACACAGCCTCTGGGCATCCACTCACCGTGCCCCATCCCCACCGAGCCCTGCAGTGTGTGTGGGGAGCTCATCTTGTCCCCCAGCATCCCAAAGCCTTTCATTCCCTGTGTCCTCCAGAACCTCCCTGGGATATCCCCTGCAAGGACTGGAACTGGACAGAGCCTGAGCTTGGTTGGGGGGGAAGGAACTGGACTGGAACTGGACTGGGACTGGAACTGGACAGACCTTGAACTTGGAGGGGGTGGGGAGAGAAACTGGAATGGGAGTGGACTGGGACTGGAACTGGGGAAGTGGACG
>WAAF01014381.1:0-13074 GCA_013400475.1 Tricholaema leucomelas | reverse complement strand
GATATTTATACTTTTCTCAGACAAAGAGCCGAGTTACTGCTTCCTAGGTGTGAAAAGCACACAGCCAATCCTCAGCTGAGTCCAGTGCGGGCCCGGCACGAGGCACCCCTCGTGCCAGAAGGGTCCCCCTGCTCCCTCCATGCTAGCAGGGTGGGGGCAGGGGGAAACGAGTCTTTTTGAGCCTTTTTCCTCTCCCATTCAAACCACAGAGGGAGAGGAAATTTTCTAGGGTACACGGGACCTCCAGGACAATAATATAAATGCAGCAAAAGTTAAGCCTTACATTGAAGGTGTTTCTGTCTTGGGTAGAGGAAAAGGAGCACAGTCCATTGACCATCTTTGTCTCTGTCTTTTTCTCCCACTACTGCTGCTGCTGCTGCTGCTGCTGTTGGTGGTTTCCACACTGCACCTATGCTTCTGGTCCATGCTGCACCCCTGCTAGTGATGGTGTCAGCACCCCTGCACACTGAGACATGTACCTCTTGTGGGTTTGTACTCTAACCGTGGCAGTCCCTGCCTTCTAAATATCATCTACATGGTTTGTAGGGATAGTTGAGTAACATAGTTGTATTTGTTTAGCATGTAGTCAGTTTGGCTCATTAGTAAACCAAGTGGTGTTTAGAAAAGGAAGGTTCTTATTCTGCGAACCAGTCATTGAGCAATGCCCATGAAACTGAATCTTCAATGTTTCTTACATGAATAAAATTGAATGAGGACAAGGAAAACAGGAGGAATTGTCTGAAAACTAAATTGTTTCCAAGGAGCACTCAGACACGGCTAGGGAAATCCACTGAATATTTCTTCAATTCTTTACCACTTCTACTGTACCATGGTTCCTGTTTCTTTATAAGCTAATAACCAATAGATTGCCTTCTTATGGCTCTTCTGTGCCTGATTAAAGCCTCAGAACTTGTTGGATTTTGTTCTAACTAGTTCAATGAAAGTTATAAGTAAATAATAGAAAAAGAACATTTGATTTATTTGAAGTGCAAGTGTTACAGTAGTTACATGAGCACTATTTTTTAAAATATCCCTTTTTTGGATGGTAAACAAGTTTTTTAACTTACTGCTTCATAGTGGTCACAGGGAGATTGTTCAAAATGAAAACAACGCTATATGATATTTAATACATAAAAGTACCTATGTTGCTTTTTTTTGTGTGATACACTGCTAACTCATATAGCAGCCCCACTAATATTCTGGAGTCCCCAACACAAGAAGGACATGGAACTGCTGGAGCGAGTCCAGAGGAGAGCCACAAAGATGATCAGAGGGCTGGAGCAGCTCTGCTATGAGGACAGGCTGAGAGAGTTGGGGCTCTTCAGTCTGGAGAAGAGAAGGTTTCGAGGAGACCTTAGAGTGGCTTTCCAGTATCTGAAGGAAGGCTGGGGAGGGACTATTTACAAGGTGTAGGAATGTCAGGATGAGGGGGAATGGGTTTAAATTGGAGGAGGGGAGATTTAGACTGGATGTTAGGAGGAAGTTCTTTACAGTGAGGGTGGTAAGACACTGGAACGGGTTGCCCAGGGAGGCTGTGGATGCTTCCTCCCTGGAGGCATTTAAAGCCAGGCTGGATGAGNGGTGTTCCTGCCGTGGAGTTCGTTCCTGCCTTGGAGTTCTCCCCCTGCCTGGATAGCTTCTGCACAAGGAGCCCCTGAAAAACAAGTTCTGAAGGACTGCATCTGCCTTAAGCACCCCCTTTGTGCAGCTTTATAGCTCTCAATGACCCTCGGAAGCTTCTAAAAGACCCACAGGGACAAGCCTTTGGACCGCCCTTCCATTCAAGCCAGCGTGATTCTGCTGTGAGTAGCTTTGGGCTCAGCCTCATCTTGATAGTGGGGAAACACTACATTTAATAGCTCAAGCCTTTTCCAACTTCTGACTTCTAAAATAGTCAAGTCTACCTGTGGCATCCGTGTAGATCTTCTCAACCAACTAAGAACCTGCTAATTAAAATTACATTAACTTCTGAATATGGTTTTGGGGGTGGGTGTTCGGGGAAATAAAATGACTCTATTTTTTATATAAATTCCCGACTCAGCCACATTAATTCCCTACCTCCGTAAGAGTTTGGAGCTGGATGATCCTTGAGTTTCCTTCCAACCTAAACCATTCTATGATTCTATGATTGAATGATTTAGTTCACAGAAGTGGTATGGTCCCAAAAGTCCTGGCAACAGGCATCATAGACTATGTTCTTGTGAACAGTAATGTGTTAAGTAAGGCATACACCTTTTACATTTTTCTGGGAAAATGCTGTTAGGTGTGAGAATCTGGCACATTTCCTTAGCAGTGACAGTCTGAATGGTGGAAAGCTCTGTATAAATCAGGCAGTAGTTTCACATTTAAGTGCAAGATGTGGTGATTTGCTAGCCCATCAGGACTCCATACATAAAGTCTTTCAAATACGTGAGATTCTACTGGTGCACGTGGGGAGACACTCAAAGCTGTGCTGCACCCTCTGAAATTTGGATGGTGTTTGGGATTCTTACTGATAAAAAAAACTTAAAAAAAAAATCCAGATTGTCAGTTCACAAGGTAGTAATCAAAGAATGCAAAAGGAAATAGGAATTAAATATTAAATCATTTCCTACCACTATACCTTACAAAGTTAGTAATTGTTTTCCCATAAACAATAGCATGGAAGAAGTCTTAGTTGCAGTATGTTTGCAGTAGAAGGTAAATTCTGATTTCAGGCTTCATTCTCAGCTTACTAATACAAGTTTATGTCAGACATTTGGGGTGGTAAGCTGTATATATTAAAGCACTGACCTTAACGAGAGTCATGCAGCTAAAATCTTGCACAGTTCTTTTAAAATGTCAGGGGTTAATGTTATTTAAATGCAGTATTTGGTGGTTTAATTGAGTCATGCTTCGTTGTCTTTTACTGCACATTAATGCCAGTGAAACACTTATTGTTGACAGAAAGTTCTCTTCAGCAAAGTATATACTGACATATTGTGCTGGTATGGAAAAACAGAATGCAAGACAGAGCAGTTGTACTCTGCTGGAGTAAGAATCCTGTACTGTCTAAATGGTGGCCACATTGATTATACACTGACAGGAAATGTGAACTATTTTTTTCTCTTGTATATGTATTCAGACTGCCTTTTGAGNTATATATATATATATAAAAGTTTTTTTTCTTTTTTGCCCTGGTGTGATACATGGGTTTGTAAATGTGCTTTGAAAAGTACAAAGCCAACTCAGAAGGCAGATTTGTTATAGAATCCTATTCTGATAGCTTTCATAAGCTTGCCTTAGGACACAACAATGACTTTTCATTCTAGCTTTCTCTAAGTTTGGAAGAAAAAAACTTCATGTTCTTTCTCTGAATACTTCTTGGTCTGTAAACCTGAAGAGAAAACAGATGCTGGCTTGGCAAGTGAGATACAGAAAATATTATAAATTGTCAACTCAAACAAAAGCTTTGAAGAGGAGTATGGGAAGCAGTAAACACTGGTGAAATTACAAGAGCTTGTGAGCACAATGGGCTTGAGTATATTTCCTGTTGTGTTTTTTTGCACAGTAGAACAACTATAGCAAAATAACTGCCTTTATACGGAGGGTGGTTTTATACTTCCATAGCTTGGCTTAAGTAGTATGCATGCTGTTTGTGTGGCCCCGCTGGGCTTTCTTGTGCTTTTGGTCTCTGTGCTTTCCAGGCTGCAAGATGCCTTTTGGTAGTCAAATGAGTTCTGTGTCTCAGAAATGAGTTTGCAAATGCTCATGAGTTACAACTTTTTAAATGAATTTTTGGAAGCCAGTATCATACTTCAAGCTAATGTCAACCATCCTGGCTGAAGCCTGCAAATGCAAATAGACCTTTTGATGCATTATGTGAACATCCTGATTCTTATACAATCTTACTAGGTGACATCAGCATGCCACATTTTGTTTTCTGAGGGAGTAACTTAAGCATTTGAATCTCACATGGGTGGTAAGTTACAAAAAGTTTCTATTGAAAGTCACAATAGAGCTTTTTAGAAACAGCAGCCCATTTAAAGACCCATCTTTATTGGGCTGAGTAAATATATTTAACTTCTTTCTAGTGTCTAAGATATCATGAAAGTGTTTGGAACCAGATTAACTACTTTACAGTACAAATTACTGGTGAAGGTGATCTACTGTGAGACTCATACACTATGGAGAGCAGTATGGTTCATCAGCAGGGCCTGTACTGCTCAGATCTGTGGGAACTCAATTTTCATGTCTGTCACTGTCTCAAGGAAAAAAAAAATACTTTCAGATTCCAGAAGCTCACAACTGTGCTGCAAAGAGCACTGAGCAAATACAGAGTATTGAAGCTGTAAGAAGACTTGTGGGAACCAGCTGTAGCTCAGAATCTAATTGTCTGTGCAGTGTGTTTGTAAATTAACATTTGATCTGGGAGTTGGTTTCTTGAACATGTTAATGATTTATTTTATTTAGTGTATTCTTTGGGACTCTATTACAGATACTGCACACATTGCACTGAACTCCTTATTTTACCTAGAAGCACTTAAAACAATCAGGTAGAACCAACTCTGCCCTGGTGACACCTCATCTTGAGCACTGCATTCAGTTTTGGGCTCCCCAGTTTAAGAGGGATAGAGATTTGCTGGAGAGGGTCCAGTGGAGGGCTACAAGGATGATTAGGGGACTGGAGCACTGCATTATGAGGAGAGGCTAAGGGACCAGAGACTTTTTAGTCTGGAGAAGACTGAGAAGGGATTTGATAAATGTCTGTAAATATCTGAGGGCTAGGTGTCAGGAGGGGTGAGACAGGCTCTTCTCACTTGCTCCCTGGGATAGGACAAGGAGCAATGGATGTAAGTTGCAGCACAAGAAGTTCCACCTCAACACAAGGGGGGATTTCTTTACTGTAAGGGTCACAGAACACTGAAACAGACTGTTCACAGAGGCTGTGGAGTCTCCTTACCTGGAGACTTTCAAGGCCCTTCTGGATGTGCTCCTCTGTGATCTGAGCTAGATTGTATGATCCAACTCTGGCAGGGGGGTTGCCTTCCAACCCTTGACATCCTGTGATGCTGTGATCCTGTGAACTGCTGCTTCGTGAACTCCTGGGCAGAGAGTGTCAGATTATCAGCAAGAGAGAATAGAAAACTTGATGATTACCAATAAACTGACAAGAATTTTCACCCACCCCCTTTTCAAGGGGTGATCCAAATATCACAATCTTAGGGTAACTTCAAAGCAGTGGTAGTCATTTGGTCAAAAATGTCCAGGGAAAAAGGCATGTGAAAATGACCAGTTGGAAAAACTATGCCTAACAGGTGCCTTAATGAAGGAAAATAATATACAGAAACATGGTTCAACAAGACCAAGCACAAGGTCCTGCAGCTGGGTCGAGGCAATCCCAAGCACAAATCCAGGCTGGGCAGTGACTAGCTGGAGAACAACCCTGAGGAGAGGGACCTGGGGGTGCTGGTGGATGAGAAGCTCAACATGAGCCAGCAGTGTGCACTAGCTGCCCAGAGGGCCAACCAGATCCTGGGCTGCATCAGGAGAAGTGTGGCCAGTAGGTCAAGGGAGGTGATTCTCCTCCTCTACTCCTCTCTGCTTATATCCCAGCTGGAGTATTGCATCCAGTTCTGGAGCCCCTATTACAAGAGGGCTGTGAACAGGCTGGAGCATGTCCAGAGAAGGGCCACTGGGATGGATGATCAGAGGGCTGGAGCACCTCTTCTATGAGGACAAACTGAAAGAGTTGTGGCTGTTTGGTCTGGAGAAAAGGAGGCTCCAAGGTGACCTTCTTGTGACCTTCCAGTATCTGAAAGGGGTCTACAAGAAGGCTGGGGAGGGACTTTTTAGGCTGTCAGATAGTGACAGGACTAGGGGGAATGGAGCAAAGCTGGAGGTGGGTAGGTTCAGGCTGGATGTGAGAAGTAAGTTCTTCAGCATGAGAGTGGTGAGAGCCTGGAATGGGTTGCCCAGGGAGGTGGTAGAGGCCCCGTCTCTGGAGGTGTTTAAGGCCAGGCTGGATGGGGCTCTGGCCAGCCTGATCTAGGGTAGGGTGTCCCTGCCTGTGGCACGGGGGTTGGAACTAGATGATCTTTGTGGTCCATTCCAATCCTGATTGATTCTATAATTCTATGAAACAGGTTTAATTGTAAAGCACCATAAAGAAAAGAAGACCTGAGAATATCTGGATAATTTCAGAGGACATTGGGTAACTTCTGGCCTTGTTCAATGGCAACAGAAGGGAGTCATGTGGTTTTAGCAATAACATAGGCTTTGGACAGCAAGTGTCAGCCGTCGCTCCCTATGAAAAGAAGAGTAAAACCCCCTTTATCTTCCATGTCAACTGATAATAAGAAACACAGGCAACAAAACCAAAGAAGCAAGCAAAATATTTCCCAGCTTAGCCTTCAAGATGAAATCCTTTCAGCCAGGAGCCCAGCTGTAGATTCTCAAAAGTAAGAATCTCTACCCCTATTTTTCTCCCATATTTTAAAAAACTCAAAAGTTTTCTATCTGCAAAATCTGTTCATTGTCATCTCTACTGTATTAATGTCCTGCAGTCTGTGAAGGTATCTTGATGTACTGAAAATGCAGATTTCTTCCAGTACAAAACACTTAACCATCACAACAGTAGTTACACCAGAAGAAATTAGTGGAATAGTTGGTGTTTGCCATGTGCTTTTGTACATGTGTGATTGGCTGATCACCGCACAGAGAAAGGCAGTGGAATAAATGTTACTACTGGGATATTGGATTTTATAGAATTTCAAACAACCTACTTAAAACCCAGCAGAGAACACCGTGACTGAACAGACTCTGAACTAATAGTAAATTTAGAAGAAAGTGATAAACAGGAACTTTCATGAATGGGCCACACTTAATTTCCTGTAAGCTAAACTTCGAAGGTACTGGTTTTCTACATAAAATTAAATACCTTTGTTAATGGCTCTGCTGTCCATTTTCTGTTTAGGAGAGTTTTGCCTGTTGTGGTCCCCCATTACCACAGATCCTGATGAAGCTACAAAAGGATGAAGATTCGCAAGCTATTTAATGCCATTCTCTGCAAAGTATATGTAGGTTCCTTTCTCTTTCAGAAGCACTTAGTTTTGCAGTGGGCTGAGCAGAACCGTATGATTCTTCCTATTTCAGCAAAAATCTTTCTGTCTCACGTACGCACACAGCTTGACTTCCTGAAGGGTACAGATTAAACAGTTGGGGTTATTTGAAAAGTGTCTGAAGTTCCCTTCCTAGCCTTAAAGAATTGCACTATAAAGATTTATAATTTGAAAGGGAGGAGTTTCCTCTTTTTTGGTGCTGCACAAAAAGACATGGTTTCTTTTAATAACTGAAATGGTTTGTACCTCTATCTGAGTCTACACGAACCTCTTAAAAAGTTCATAGGGTAGTTACAGTTCACCATGTGAGCTAGTCAAATACAAACTTTGAGCAGCTGCTAGTTGTCTTTTTTGTTAGAACAGTCACCTAATTCACAGCCAATTTAGAGACCACAATCTTACAGACAAGGCTGAGGATCTCAGAAAGCTATAAATATTTGGGACATGAAGATGAAATGTGAAGAGCTACTTGAATTAACTTTAGACTGGAATCAGGGCTGTAGTCTCGAGGAAAGTGTGCTGATAGAAATTTCTACGTCACTTCCACAAGCCACTGAATTCTTCAATTTCTCATTGTTAATTTCCTGTAAGTCTTGCTGTTTGCTGGACGCTCCTGCTTTGTTGCTCTTATTGTCTACATATATAATTGTATGTTTATTTTCAGAATTAAAATACTGCCTTTTCCAGAATGAAGGAGTTGTCTGTGAGAATGAATGAAGGAGGCAGGTCCAGGTAGGTTCATCTTTGAACATTTCTGCACTTTCCTGTAAATCAGATGAGAGTTTAAACATTCTGTCTGAAAGAAAGGGTCATTCACCTGGATTGTAGACATGATACTCCCTTTTAATTATATTTATTTTTAACTACAAAAATAAGTCAATTCTAAGCGATATTTTAGCACATTATTTTTTCCCCATTTATTCATATTGTGAGTAGTTTGTCTATAAAAGATATCCTGCCCCAAAGACAGCATTATTTTACCATTATTACACAAACAGAGCTGCTTGTCTTTAAACAGTCAACTAATTATGCCATATTCATGTTAACTAAAATGTTTTAACATAAGAAACTGGAGGATTGCAAAGGTAATAGAAAAATGAAGGTTGTGAAAATCAATCCACTTGGCACATACACAAAAAACAGTGTGCAATGCAAAATAACACCAATACACAGTTGGTTATCAGTTCAATACAAGTGTCCAGAGAAGGGCAACAAAGCTGGTAAGAGACCTGGAATACAATCCCTATGAGGAGAGGCTGAGGGAACTGAGGTTGTTTAGCCTGGAGAAGAGGAGGCTCAAGGGTGACCTCATTGCTGTCTACAACTACTTGAAGGGAGGCTGCAGCCAGGTGGGGGTTGGTCTCTTCTCCCAGACAACCAGCAGCAGAACAAGGGGACACAGACTCAAGTTGTGCCCGGGAAGGTCTAGGCTGGATGTTAGGAGGAAGTTCTTGACAGAGAGAGTGATTTGCCCTTGGAATGGGCTGCCCAGGGAGGTGGTGGAGTCACCGTCCCTGGAGGTGTTGAAGAAAAGACTGAATGAGGCATTTAGTGCCATGGTCTAGTTGACTGGCTAGGTCCGGGTGATAGGTTGGACTGGAGGATCCCGGAGGTCTCTTCCAACCTTGTTGATTCCATGATTCTATGAAGTGGCCTGGCAAGCACTGATTGGAGTGAGACAATGACTTCTTTCTTCTGGATATGCCCTTGTTGATGCACCCCAGCCTCCTGTTTGCTGCCTTTGTCACTGCAGTGCACCGTTCACTCATGCTGAGCTTGTTATCCACCAAGACCCCCAGGTCCCTGACCACAGAGTCACTTTCCATCCAGATGAATCCCAGCCTGAGCCACACTCCTGGATTATGCATTCACGGGTGCAAGACCCTACACTTGGCCCTATTATACTTCACAAGGTTCTTGCTAGCCCACTCATTCAGCCTGTCCATTCAGGTCTTCCTGAAGGGTGTCTCTCTGTTCTGGACTGTCAACTGCCCCACTCATGTTGGTGTCATCTGCAAAATTCATCAGGGTGCTCTTGATGTCAACATGCAGATCAGTTACGAAAGCATTAAACATCACTGGTTCCAGTATTGATCCTTGAGGGATCAACCTGTGACTGGCTGCCAGTCTGAGGAAGAGCTATTTACTACCACACTCTGGTTATGGTCCAACATCCAGTTCCCCACCTATCACACAGACCACTAGTCCAGGCTGTAGTGTGTCAGTTTCTCTAAAAGGAGGTTGTGGGAAAATGTGTAAAAAGCCTTGGAGAAATCAAGATAGACACTGCTTGCCCTGCATCAACTGAGTTACTTTGTTGTAGAAGGTAACCAGGGTGTTACCTTCTACAACAGGCCCAAGTTGCCCCTGGTAAATCTGTGTTAGCTTTTCCCAATCACATACTTCACTTGACTTGTGACAGTGTACAGGAGGGTTTGTCCCATAACTTTCCCAGGAGTTGAAGTTAGACTAGTGGGTCTTAGAATGACCATTGTTTGTTCTGTCTTTACCTTGCAGTTAGTTTCTTTGATTTATTAAGGAGCTCTTTTATGACTATGACTTCATCTCTTCTATGATACCATCACGGAAATGACGTAATCATTCTCATGGGCCAAAGAACTAAGTCATCAAATTCATAAATTGTTGCAACAAATAACTGCAAATAAGCTTACAAATCACAGAATGGTTGAGGTTGGAAGGGACCGTTGAAGACAATCTAGTCTAATCCCTTTGCTTAGAGCAGAATCAGCTAGAGCAGGTTTTCCAACACTCTGTTTAGATGGGATTTGAGTATCTTCAAGAATGGAGCCTCCACAAACTCCCTGGGTAATCTATGTCCGTCCTCAATTGCGCTCACAGTAAAAAGCTCAAAAATGCTTCCTGATCTTTGAAGGTGTAATGCCTTGGCACTGGGGGTAACCTGTCTGGCTCCCCCAACACAAAAGTGAGAGGAAAAGTAACACACAAAACTCAGGGCTGAGATGAAGTGGTAAGGTAAGAGTTTAATACAACATAAGATATCATAATCACAATGCACAATTGCTTAGATAATAATCTAATTAATCTAATAATACAATGCATGATTACCTTATCTTAGCCTATTTGCAGAAGCAGCACAGTGTACAGAAGGGGTGGGGAAACTCAACATAAAACAGGAAAACAAATCCAGCAGCTACCTGACTCCCACGTGTCTCGCTGCCATCCCTGTGGAAAAGAGCCAAAACCCAAGAACCTGGAACCCATAAATAGCAACCAGAATAGGAAGCCTTCTATGTTGCAATATGAACTGCAAGCCCCATAATCTGCTCCAGTTAACACTTTTATTTTTGAAGCTGGCATGACTGCAACATGGTATGAATAACAGCAGTAGGTTCAACTCAATTGACAACAGACAGGAATCTCATTTTTCAGTTTGTGCCCATTGCCTCTTCTCACTGGGCACTGTAGAGATTAGTCTGATTCCCTCATCTTCATTCCTTCCTGTCAGATATGGGTAAGATTCCCCTGAGCCTGCTTTTGTCCAGACTGAACAGTCTGTTGTCAATTCTGTTAGTTTCCACTGACAGAAAAGGCCCTTCGGTAGCTTGGTCATCATTGCAGCCCTGAGAAGGAGTTGTTCCTGTATGTCCATGGCTTCTTTGTATTGGGGTGCCTGGAACTGGACACAGTACTCCAAAAGTGACCTCACTGGTGCTGAGTGAAAAAGCAAGGGTCACCTTCCTTGACATGGCAACTACTCTTTACCTGAAGAAGCCCTTAATATTGTTGACATTTTATGGTCTGAGAATGCATTGCTGCTTCATGGTCAGCTTGCTGCCAATCAGAGCCTTAAAATCCTTTTCTGCAAAGCTGCTTTCCAGCTGAATGCCCAGCATGTACTGATGCCTGGCGTTACTCCTTCCCAGTTACAGGACTTTTAATTTCTCCTTCTAGAATTTTTATGTTCTCCTCTCTGCCCAGTTCTTTAGCTTGTGAAATTCCTCTGAATGCTAACAAAACACTTCGTATCAGCCGTACTTGCCGGTTTCATGTTGTCTGTAAATCTGCTGAGAATGCACTCCAGCCCGCCCTCCAGGCCATGAGTGAAGATGCTGAATAGCATTGTGCATGGTGCTTTAGCCACTTTTAAATCCACTTCACTACCCACTTATCTAACTTGTACTTTATTAGCTTGTCTCTAATGATTTTACAGAATACAGTGTCACAGACTTTGCTAAAGTAAAGGTAAATGCAATCCACTCTTCTCCCTTCATCCACCTAGCTGGTTACCACACTGGGAAAAGTAGTCAACATGATATTCCCTTCGTAAATCCACGTCGACTATTCACAATTACTGTCTTGTCATTTATGTGTCTGGAAACAGTTTTCATGAGCAGCTGTTCATCAGCTTGCGAGGAACTGGGGTGATGCTGAGGGGCCTGTAGTTCTCCAAATATTTTTTTGCCATTCTTGAAGAGATACTAACTCTGTTCTAGTCTTCTGGAAGATCTCCTAGTTGCCATGACCATTCAAAGACCACTGAGAGTAGCCTTATAATGACATTTTAGCAGCTTCCTCAGCACTTTTGTGCTGATGTACAAAACCCTCATTTATTCACTCTCTACCCTGGTCCTACTACATGGAGGGCAAATAAGTCTTCTGTGCTCCAGTTTTTTTCCTTTTCCCTTTTGATCTCAGTAGTCTGGAACTACTGAAGGCAATTTTTGCTGCTGAAGACTGAAGCAAAGAAGGCACTGAGTACCTTGTACTTTTTATGTCAGTTGCCATCAGTTTCCCATCACCTGATTCATACAGCAGTAAGCTTACATTTTCCTTTTGCTGTTCATGTACTTGTAGAATACTTCCCTGTTGTCCCTCACAGTTCTTGCCAGATGCAACTGCAGGTGAGCCTTGGCTTTCCTAACCCCATCCATACATGCCTGACTGGGTGGCAACAGTATACTCCTCCAGGGCCCTTTGACCCTGCTCCCACCTCTTGTCCACTTCCTTTTTATGTCTGAGTTCACTTGCGTGAACAAAATGGAAATGAGAGGTAAACAACACCTGTAACTATTGATTTCATGATTTAGCAAAAGGAGAAGTGTAAATTAACTGTTACTAGGTGCTACATTTGGCCTAAGATTGGCAGAAAAACAGCTTCCTGGTGGTAGGTTGTGAACTGGCAGACCTTTAAACACTTTCATTTTGATGGACCTAATCACCGTCTAGAATTCCTTGAATGAGAAAAGTTAGACTATATCCCAGCTCAACTGTGTCTGACTATATCCCAGCTTAACTGTATCTGAGGCTGATAGAACCTCTGCAGTTTTAAAAAAGAATAGTCCGGAAATAAGCGGTGAATAAGAATGGATAATATAACACATGGGTGAAAGCGGAATTTATAGAAACTGCTGATGTTCAGAAAATGAAAGGGTTGGTAATAGCAATTAATGATTGTGAAGTCTGCTGCTGTGTTCCATGAGATGTTAAGACCATGTCTGAAAAGGGAAGAAGATTAAAATATATATTGATTAGCCAGTGGGCAAAATGTAAGGCTTAAAAAACACAGAACTGACAAATTTTTGCAGTATTAATTGAACTCCTCTCGTCATTGTGAATAAAAAAGGCCTGATAACTCATATCTGTAAATTCCTGAATTGATTCTAGATTGACTTTACTTCAAAGGTCTGCACCATGTAGTCCAGAAATCACCTACAGAAAGAATCTTTTCCTGCAGGCAGGTGTCGTGGAGGGCCTGTAGGCCCAAAAATAGGCTTATTTTTGCCTTTCCCTGCCTGGACATGTTTTTCTGCCCAAGCCAGAGGTAAGCACATTGAATGGATAAAAGGGGCACAATAGGCCTGGTGCCATAAAGTCTGGCCTGCCCAGGGTCCAGGTTGTATGATGTTGTAAACATATTTGTGTAAGCCCATGTGCCCAGCTCACGCTTGCTGGGTGCCAGGCCTGTGTGCTTACCATATTTGGTAAATTGTCCGTACAGCCAGAGCTCAGGTTA
>WAAF01014368.1:0-14506 GCA_013400475.1 Tricholaema leucomelas | reverse complement strand
AACACAGTATTCAAGATGAGGTCTCACTAGGCCAGAGTAGGGGGGAAGGAGAACTTCTCTTGATCTGCTGGACACACTGTTCCTAGTACAGCCTAGGATCCCATTGGCCTTCTTGGCCACAAGGGCACATTGCTGTGCCATGGTTAACCTGTTATCCACCAGGACCCACGTCCCTCTCCACAGGGCTGCTTTCCAGCAGATCACCTCCCAGCCTGTCCTGGTGGAGTTTATTATTCCTGGCCAGGTGCAAGGCTCTGCACTTGCATCCTGTGGAGTCTGTGTGTCCAGCCTCGCTAATATTAAAGAAAGTTGGAGAAATTATTGCATCATACACGAGTAGGAAAAATATTTGCTTCCTCTCACATTTTTCTTGCCTTCTCCCCTTCTCCTGTTTGAAAATGCTTGCTTGTGTATTCAAATCATGAATTTTCCCTGCTGCATGGAGAAAGTGGTCTGTAGATAACATATTCACAGCAAACATTCATACCCTCCTTGAAATGGTACATGCCGAGTTGTTGGAATCGCAGAGTACAACCTGCGTAGACAGGCTTGGGAAGAAATTGCTAGGATGTTTTGCAGCCTGACACAGCACCACCACAACTGAATGTCAGTACCAGACAGTGTCCCACATCTCTGCAGGTGGATCAGGCATTTTAAAATGCTGATGAAGAAACCAGTGACTGCTTTGTGCAATGACTCAGAAGAAACAAAACCAGCAGCTTCATATTGCATGATCGAGCCTACCTGTGCCTCTTGTGATTGATGTTTTAATATCTTTCAATCAAGAGGATTCTCTTCTCCTAGAGTTTATGGCTTGAGTCTTGTCTTGGTTTTGGTTTTTGTTTGTTTGGGTTTTTTTTTTTTTTGTGGTTTTGGTTTTTTTTTCAGTTGGTTGGGTTTAGTTCTGTTTGTTTAGGGTTTTTCCCCACACACACACACTCTCTATTAAAACTACAGTCTCTTAATCTATAACCTAGACAGGCTGGATGGGTGGGCAGAGGCCAAGGGGATGAAATTTAACCAGGCCAAGTGCAGGGTTCTGCACTTTGGCTACGGCAACCCCAAGCAGTGCTACAGGCTGGGGACAGAGTGGCTGAGAGCAGACAGGAGGAAAGGGACCTGGGGGTACAGGTGGATAGTAGCTGAACATGAGCCAGCAGTGTGCCCAGGTGGCCAAGAGGGCCAACGGCATCCTGGCCTGTATCAGGAACAGTGTGGCCAGCAGGACAAGGGAGGTTATTCTGCCCCTGTGCTCAGCACTGGTCAGGCCACACCTTGAGTACTGTTCTGGGCTCCTCAATTCAAGAGAGATGTTGAGGTGCTGGAATGTGTCCAGAGAAGGGAGATGAAGCTGGACTCCTAACTAAATATTCTCTGATAAAAGGCTGTTTTGGTGGCCTTCATTTGTATACATGGAAGGTTTTTTAAAAGACAAATTTCTGCCCCAAAATTATGTAAAATAATCAGGTAAAAACCTGATTGAAAGTAACATTTGTATAGAAATTTCCACCTTGGGAAGGCAATCAAATATTATGAATAATTTATATAAGAAGTAAAAAAATGTAAAATTGGGCACTTAGTGCCATGGTTTGGTTGTTTGGCTAGGGCTGGGTGCTAGGTTGGACTGGGTGATCTTGGAGGTCTCTTCCAACCTGATTGATTCTATGATTCTATGAATGTTTCTGAGGCTACTGCAACCACCTGAAAGGATGTTGTAGCAAGGCGAGTGCTGATCTCTTCTCCTTAGTACACAGTACACTTAGTACTCCTTAGGACACAGCCTCAAGCTGCGCCAGGGGAAATTTAGGCTTGAGGTGAGGAGAAAGTTCTTCCCTGAGAGAGTCATTGGACACTGGAATGGGCTGCCCAGGGAGGTGGTGGAGTCGCCGTCCCTGGAGCTGTTCAAGGCAGGATTGGACGTGGCACTTGGTGCCATGGTCTAGCCTTGAGCTCTGTGGTAACAGGTTGGACTTGATGATCTGTGAGGTCTCTTCCAACCTTGGTAATACTGTGATAGTAATAAGAGATAGAACAAAAGGAAATGTCCTTAAGTTGCACCAGAAGAGGGTTATTAAGTTGTCTTAAGGAGATCTGTAGCCTGAGGCACGTGTTGTAGCCTACACCAGGTTGGACTTAGGTGCAGTATATAATGACCAATATATACATGAAGTGTTTGCAGTTATCCATGTAATCCAAGTCAAAGACATTTACAGTTCTGTTGTGAAGACATCACTGTTCTAACGCCCTGATTTTCAAAGTCTTCCTTACAGTGGCAAACACAGCACTGCATTTCTGTGCTCCTAGGAATTAATCTTTAGGTTGTTCCCCCTTTTGGCAATTAATTACACATCTTGTCTCATCTCCCAGATGAGCAGAATTGTGTCAGAATGTGGTAAGGTGCCTCCCAGGCTGCAAAGTGCTGAGCATGCCAGGAGGCAGCAGACAGCCTATTGATGTATATGCAGTCTGGGAGACTGACGCAGTTGGTTCACCTAGAAGGAGCCTTATTTTTCATGATGTTTTGAAACTGCATGGCTATAATTAAAGCATTCTGAGCATTTGCTTTCATATAATGATGTTTAATGGAGAGGGTGTGCCCCACTCTGCACAGATAAATTTCTTAAGGCTGTTCATTATTTGCTCCATTTGGTATACAGCTCTCTTTTACTGAAATTATTTCTTCATTTCAAGTTAGGCTGCAGCTATGATTCATCAGAAAATAACTCAACCTGATTTTTTTGCTGTGTCTCCTGTCTTTGTGTGAGAAAAATCACAGAATCATACAATCAACCAGGTTGGAAGAGACCTTCAAGAAAATCCAGTCCAACCTAGCACCCAGCCCTGTCCAGTCAAGTAGACCATGACATTAAATGCCTCATCCAGTCTTTTCTTCAACACCTCCAAGGATGGTGACTCCACTACCTCCCTGGGCAGCCCATTCCAATGCCAATCACTCTCTCTGGCAACAACTTCCTCCTAACATCCAGCCTAGACCTCCCCCAGCACAACTTGAGACTGTGTCCCCTTGTTCTGTTGCTGGTTGCCTGACAGAAGAGACCAACCCCACCTGGCTACAGCCTCCCTTCAGGTATTTGTAGACAGCAATGAGGTCTGCCCTGAGCCTCCTCTTCTGCAGGCTGCACACCCCCAGCTCCCTCAGCCTCTCCTCACAGGGCTGTGCTCCAGGCCCCTCACCAGCTTTGTCGCCCTCTTCTGGACACGTTCCAGTATCTCAACATCTCTCTTGAATTGTGGAGCCCAGAACTGGACACAGTACTCAAGGTGTACTCAGCCTGACCAGTGCTGAGTACAGCACAGATATATATATACACACATATATATACACATACACAGCCTATATATAGAGATATATAGGTATTTAAGATGCTTATTTTTGAGACAACATAACTCTGATCATACAAAAAAGTATATGTTATGAACTTGTTCAAAGCAACAATGAGCTACTGGTTGTGGCCAGTAGGACAAGGGAGGTTCTTCTTCCCCTGTACTCAACACTGCTCAGGCCACAGCTTGAGTATTTTGTCCAGTTCTGGGCTCCTCAACTCAAGAGAGATGTTGAGGTGCTGGAACATGTCCAGAGAAGGGCAACAAAGCTGGTAAGGGGCCTAGAACACAAACCCTATGAGGAGAGGCTGAGGGAGCTGGGCTTGTTCAGCCTGGAGAAGAGGAGGCTGAGGGCAGACCTCATTGCTGTCTACAACTACCTGAAGGGAGGCTGTAGCCAGGTGGGAGTTGGTCTCTTCTCGAGGCAACCAGCAACAGGACAAGGGGACACAACCTCAAGTTGTGCCGAGGGAAGTATAGGCTGGATGTTAGGAGGAAGTTCTTCACAGAGAGAGTGATTTGCCCTTGGAATGGGCTGCCCAGGGAAGTGGTGGAGTCACCGTCCCTGGGGGTGTTCAGGAAAACACTGGATGAGGCACTTAGTGCCATGGTTTAGTTGACTGGATAGGGCTGGGTGATAGGTTGGACTGGATGATCTTGGAGGTCTCTTCCAACCTGATTGATTCTATTCTATTCTATAAACAGAGTGCCTGCAAAAAAAATATCCAAACATTTATGCTTGCACAGATAGAAATCAAACCCTGAGTGCCAGTTAAGAATGTCCAAAATAGAATACGAAAGGCATCAGTTACCTAAAATCTATCCAGAATTTGCAACACAGATCACAGATTATAAGATAAGAAAAATAAACTGTACATAATACAAAAGAGGTAGTAAGGATGAAAAGATATTAACTGCAAAATAAAAAAGAAACAGCTAGAGGGAGTAATTATGCAGCCTTCATAAAGATGACTCCCACAGAACTAATAACTACCTGTCTGGGACAAACAGATATAGAATTGCCCAGTTTTGTCTGAAGGCCTGTTTATGTTCTCAGCATCTGCCTTTTATTGTGTTCAGCACAGGAGGATCAAAATCTGCAGAAGATGCCCTTTTAACACAGCTTACATGTTATTAAACAACCTGCTAGATGTTGCCATAGGGTGAATACTAATGGAAAACTGCAACTGAAAGCCATTGAATGAGGAAGCTTTGTGAGAGACTCTATAGCACGGAACTGTCGCAACACATACGGCAAGCATTCAACTATTTCTGCAGCACCTGTGAAACTAAGTCACTCTTTTCAAATTACTTAGATGATAGTGAATGCTCTAATAACTTCTGTTCTTGAACAAGGTTGGAAATATGGCCTCCTGCATGCTCAGAACTGAGTAATGTCAGTGACAGAGACAGGGGTGAATTAACTCATCCTAAAGAACTGGGCACAAGAGACACTGTGATAAGGAGATTTCTCTCAGAGAAAAATATATATGCTATAAAGCAAAGGACATGTGAATCACGTTGCTATCAATGCAGACAAATCCTTCCACAAGCCTGAGAAGGGTTAATAATTATTAGATGTATGCAAGCCTTTCAGTTAGTCATTTTAACTGAAGTGTTCCATCCAGTGATGGGAAAATGACATGTGTTAGTAATGGGGAAACTTCGTAGGTCTGCAGATGCAAGAGCTGGACAGAAGCTCCATTGTATTGTTACTATCCATGGATGGGACTGCTGGACAAAGCAATGTAATGACTGAAAGCTAAGGGAAGAGATTAGAGGAAGCAAGTAGCAAAATGAATCCCTATCCACAAAACTGGGCTGTGTGTCACTGGAACCTTGGAGGACAGAGGGAAAGCCGCTGTGTAAGAGATGAAGAAAGTTACTGTGTGACAAAGAGGAGGGAGGATGTAGTAATAATGACCATCATATTTGGTAAATACCAAAGGTATGAGACTACCTTTCTCTTATATTCCAAGCACAATGGTGGTTTTGGCATTACATCATTAAGGGCGTACTTTGCCTGCTTCCTGGCATGGGATGGGGAGAGAGATGTGTGTGTGGCTCAGGGATGTTCTTCTGTGCAGTTCATCAGGAGTTCTTTTTCTGGAGTTGTTCTGCAGGAGCTGTCCCTCAAATTCATAGAATCAAACAGGTTGGAAGAGACCTCTAAGATCATCCAGTCCAACCTAGCACCCAGCCCAAGCCAATCACCTAGATCATGGCACGGAGTGCCTCCCTTCAGGTAGTTGTAGACAGCAATGAAGTCAGCTCTGAGCCTCCTCTTCTGCAGGCTGCACACCGCCAGTTCCCTCAGCCTCTCCTCACAGGGCTGTGTTCCAGGTCCCTCACCAGCTGTCACCCTTCTCTGGACACATTCCAGTATCTCAACATCTCAGAATATAGGTAAAAAGACCTTCTGGAAAATTAACTCTCTACCAGTATTCTTCCTGAGTACACTGTTTTTCCAGCTTTATGTCAATCAAAAGCACACTGGCATGTCTGAATGGCCTATGAGGAATCATTTTGACTGGAGCTGGGCTAGAGTTTTTGTCAAATGCAAAGGTTAAATATTGAAATAACACCTCAGCTGTCCTCAGCTGACAAAGTGAGATACGAGTTCAAGACAAACACGATTCCTGCCAACAGCATTGCAAAGGCTGCTTACAGTCTGATGGCTAAAGAAGCTAGATATAATTTAATCACTCGCCTATCAAGACCTAGGAACTAGTGTAAGGCTGATAGGACTGCTGTCAGAACTGTTCCACTTGGGAAATTTAGTGACAGGTTAGTGGCTATGAATGATTACTGCACAGAAAATAATTCGGACTGCAGTTGGCTCTCACTTGGCTCTGACGAGATAAACCATGGGCAAGAATAGGGACTGCGATTAGATTTCAAGTAAAAAGTGCAATGGAGACAGAGAATCATCACCTTTGGGATGAGACAGTTTCCAGTGACAGGAACTGGAGAAAAGAGACATCCTCTGCTGCTACAGCAGTCTCTCTGCTCCCTCCAAACATCTGATGAGAAGCAAATAAACATCTCAGGGTGGCTTTGCCATAAAGCAAGGAGTGGAATCGATAGGTAATGTATTAGACACAGCTGCTCAAAGTAGCAAGCTTTTCTGCACGAACCAGTGGCATTGAGTGCACCCTCAGCAAGTTTGCTGATCACACCAAGCTGTGTGGTGCAGCAGACAGGCTGGAGGGCAGGGATCCACCCAGAGGGACCTGGACAGGCTACAGAGGTGGGCACAAGCCCAGACCTCCCCTGGCATGACTTGAGACTGTGTCCCCTTGCTCTGTTGCTCCTTGCCTGGCAGAAGAGACCAACCCTACCTGGCTACAGCCTCCCTTCAGGTAGTTGTAGACAGCAATGAGGTCTGCCCTGAGCCTCCTCTTCTGCAGGCTGCACACCCCCAGCTCCCTCAGCCTCTCCTCACAGGGCTGTGCTCCAGGCCCCTCACCAGCTTTGCTGTCCTTCTCTGGACACCTTCCAGTACCTCAACATCTCTCCTGAGTTGAGGAGCCCAGAACTGGACACAGCACTGAAGGTGTGGCCTGACCAGTGCTGAGTACAGGAGCAGAATAACCTCCCTTGTCCTGCTGGCCACACCGTTCCTGATCCAGGCCAGGATGCCATTGGCTCTCCTGCCCACCTGGGCACACTGCTGCCTCATGTTCAGCTACTATCTACCAGCATCCCCTGTTTGCTTTCTTCCTGGCTGCTCTCAGCCACTACTAGCCTGTAGTGCTGCTTGGGGTTGTTGTGGCCAAAGTGTATGTTTTTAGTCTCCTAATGCCTAAAGATATTGGCAAAACCCTTCCAAAGAATTGCATTTTTACTGTCACCTTTACAGAAAAAGAAAATGGCAAGGTATGGCCTGGTATCTAACAGGTTATTCACTCCAGAAGGTAAAACAAGGAAGCAGCTGAACTAATATGAACTTCACTGCAACGATATTCTTGATTATTGATTTGCTTGTCTCAAGAGAGCTAAAGATGTCCCCTTTTCAAAGACCCTGTCCTTGACCCTTCCCTAATAAGAGGCAGTAGAGTCACTCCTCATCATGGTTACAACTGCATGAAGATCTGAGCAGTGCTATATGAAAGCTACCTGGAAGCTTGGATGAAACCAATCAGGCTGATGAATGAGCAGGATCATTCTCTTCTCACCCCACCCTCATTACCATCAGGACTCTTTGTTTTAGCTGAGATGCACAGGAATCATTTTGAGCATTTGCCCCCTTTTCCTTCAGCCCTCTGCTTTCTGCAGCACTCTTCCATTAAAAGAAAAAAAAAAAAGGACCTATTTCTTCATCCTAATTAAAAAGTACTGAACGAGGCCAGCTTCAACTCTTGCCAGGCATCAGTCTGATGATTTGTCTGGCAATTTATCATCTGAGTCGCTCACTAGCAGGGAGAAGAGTCCCTGAGACTGACCTCTCCACAGCAGGCTGAATTTCATTATATTATCTTTCCAGAAAAGAGTCTATTTTTTTAAGAGGAGGAGAAAGAGTTATAAATAGGCTGAACACATCTCAAGCCCTTGGGGATCATTTTAAACAAATTCAGCTCTTTCATCCTGCCCTGCAAATAATGTTTATCATTATTCATATTCTGCATATTTTGTGTGAGTACCTCACTTCAAATTCATGTAATCATACTTTATCACTGTGAATTCTACTTCTACTCTTAATTAAGCACAAAATAGCTGAAATATTCTCACACTAACACCTTCAGACACCTCAATGAAAAGTTTTATTTAGTTTGTGTGATGGTTTGGGTGGAAATCACCCAGACTAGACTCAGCTAGCTCTGGAAAATTGAATGAGGCTTACAGCTTAGCTCAATAGCCAAGCAGATATTTACAGTACATACAGTTATAGACAGAAATAGAAAAGGTAAAAGGTAATACAGAAACACAACAGCCCTCCCAGAAACCTGAGTCCCCAGGAGGGGCTCCCAACTGCCCTTCCACCTTCTCCCACTCCTCTCAACATTACCTCAGTCCCAAGGAAGAATGGAGGTTTGGCCAGGGGGTTAGGAAGCAAAGTGGATAAGTCAGAGAGATGGCAGAGAGGCTAGAGAGAAATGCAGCCCAGAGCTCCCAAGCAGAAGCAGTACCTGATCTATGTTTGGATTCTTGTTCTTATACTTCTCAGCAAGCCTGTGAGTGAAGCAGACATCACCCTTTGTGTCTCTTTGTAATCTAATTCTTCTCACCAAAACATTCTAGCTAGCTTCAAAGTCTCACAATACCTGACTTCAAATTTATGTAATCATACTTTATCACTTTTACTCTTAATTAAGCCCAAAATAGCTGAAGTATTCTCAAACTAACACCTTCAGACACCTCGATGAAAAGTTTTGTTTAGTTTGTAAGTTTTCAACTCATCTATTTTCTAGATCTTCCAGATCTGAAAAACCAGCCCAGGAGATTCAGATGAAAATAATCTTTCCTAATGGTTTCTGTTTGTATCCTTCTCTCACAGAAATGGGTCCCCTCACGATGTTCACTCGTTTTTGTCCTATGTCCTCAACAGACCCAGAGAACTTTACAGAAAGAAAATGAAAGGAACAATTATGGATCGTGTTTCAAATGCATTGAAGCAATTGCTTGGTGTTCAGCCAGAACAAGTGGATAGCACAGAATCAACCAGGTTGGAAGACACCTCCAACATCATCCAGTCCAACCTAGCACCCAGCCCTAGCCAATCAACCAGACCATGGCACTAAGTGCCTCATCCAGGCTTTGCTTCAACACCTCCAGGGACAGCAACTCCACCACCTCCCTGGGCAGCCCATTCCAATGCCAATCATTCTCTTTGCCAACAACTTCCTCCTAACATCCAGCCTAGGCCTGCCCTGGCACAACTTGAGACTGTGTCCCCTTGTTCTGTTGCTGGTTGCCTGGCAGAAGTGACCAACCCCACCTGGCTACATCCTCCTTCCAGGTAGTTGTAGATTGATCTCAGGAAAAACAGGGCTTGAAATATTTAGATAAATTCACACAGCCCTGTGAGGAGATGTTGAGATACTGGAAGGTATCTAGAGAAGGGTGACAAAGCTGGTGAGAGGCCTGGAGCACAGCCCTGTGAGGAGAGGCTGAGGGAGCTGTGGGTTTGCAGCCTGGAGAAGAGAAGGCTCAGGGCAGACCTCATTGCTGTCTACAACTACCTGAATTTTAAACTTCAAATATCACTCTTTGTGTGAAAGGCATTTTCTCAGAAAGTTTTTCAATACCCCCCCCTAAAAAAATCAGCAGCTTCATCTTGAAATTGTTGAGCAATGCTTAATTATGTTTGGAATTCCTGTTATGTTTATCAAAAATATGAACTCATCAAAATTTACATGGAGGTTTGTTGAGTCACTTTCCATTTGTTTTACATACCCATTATTGCTGTGATCTCCACATTAAAAGAGTCAGCTGATTTTCTACAATGTTTATGTGAATGTTTTTGCACTGCTGGGGCTTAATTTCTTATTCAGTTGATGAATACTCTCCATTACTATCTCTGTGCATCTTGAAATGCCAAACAGGTGGTGAGATACAGCAAGTCCTTTCTTTTAATTGAATTTATCTAAATAGCTCAAGCCCTGTTTTTCTCCTGTGTGAGAAATGTGCTTCTTGTCACTTGGAGAAAATTCCATCTTACCACACAGCACTTCTATTCATAATCTACCGGGTGTGTGCACCAAAACTGCTGGAGATGGTGAACTTAATGTAGCAGAAAAATAGAGTGAAAAATCCTTTCTCCCTTCTCTGGCTTCTGAGATGGCTTCCAGGATTGTATATATTGAACAATTCTGTGCCTATGCTTCAAGAGTCTTGCATGGTAGGTCTGGATTGCTGTCATGCGACAGCAAGGTGCCCTTGTGGCCAAGAAGGCCAAGGGGATCTAGGGTGTATTAGGAAGAGTGTGTGCAGCAGATCAAGGGAGGCTCTCCTCTCCCTCTACTGTGCCCTGATGAGATCTCATCTTGAATACTGTGTTCAGTTTTGGGCTCCTCAGTTGAAGAGGGACAGTAATCTGCTGGAGAGGGTCCAGCAGAGGGCTATGCGGATGAGTAGGGGACTGGAGGGCGCTGCCTGATGAGGAGAGGCTGAGAGACCTGGGGCTTTTTAGTCTGGAGAAGAGAAGACTGAGAGGGGATTTGATAAATGTTTATAAATATCTGAGGGCTGGTCAGGAGTCGGGGTACAGGCTTTGCTCACTTGCTCCCTGGGATAGGACAAGGAGCAATGGGTGTAAGTTGCAGCACAGGAGGTTCTGCTTCAACACAAGGGGAAACTTCTTTCCTGTAAGGGTCCCAGAGCACTGGAACAGGCTCCCCAGAGAGGTTGTGGGGAGACTTTCAAGGCCTGTCTGGATGCATTTCTGTGTGATCTGTGCTAGATTGTGTGGTCCTGCTCTGGCAGGGAGATTGGACTCAATGATCTCCTTAGGTCCCTTCCAAACTAGGATATCCTGTGATTGTTTGGATGGTCAGAAAGTGCGTTTACCTGTGTAGTCTTATCCTATCACCACTCTGCTGAGGCTTGGTAATTTGGGACATTTTCTCTGCCATGTTAGACTGCTGTAAAGGAACAAAGGGAGCACAGCTTCCCCAAGGCCAGTTTTGCTCTGGTAGGAGCAGTAAGATGTTTCTTAGCCTGACTGAAAAAAAATAAATCATAGAATCAGTCAGGGTTAGAAGAGATCACAAGGATCATCCAGTTCCAACCCCCCTGCCATGGGCAAGGACACCCTACCCTAGAGCAGGCTGCCTAGTGCTGATCATGCTTATTTTCCAAAGTGAGCAGAATCATAGAATCAGCCAGGTTGGAAGAGACCTCCAAGGTCATCCAGGCCAACCTAGCACCCAGCTCTAGCCAATCAACCAGACCATAGCACTAAGTACCTCATCCAGTCTTGTTTTGAACACCTCCAGGGATAGTGAGCCCACCACCTCCCTGGGCAGCCCATTCCAATGCCAATCACTCTCTCTGGCAAGAACTTCCTTCTAACATCCAGCCTAGACCTCCTTCTCCTGTTTTGAAAGTCTCTTCCAGTCTAAAGAAAGAATGAAGGTTCAGCACAAACAACTGCAGGAAATTAATCTGCTAGAGCTGGACACAGAGTTTAACAATCCCTCTGAGTTTAAAATCAGTGGCAAGCAGTATCCAACTTGATGCTGCAACATCAAACTGTGACAGCAGAAAAAAAGGATACAGAATCAGTAATATACCAAATTCAACATGTCTTAAGGTCTCATGATCAGCACTGAGTATGGAATTAATATTGAGAATATTGAAAAAGTCTTTGTAGATCTGGGCTGCAAGTAAGGAAGGTGTGCTAGTTTGAGCCCACTAGAATGCTTTGGTGAGAAGAACTAGATTACAGGCTGTGAAAGGAGAACAAGAGTGATGTCTAATTTACTCATAGGCTTGCTGAGAGGTATAAAAACAAGAATCCAAACATAGATAAGGAAATGTACTTCTGCTGGGGAGCTCACAGCTGCTTTTTTTTTTTTCTCTCTAGCCTCTCTGCCATCTCTCTGATTAATCCACTTTGCTTCCTAACCCCCTGGCCAAACCTCCATTCTTCCTTGGGACTGGGATAAGGTTGAGAGGAGTGGGAGAAGGTGAAAGGGTGGTTGGGAGCCCCTCCTGGGGACTCATGTTTCTGGGAGGGCTGTTGTGTTTCTGTATTCCCTTTTACCTTGTACATTTCTGTCTATAACTGTATATACTGTAAATATCTGCTTGTATGTTGAGCTAAGCTGTAAATAATAAGCTTGATTCAATTTCCAGAGCCAGCTGAGTCTAGTCTGGGTGATTTCTAAGGTCTGAGGGGTCGGGGGGGGATACCCAAACCATCACAGAAGGACATGTTTAAAATCAGTAACTGTAATCCTTCATCAACACCCCCAGGTCCTTTTCTGCCAGGCAAATTCTCAAACACCTTTCTTCCCTTGCAGGTTGCAGTGTGCTAAAGCACCAATTTGTGCAAATTATGATGAAAATTATTGTTTAAGAACAGTTCCTATGAACCTATCCTGGGTACAAATGATCAGGAGAGTTTCCAAGCAATTAAAAATTCATCTCAATATTCTGTTTTAATATGTCAACAGGGACCTCTCCAGCCACTGCTTTAAAACAGCAGTTCTGCTTTCCACCTCTCTCTCTTTAATAAACATTTTGGTTGTTAAAATTGGCTTTGCCTGGGGAGGGGGGGGGGGGGGGCGGGGGAGGGGGGGGGGGAGGGGGGGGGGGGNGGGGGGGGCAGGGAAAGGGGGCAAGTTTGCTCTGAGGACCAAGGAGAATCTTTCTGCAGGGTGTAAAACATATTGCCTGAATAGTTTCAGAGCCACAGATCATTAAAAATAAATTACCCAGTTAGAATATTTTAAAACCCATTGCTATAAAGAATAGAGATAGCTATAAGGCTTGTTTTTAACTTGGGAAATCACCATTAAAAAGAAGTAGGAAGAATAACTGGAAGCTAATGAGGACTTGTTTATAGAACAAAAGATTGGTTGGATGTATATAACGGACATGGATCCTTCCTGCAACAGGTTAATAAACATTTTTATAAGCCTTTTTGTTTGCTCATTTCGATAGAGCTAAATAAAGAACCATCAGGAGTTAGTGTTTAGGATATTTGAACAAAAGATTTGTATGACAGCCAACGAGTGGCTGTCAATGGCTCCATGCCCCAGTGGAGGCCAGTGACAAGCAGAGTCCCTCAGGGATCAGTCCTGGGACCAGTCTTGTTCACCATCTTTGTGGATACCATGGGCAGAGGCATTGAGTGCAGCCTCAGCAAGTTTGCTGACAACACCAAGCTGTGTGGTGCAGCAGACAGGCTGGAGGGCAGAAATCCATACAAAGGGACCTGGACAGGCTGGAGAGGTGGGCACAAGCCAAGCTCAGGAGGTTCAACAAGACCAAGTGCAGGGTCCTGCATCTGGGTCGGGGCAATCCCAAGCACAAATCCAGGCTGGGCAGTGAGTGGCTGGACAGCAGCCCTGAGGAGAGGGACCTGGGGGTGCTGCTGGACAATAGGCTCAACAGGAGCCAGCAGTGCACACTTGGCAGCCCAGAATCTGATTGACTTTCTGGGCTGCATCAGGAGAAGTGTGGCCAGCAGGGACAGGGAGGTGATTCTCCCCNGTCCAGGGAGATGGTTGAGGCCCTGTGTCTGGAGATGTTTAAGGCCAGGCTGGATGAGGCACTTAGTGCCATAGTCTAGTTGATTGGATAGGGCTGTGCTCCAGGCCCCTCACCAGCTTTGTTGCCCTTCTCTGGACACATTCCAACATCTCAACCTCTCTCTTGAATTGAGGAGCCCAGAACTGGACACAGCACTCCAGGTGTGGCCTGAACAGTGCTGCGTACAGGGGCAGAATAATCTCCCTTGTCCTACTGGCCACACTGCTCCTGATCCAGGCCAGGATGCCATTGGCTCTCCTGGCCACATGGGTACACTGCTGGCTCATATTCAGCTACTCTCTACCAGCACCCCCAGGTCTCTTTGTGCCTGGGTGCTTTGCAGTCCCTCTTTTCCCAGCCTGTAGCACTGCTTGGGGTTGTCGTGGCCAAAGCGTAGAACCCTGCACTTGGCCTTGTTAAATCTCATCCCATTAGCTGCATCAAAGTTGCATTAAAATCTGATTGCATCCCAATCAGTTGCATTAAAGTTATGCAACTCTTGAGTAGCTGTTACCAAAAAAATCCTACACATGGCATAAAAGAAAGATATGTTGGACTGGATGATCTTGGAGGTCTCTTCTGGTTGATTCTATGATAGGTTTGAAAGTGATCAGCACCTGTTTGGAAAAGCCTTTCTTTGGAAAAAAAGAAAAGAAATACATCACTATCTCCATATTCCTATCAAGACACAGGTTAAAAGCAAATCAAGGGTCTGCAGGAAGCACTGATACCCCTGGCAGAGGCATCATATATTCATGAAACCTAACTCCTATCTCTGGGAGATACACTTTGTCTGAGAGGGTTGTTTGCCTAGGCAGCACTTAGAAAGGAAAATGCAAACAGAAAACAGAACTTTGTGAAGATCTGCTTTAAGAGGTGTCTCAGTTTGAGTGATTTAGGTGGAGATGACAGCTCACAGCTCGCTGTGTAATCAAGGGAGGTGATTCTCCCCCTTTACTCT
>WAAF01014356.1:8526-34405 GCA_013400475.1 Tricholaema leucomelas | reverse complement strand
GGGACATGATGACATAGAGGATCTGAAACTGACAATTGCTACTCAAATTGTGCAGCATAGGCAGTACAGAACTAATCATGACTCTTTGTTGCCCATTCAAGGCACATCAGGACCAGTTACAATACTGTTTCTTCCACTCTTTACCAGTTAAACATAGTTCAGCCTGCAACTTAGTTAAATCTTGAGATCCAGCAGTGATTCCAGAAATAGTTTCAGACTCTGTCCCTTTGTAATTCAATGGCAATGTATTTATGCTTACATTGATAAGATCCTCCCTCAGTATTCTCTAGGCTAAGAAGTCCCAAGTCCCTCAGCCTTTCTTTATAAGAGAGATGTTCCACTCTCCTAATCATCTTTGTAACCCATTGCTGTACCTTCTCAAGCAGTTTCCTGTACTTTTTGATCCAGACAGCCCAGAACTAGACACAATACTCCAGACAAAGCCTAACCAGGACAGAGTACAGGAGAAGAACAGCCTCCTTTGATACACTTTCCACACTCCTCTTGGTGCAGCCCAGGATATTATTGGCCTTGTTGGCCAAAAGGGCACATTGTACATACAGCCTCATTGTCATCCTGTTGTCAGCCAGCACTCCCAGGTCTTTTGCCACAGAGATGCTTTCCAGCAGGCCAGTGCCTAACCTGTACTGATACATGGGGTTGTTCCACTCTAGGTGCAGCACCTTACAATTGCCATTCTAGAACTTCATAAACCCTAACTCTCCAGCCTGTCCAGCTCTCACTGCATTGCAGTACAGCATTCTGGTGTATGAGTCATCACTCCCAGTTTTGTGTCATCAGCAAACTTCCTCAGGGTACAATCTGTCTCTTCATCTAGGCCATTGAAATCTACTACTGTAACTGTGAGACAAATGCTTATTACAATTTTTAAAGATTTTATATTAAGATTGACCCATAGCTGCAGCTTATTGTTCCATGTATTTACAAAAAATAAAGGCTGAGTTATATAAGTTGTGTCTACAATCCTTGGAGGTTGTAGCCAGGCTGGGGTTGGTCTCTTCACCCAGGCATCCAGTGACAAAACAAGAGGAGAATACAGTCTTAAACTGTTTCAGGGCAGGTTTAGGCTGGACATTAGGAAGAAATTCTTCACAGGAAGAGCCCCATTGGAATGGGCTGCCCAGGGAGATGGTGGAGTCACCATATCTGGAGGTGTTTAAAAGGAGGCTGGATGAGGCACTTAGTGCCATGGATTAGTTAATTAGAAGGGTTAGGTGATAGGTTGGACTCAATGATCCTAGAGGTCTTTTCCAACTTAGTTAATTCTGTGATTCTGTGACAATGATTAATGAAATCATGGATGGACATGGGCAAAACGGCAGAGAAAGAATAACAGTGCTTTAGATATGCTTATATGTTTTCTATGTGCAATGATTAATGCCTCTGAAGTCACTCAAGCGCGTTAGTACAAAGTGCTGTGAACATCTTATAAAAATGGACCTTCTCCGTATTCCTTCAGTTCTGATTCATCTGGGTTCTTGCACAAGATTGTGAAACAGCAGGTGCAGCAATCTCTTGTCTTACTTTTAAACAAAGCCAAGAAAATACTAATCACTAATCTGTGTTCCTAAATGCTGTTCTTGTGTTCCTCATTCTGATCTTTTTTTGCAGTTCATGACAAGGAGCTCAGGAAAACAGATTAACCACTTTCAGAAGGCATCACTGAGACATAAATAAAATGCTGACAGAAATAAAATGCCTTGCTTATCCACCACTATGCTCAGGTTCCTCTCTTCATGGGCCTTTGGGAACAAGACAATGCATTGCAGCAGTACTCCTGCTACTTCTGAGGTAATAGTTTGTCAGGGCGCGGTGCCCCTATAGCTACCTCAATGACTATCATTAATACCTTCTGTTAGTCTTCCTGGCTTTAATGGTTTGCAGTAGTTCTTCAGTTCTAGAGTATCTTCATTCCTCCTAAGGGACCTGCTGAAGTTCACCATTAACCTGCCCATGTAGGAGTCATGGAATGTGACACTGCAGCACGACCAATGAACACCCAGCTCAAACTGCCTCACCCTCCTCTGGGTGTTGGTTTGAATAAACAAATAAGAACTGCTTCCTAGAAGCTTCTGACAAAGAATACTGGCATTAATAAGGCAATTTGTTGAAGGCAGGAAAGGCAGGACTCCTGTCTACCAAACCCAGTGTCGTCATGTACCTGAAACTCTTTTAATGTTCCTGCAGCCTTTGAAGTCAAGACAAAGGCCCCACTTCTGTAGCCCTTACTTCCAAAGGAAGGGCCACTTAACAGCATTTATTTATGCAAGGCTTATTTACTTCAGTGACCATGGGATTCCTTCAGGACCCAGGTTACTAAAGCCTCATCTTCTATGATTTATTAATCAGAGCCCCCAGATCCTTGGCATAAGCAAAGCAAAGAACATTTTCTCCTCGTTATATGTGGTGTTTTCTTTGTTCAACACTTAAGAAGTATATTTAATTATTAGAAACAGTTCCATCTTTAATTTCCATCTTTAATTAAAGGCTGTTTTATTACATGATGAAGAATAACCTCCACAAAACTGGATGGCCTCCAGGATTTTTTTTCTTAAATCCTTACTTATCCACAGTCTGATATAACTTCAGGTTAAATATCAACTCATCTTTTTGTTGTACTGTAGAAACCTGCCTGACACTGTCAAAAGATTAAGAAAATAGAAAACGTGTACTGACTTATGTATCTGCTGGATACTTTCCAAGATACTTTTCGAGAATGATTTCTATAAAATAAAACTAGTCATTACCACACCTGAGCACTTGGCTTAGTAGGGCTAAGCATTCTCTGCTGGTCAAAGCTTGAGATCTGTCTGATTGCTCACTCAGTTAAGTGAAACCTTGAGCAATCTCTGAATTGGGGTAATATTTTCAATATCATTGAGGAAAATTCATCTTAGACTGTAGTCTAGCTGAAGGAAGGACTGATTCTGTGTCCTTTTTGGATCTAGCTTCAGACAAATTTATATATTTCAGGATCTTTTGGACCTCTAAGACTCCTTAGAATAGAAGCTGAAAAGAAATGCATTATAAAGAGATACACTGTTTTTTAATGGATAGTATAAATAACGCAAGCTTCCATGTCTCATCTCTTAAGTGTAACACCCCTATACCCAAATTTGCTATTGTTTTGCCCTTCCTTTTCATCTTGAATTGTCAGTCTTCTCAAGCTGCCCAGTGTTGTCCAGCTGAATGACTTTTGTCCTCTGTGATCTCTCATATGGTTAGGCTCAGCAGTCATTTAAGATCTACATCTGCAAAGAACTACCAAAATAAGGATCCTAATCTACAGGCTATAAAGTTGTTACCTGGTTAAACTACATCCTCAGAGTTCATAAAATCAGATTGACAATGTCAATTGCAAGTCAATGCAAGTACGTTGTGTGATGGCACTATGTTTGTTTTGGTTTGGGTTTTTGTTTGTTTGTTTGTTTTTTACAGTATTTTCACTCTTCTAGACAAAGACAGTGCCATGTTCCAGACCTCACAGGTTTAAGATATCAAGGAAAAACAGTGAAATGATTTTAGGATCACTTGCTTACTTTCAAAATGCTTAGCTTAATACCAATACTATTCCATTTTTTTAAATGAAAAGTCACGTATTTCTGTAGTATTTGTGCTGGTATCAAGATTTTTAAATCAGGTAGGAAAAGAAAGTCCTAAAACTGCTGCTGTCATTATTCTGGAAGCAGCTAAAGAGATAGCAAGTCATAAAGACCCTAGTCTTCCTTTGTGTCTCAAACAGAAAAAAAATTAGTGAGAGTTCTTTTTTTTTTTTCATTTATTGAGGATATGGGTAGTGTAAAGATCACAGCTCTGGCCACAGCAAGGCAAGAGGAACATGAGGCCACCTGACAGAGATTGGTTATGGGGAGGGATTTATGGGAAATTAGAAGATTAAAGATTTGACATGAGAGGAAGAAGTTAAGTTGGATTTGACTCATTGGGAAGGGAATGATCTTCAGTTGGGGAAAGGAACTTGAGATGGGGCTTAGGAGGAGGAAGGGTGGCAGACAGTAGATAGTGGCAGGTGGGATTCATTCCCGGAGAGAAGGTGCAGGGATAGAGGAGCTTTCCTTAGGGGAAGTGCTCAAGCTGCTTTATATGAAGAAACGTCTGCTTCTGCAAGGAAGGGAGGATGAAATGCTTTCCATAAGTTTGGAGCCTGAACTGTCAGCTAACAGGACTCCATAATAAATTAAAAAAAAAACCCAGACTCTGAATGTTCACATCAGTTTTTATCAATAGTGCTGGTTATTTTCTTGTTTATACTGTGGATGTTTAATGTTTGATTACTGCCCAGCCTGAGGAAGATTGCAGAGCTTTGCAAAACTTAAACATTTGGGGCTTAAAATGAAGGATTTTTATAAAGGACAAGTACATGTGGTCTGGGCTGGTTTGACAAGCTAGACATAGCAGCTCATTTGCAGTTCTTTCTGATGAATTCCCAAGATTTGTGAGGAGCAGGCTGGATGCACTAAATAGGTCTCTCTTTGTGTGCTTACTGTGAGTCCTGCAGCACTCACTGCAGCTAGATGGGATGTGGTTTGACCCTCATGGGGTGACGACAGACAGCCCTTCAGACATCCTGTAAAAGCAAAGATGTGTCCATGAATGTCTATTACAGCAGGTTAGAAGATTTAGTTCTGCTTCTTTAAGCAAAACTAAAGTTCAGCTCTTTAAGCTGGAAAAGGGTAAAATTAAACTAGATATGTGGAAAAAAAAATTACAGTGAAGGTGCTGAGAACGGTTTGTCCAGCAAAGTTCTGAATGTGTTCTCCCTGGAGGTATTCAAGGCCAGGTTGGGCAGGTCCTTGAGCAACCTGATCAAGGGGAAGATGTCCCTGCCTAAGACGGGGGTGTTAGAACTAGATGATCTTTAACATCCCTTCCAGCCCAAACCATTCTGTGACTCTTTTTAGACCATAGGCAAGTCTAAGGCAGCACTCAGCAGAGTCAACTTAATTAGCTTTTATTCCGTGGCTCTTACACCCTGTAGGAGATGCAGATAAGTTGGTGTGACAACAGAGAACCTATCCAAGAGGCTTCCTGTCTACATAAGCAACCATGCGTTGCTGAACTGAACTATCAAGACTTCCAGGTACAGAAAGAATGAAGTGGTTGATAGGAGTATTTAACAAGGCATTAAAATCACTGTCTATGTCTATCTAGAGTTTAAATAAATAAATAATGTCTAAAATGCCACCAAAGACTGATGTAAATGATCTCATTTAGACATTCAAAGTACACCATTCAAAAAGCTCACAGTCTCACCAAAAGACTGGACATCACAAGGCAGAAGAGAACAAGAAAACAACAACAGAAGAGCAACAGGAGAGGATCAGAGAGATGCTGTTCACAACTCTAGAGAAAAAAAAGTTACGCTGGCCAGCACGGTGAAGGATAACAAAAAGAATTTTCATAAAATATGTTAACAGCAAAAAGAAGACAAGTGATAACATTAGTTCAGTACTTGATGAGATCTATCACCTTAGGAATAGGGATGTAGACAAAGCGGAGACATTTAATGATTTTTTTCATCTCTGTCATTAACACCAGTGATGAGCACTGGGACTCTCAGACCCTGTGTTGGAAGACCACGACCAGCCAACTTGACTTGTGTGAAGCTTTCTTCTTCAGCTGGAAGCATAGAAGTCTACAGGGCCTAAAGGGATTCGTCCCAAGGTACCGAAAAGAAACTTGAGAAACAACATAGTCATCAGTCATAGTCAACATGGTTTTGTGAGGGGAAATCTTGCCTAACTAGCCTAATTTCCTTTTATGATAAGGTCAGTGTTCTAGCCAACCAAGTGAAGGCAGTAAGATGTGGCAGTTTTCTATCTTAGCAATTCTTTTCATACAGTATTGCTATGGATAAAACATGCAGCATATGGCTAGACAAGTCCACAATATATTGGGTGAGCAATTGGCTGAAAGGTTGAGCTCAGAGTTACAGTAAATTTTAAGGCCAGTGCTCCTTAAAGTTATAAATGATCTTGACAAAGGAATTAAATGTACACAGAAATTATGTCTGCCAAAAATATTAACAGGGGAAAACTGTGACGTCCTTCAATATAGAGAAGTCTTAGAGAGTGATTTGGGTAGATAACAGAGCTGGGCAATTACCAGCTATGTCAACTTCAACAAGAACAAGTGCCAGATTCTCTCTTTGGAACAGGGTAATCCTGGCTTTATGTACAAACTGGAGGACAATGAAGCTTATATTTACAGCTAGCACAATATACAAGAAGACAGGTTGGACTTGATGATCTGTGAGGTCTCTTCCAACCTTGGTGATACTGTGATACTGTGTGATACTGTGACAAGACACTGAAAAGAAGCACCAAGGAAAGAGGAGGGTTGAGTCAATAGCAAGTTGAATATCCATGTGCCCTGGCAGCCCAAAGGATCAACCATATCCTGAGGTACATCAAACACACTCATTGTTGGCTTCTCAAGGGAGGCCATTGTCCCATTCCACACTGTATTGGTGTGGCCTCACCTACAGTACTATGTACAGTTTCAAGTGCCTCTATATAAGAAGCAAATCAAAATATTAAAGGATGTCCAGAGGACAGTGACCAAGATGGCAAAATGCTGCCAGAGCAAATCTTACTGGAGTAAAAGAGTGTAATGGTTTAACAGTGCCATGGTCTAGTTGATTGGATAGAGCTGGGTGACAGGTTGGACTGGATGATCTTGGAGGTCTCTTCAACCTGGTTAGTTCTATGGTTCTATGATCCTATGAACACAGCCCACTTTCTGACCCCCAGTCTCTCCACACAGATGGGAGGGAAAGTAATACACAAAAAAACCCCTCTCCAGGTTAAGACAAAGAGTTTTACCAAAAAGGAGATAATACAACACACAATTATCTTAGCCTGCTTTGCAGAAAAGTGCAGAAAAATGCAGAAGGAGCAGCAGCAGAAGCCATTTACCTAACCCTTCCACCCCCTGACCTGCAGCCAACCCAGCAGAAGATGCCAACATGCCAAATCCAGAAACCAGAAGCAGTAACTTGAACAGGAAGCCTTTCACACTACAATCTGAACTTAAAGCCCCATAATACTTTACTCCATCCACCACTTTCCCTTTGAAGCTGGCATGATGGCAGCATGGTATGGAGTATCAGCAGGAGATTCAACTTAACCCATGACATTCTCCACTCTTTATTCTATACCGTCTATGCCACGCCCAGCAGCAATTAACATCAAACAACATACACCATACATCATTCACTGTCCATTCTCACTCAAAATGAGGTCACTTTGCAGTATACAGAAAACTTCTCACTGAAAATGCTCTGTAGCTCCACACTATTCCAGTACAGTCTGGATCAGTCCATACCAGTTCAAATTGTGGGACTGTGCTTCCACCCCTGGGGTAGTTGACTCCAGTGACTCCTTCCACACCTCCAACTCAAAGCAAACTGTGGCTTGCATTCCAATGCTCTCCTTCCAACACATCCAGCTGCTGTGATCCTCCTGTAGCACCAGAAATACAGGTGGGTTCCACCCCTCATAGTTTGATGACATCAAAGTACACTGTGCATCTATATACTAAATATTTATACTCTTGTAGGTTCAACTTGCCAGACTACCTGATCCACACAGTCCAGTAAACCTAGCTGTCCTTACTCCTTCATCTGGTTGCAGGCAGACTCCCTCTATTTCACACTGGAATCACTTGCATCTTGTGTAGTCCCTTCAGGAGAATCAGCAGTACCAGTTTGTCTGTTCTTTTTGGGTAATTTTCCACTGGAAACCGGAGGTGCATTCTTCCAGGAAGAGTTTTCTTGCAATTCACAAAATTGTGCAGCTAAAACTGGAGTTTTCAATTCCACTTCCACATGTTCTCCCCACGGTGACATAAGTAGAATCACAGGCTACACTGTGGTGTGTACCTCCCAGATTCTTTGTCTATAATATCCTTTTTTGATGAAATTCCTAATTGAACTGAATCTGTGAATACACTAAACTGATTTTTTTATATAGTGTCGGTGCAAGGTTCCAAGAAAATAAAACTAATTCTATTTTTATAATTCCTCACTCAGCCACATTAATTCCCAGCCTCCACAACAGTCCCACAGGATGAAAATAGAATTTATATACGATATGATGTACATGTTTTTAGTTACTTAAAGATAAACCTGTTTCCTTGAAACGCAGATTAGTCTACCAAATCTGGTATCTCTGAAGACCGAACAGGATGGTTTTTAAACTAAATAGATATTTTTGTCCTTGTAAATCCATTGATTTGCATGCTGTTATACTGATGCAGAGTCAGGCCATCAGATAGTAAATTAAAAAAATGTGAATGCACAGGCTACATTATACAGCTTACTCCCTGAATGCTGTTCATCTTGAATAATTGGAAGGACTTTGAACAAGTTTGATATTGTAGCAACAACGTGGGTTTTTTTAATTCAATATTATAGCAACATTAATACAAACTTGAACTTTTGCTTAACAAGATGTTCATAGTTCACACAGAAAGAACATGATCTTTGCTAATTTACAGAACGGCACAAATGAAAATTGAGGTTATAGGGAAGCTGCTCTCCAAATTTCCACAGAATGAAATACAACCGTGGGACACATTTAGGGGTCGTGGCAGTCAGAAGGAGGATTCTGATATTGTGTATGTGGTAGCTTTTGGCTTTCTTTTCTGACAAGAATATGCAGCTTACCTGCAATAAAAACCCATGTGATGACTGGGAATAACGTTCACAAAGTCATATACATCCATCTCTCTCAGAAAGTGAGCTGGGGTCACAGAGGTCTTCAGAACTTTTTTTTCTTTTCCTTTTTTTTTTTCTTTTCCCCAGTTCTCACTTTTTCGTTTCTCTTTTCCTTTTCTGTATTTTTTCTCACCTCTCTCCCGCTTCCCGTTTTCCCGACCGCTACTGGGCGCTCCCGGCTGGAGGGCGCACTCAGCGCTGTGGGAGGGCACCCTGCTGCCCTCGCCGTGCCGCGGCTCTTCTCCAAGCATTACGGTAGCAGGGCCAGGCCGCGCCTCTTCCACCTGCCAGCGGGCTTTAAAGTTACAGCCGAGCCTTACCAAGACTGGGATGCTGGTCCCCGAGATGGGTAGCCGTTGTTGGGGCTCATCGCGGTCCTGCTGCCAGAGCAGGGCCGGGGCACGCCCTGTCTTGGCTTAGGGGTTGGTTTTTCCGTCGCCCCCGCCTGCCTGTTTTCGTTTTTCCACCCGGTGGCAAAGGAGGGCCGGGGAAGAGCGCAGGGCTGGTTTGCCCGGGAAATCCCCATGTCTGCGGCGAGTTACTTGAGCGGCTCGGCCGCCAGCGCCGGCGTTGCCGCGGATTATCGCGCCTCCGCGCCCTTGCAGCAGCCAGGCGGCCGTGGGTAGTGCCGGCGCCGCCGCCGACCCCGCAGGCCCCTCCAGGGAAAGCCATGGACCCCGACACCCCGCCAGACCTCCGTGACGTGGAGCAAAAGCTGGGGCGAAAGGTGCCCGAGAGCCTGGCGCGGCCGTTGCGCGGAGAGGCGCTCTCGGGGCACCCCGCGGATGATGCGGCCGCCCGCGGCCCTGCTGCGGTCCCCAGCCCCGTCACGGCTCCTGGTCCCTGGCGCTGTCGCGCCGCCGCCCTGGCTAGGCTGGAGACGAAACTTCACCTCCTGAAGCAGGAGATGGTAAGTAGGCGGCCGCCGGCCGAGGGGACCCTGCGGCAGCTCTTGGGACGTTTGTGGCCCCTTTTGCAGCGCCGCCGCTCTCCTGGCGGCACCAGCCTTTAGTGGGCAGTGCTCCCCGTAGGGTCTGCCGGGGATAGTTTTGAGCCAGCCCGCCGCGGGCAGGCGGCGCTGGGCAGGCCCCGCTGCTGGTAGGCGACGCCGGCCGCTCCCGGGAGTTGCTGCTGGGGTGCCAGCCGCGAGGCTGCAGCCTCAGGTGTTGCCCAGGTGAGGACGAGGAGAAGGCTTCTCGGTTGAATGGCGCCGCGCGCGTGTAACTTGCTCTCTTTCTCACCGAGTGGCACTTCGCCAGCGACTCGCTGTTGACCTCTGTTTCGCTGTCAGCTCGTTAAAAGTACTGAAAGCTGGTTTATCAGTAAACAAAATGGTGCCCTAATCTCTGTTGTAAATGGCTTTTTCTGCATCGTACCTGTTTCTTGCCAATGGATAATTCCCAAAGAGACACCGTATGTTTTCGGGCTTAAAATTTCGCCTCAATTCCCGGACACTGGTCTTCAGAGTCTGTGCGGAAAATGCACTTTAAGTGTCGAACAAACAGCTATTTTATAATTTGGCCGAGAGTTTCTTATTGCCAGTAGTCCACAATGGAGCTGTGGTGTAGTTAGTTTGCTGCCTTCATGCAGGTACTTGCCCTACTTTGTATGTCATCGGCTCAGTAATTTTGTTTTTCTGATGATGCTGTAAAACTGGCTTCATTTACTTAAGGCAAGCAAAAAAAAAAAAATGAAAAGGCAGCCTTTAGAAGCAAGTGAACAAGCAGCTGGTGACATTGAGCAGATATGCTGCTGGTGATGCAGGGTAACTGAGATCTGCAAATGTAGTGGGCTTCTGTTTGTGTTAGGATGTAACTGATATGCAAAGTCCCAAAAGACACTTTCTTGTTAGCAGTTCTTTCTGTAGATCTTGTCATAAAGTTTATTTGAAAGTAATATGGAATTTGATCTTACTGGGATATAAGGATTTTGGTGGAAGCATGTTGAAATGATGTTTTTGCTCATTTAAAAATGGAGGACCATCTCCTTTCCTGTCATGTTGTCCTTCCCAAGAAGTTGTTCTTCCACCTGTCTTTTATATAATAAGCTTGTGCTTGTCTTGCTTCTAAACAAAGTAGCAATATCTGTTGGATTGAATACTTCAGAGGGAGAGAAATGAAGGAAGCTTTAGAAATGGAGGAAGCTTTGACAACTCCCATCAAGTTGCCTTGAGGTAGAAGAGCATGAATGAGATAGTAGAAGTTATTACCTCTTCTGTTATCATCTGCTGCAGGGGAATGTTGAGAGATAAGCGTATTATTTGGTAATATTTGACTTAGAAATGCTGGGTTTGGCTTTTGAGTTAAAGCACCTGACAGGTTTGTGTTGTGGGCGTGACAACTGTACATCTGCTGGCTAAAAGTCTTGAGACTTGAGTCTTTCTTCTTCTGATCCTTTTGCTGCTGCCAGTGATGGTTGTTTTCCCCTCAAGCCTGATTTTGCTGAGAGTCACTGAAATCACATGCAAAGCACCACAGAGTAGCTTTCCTAAAATATGGACCTGCTTGACCAGATCTCCTCCCACTTTTTTATTTTCAGTTTTCCCCACGAAGACCTTGATGGAGACTATTTTGGATCCTGAAAACCTTTGGGGCATGAAGCCATTGAGTAACAGGACAAACAAGATGTTGTTGCTAGCATAGGTCAAAACACTGGGCTCTGCTAAGCCTAGGATGTGCTGAGTACCACTACTAGCCCATGTGCCCTTGATTCAGTATGAAATTTGTCAAGATGTTAATGTGACAACATACCACTTGCTTCTAGTGGTAGGTTACACAGAATCTTCAATTGAAAGATTAATAATTATGGTGGCAGCCCTTATTTTGGTATGTCATGGTCTTGAAGTCACCGTTCAATACGTAAGACTTCAAAAGCTATACACTGCAGTAAATAGTCTGTGAGGAAAATTATCAAATCTAGCAAAGAAAAAAATAACAGCCTGATTTTAGTACCATAGCTTTGCCAAGTTTTTCCATCTTTTCACACTCTGGAAGGAGAATGTGAGCAAGGTTGCTTAAATTAATGCATATTTAAACCTTTTGGCTGGCAAATCTCACTCAGTTCCTGACAAAAGTATTTGAATCTGCATCTACATGTTGCACTCCGTCAGTACTGATGGCCATTCTTGATCAGCTATGGCAGCCACTGAAAGATAAGTCCACAAAAATGACAAGTGAATTACATGCTTACATTACTAGTTACTATTTGAGCAAGAGTCAGTGAAACATTGCGAACACCTTACCTAGCGGCATCACTGCAAGTACTTGTGTCTCAGTTGTGGATAGTCACATCAGTGTCAGGTGCTTCATTTGAGACTTCAAGTTACACTGCCCGTGTACAGTGAGTCTTTTGCCAGCCTTGATATCAAAGAATATATATTATGGTTTCATAATGTTTCTTTCCTGATTACTTTGTTTCAAGGGTAGAGGCTGTGCTTTGACTTTGAAGTTGCTTTTCAAACTTTGACCACTGACAATTTTTAATGAAAAGATATGAAGACTAAACCCCTTCTGCACAGAGCTCTACAGTTGACGTGATTGTCAATAGCTTTTAGCAAGTGTATGACAAATTTTCTGATTAAATCAGCAGAACAGCATGATTTTCAGAGACTAGCCAAGGGTGGAAGGGACCTCAAGGTCATCTGATTCAGCCATTCATGGAAAGGGATCCTGTGTGAGGTTACTGAGCACCCTGTCCATTAGCGCCTTGAAAACCTCCATCAATAAGGAAGCCACCATGTCTCACAGGAAGTTGTCCTCACTGTAAAAAAATATATATTTCATATATCAATATAAAACCTCTTTCTGGTGCAACTTGCACCTGTTGCCCCCTGTCTTCTTCACATGGTCCTCTGTGAAAGATAGAGCCTCTGTCCTCTTCGTAGCTGACCTTTAAGTATTGGAATACTGTCATGAGATCCTCCTTGAGACTTCTCCAGGGAGGAGTGTGTAACTATTTGGATAAAAATGCTAAGGCTGCCTTAGATCAGGGATCTGTCCCCTACACAATCTGCAATCTTTTGCACAGATATTTTTAAATTGTTGCTGAAACACATGTAACAGTCACAGCTTGAAACTTTAGCATTTTTGTGTGTGAATGCAAGCATTCTGTACAGAAGATAGTTATGAACGTGATTACTTCATAAAATGTGCTGACTCAGAAGTAGTTTGACCAAATATTGTTCTAAACTAACTGCAACAAAAAGGCTTTTTGCTGGCTTATTAGAAAGTTATTTACAATGCTGAAGAAACTTTTAATTTCATCTGTTACAAGCAACTAAGGAGGAAGACAGGAGAAACTTAAATTTAGACTAAAATACGAGGATGTCCATCAACACAGCAATTCTGAAGAGCAAGATTACCAGTGCCGATTAGTTTACTAAATGTTACAATGGGAAGAAAAGTCCAAATGAAAAGAAACAACCAGGAAAAAAAATCAAACCCAAATATAAAAAAAAAAACATAAAACAGTCTAAAAAAAAAACAAAAACAAACAAAATCTGTAAGATTTTCACATGTCATAGAATCAACCAGGTTGGAAGAGACCTCCAAGATCATCCAGTCCAACTTGTCACCCAGACCTGTCCAACCAACTAGACCTTGGCACTAAGTGATTGTGACTGGTTGATCCAGTCTTGAACACCTCCAGGGATGGTGACTTCACCACCTCCCTGGGCAGCCCATTCCAATGGCAAATCACTCATTACATAACTTCAATTAATGCCAAAAGGGAATCATAATACTAATAATTTTAAACCTGCAATCTTCAACCACCTAAGGAAAGCTTTAGCTTTTTTGTCTCAGGATAAGTTGTTCAAGGACTAGACAAGGATTGGAGAGGGAGCTTGACAGGACTGACTGCTACTGAGTTTGAGGAAGAAGTTGAAATATTTGTTTCAAAATATATGGCTGCAATAAAAGCAAAGGAGGAGATTCATAATTACAATAATGATGTTCTTTAATGCTGAAGATAAAACGTGTCTGCACATCTGCAGTTGAGGATGTGACTGTGAGGAGCTCTTACTTTATCAGCTGAGTGCTATAAACCAGATTTGTTTGGGAAGGCTTCTGTATGGTTCTCTCTATGCAGTTTGCACCACATAGAATTTGGGATTTAACCCCAAAAAGTAAATCACGGTACTTACTCGGAATTTTGGAGTAAAATGAAGTTATTATTTACAAAAGTAGGCTAAATATAAAAGGTAATAAACATACAAATACATATGTACATATACAACTAAACAATAGCCCATTTACCACCCTGGGCATGATAGCTCAGATGCCCCTGTACACAGCAGCCTGAAGGCGATGCTGCCTTATGTCCCTACCTGCCATAACCCAAACAATGGTCAGTGAAGAGGAGTAAAGCAAAGTTCAGAAAAGTACTCAAGGTAAACAGGAGAGAGAGAGAAAAAAAAAATACAATGCAACTCCAAACTACATAGAATTTTCATAGACCAGTGGAATGGGATATATACATCTCTTACAGCCCTTTTGAGAGAGCGGAGTCCATCCCCCTGGACTCCCTGAATTCTCTAGAAAATTTCTATTTACAATTTAGGCCTCTAGTCCTAAAACTGAAACACCATAGTAATGCCGACTGTGAAGTAGTAAGTGTTGCCCCAAAGATAAGTTGCTTTCTGAGCTTAATTTGCACAGGTGCTATACAAATGGCCTTGGTATCTCTAAAGCCAAATATGCACTTACTTTGAGTCTGTAGCAAGCTAGGAGCAAAACAAAATGGCAAGAAATATTTTTATGTGTCCATTGAAACAGCTATATTGTAATTCACAGGATATTGCTGTTTGTCTTCCTGTAGTAGATAGGTGTATCACTGAATATACAGTAGATGTTGAATTCATAGCTAAAAACTGGCTTCTGTCAAATTAAAACATTGCTAGGGATTGTCTGCAACATGTCTAGACTCTGTTTTGTAAAGTAACCCATATTGGAGGATGTGGTTTGGAGAAAAATTGTAGTTATTGAAATAATTTTCCTGACTTTTCAAAACTCTTCTTCTTTGTCATTGGTAGTTTATAACTTGGATTTCAATGGATATCTTTCTATGTGTGTAAACTTCTCTAGTGAGAGTTGGTTTGTGTCCAGAGTGACTAGTGGGCCCAGTATCTGCATCCTGAAACAGTCTCCTCAAAAAATTCTTAAAAACCTGCTCAGTCACGTGCCTGAGCTGCTTGCAAATTTCAAGAGATGCTTGACTGTGTTGGGAAAATATACATGAGACCTTAGTGTGGAGATTGACCTGAATAACTAAAAAATAAATCCAGAGGGCCTGTAGACCACCTTGTATAACAACTTTGAAAGGTACAAACAATGCAGCTCAAGTTTTTTGGTTTGTGTTTTTGTTTTTTTTTTTAATGTAGAAGCATGTTCAGATGGTCCTTCCAGAATGTCCTGTGCTGTGTTCCAGGAGTGAGTCCCCCTGACTGCCTAACTGTGGATGAGCGTGTGGAATAAAGTTTGTCTGAGGATTCCTCTCTCAAAGTCGATCCAAAGGAGGTTTCCTTCCTTCCTAAGAGATGAGAGGGCACTAGATAGTCTATGTTGAGTGCTGAAGTTAGTTACTCTGTGTTGTCAGAATATGCAGCATCTCCCAGTGCTTCCATAAATGTGAAGAGCTGGCACAGCATGCAACTCTGCTCCCAGCAATCTAATCCTCCTCCTCCTTTCAATCAGCCTGGCATTTCTTAATATATTCTGTCACGGGGGTGGTATGGCACATTTCTTAATTAACAGAAAACACAAAATAGTGTAAGCTGCTAGAAATTACCTAAATGTTTCATTTGCAGTGCTGTCAAATGAAGACCCTGCGATACTGCATGGCCCTGCTGGGTGTAGTGCCATGTAGGTGAAAGCACTTAGTGCCCGTGACACAATACTGAATTGCTATTCAACCACTGCGTTCTAGATTTCATAAACACCTTACTAGCTTAATTTGTAATTTTGTTCCCTGTTGTTAGACACCAGCTGCGTTCATGACTAAGCTGCTTCCAGAAGGTGAGCTATTTGACTGCCTTACTGCTTTGGCTGTGAAACCTGCCTCTCTGTAGATAAAGAAGCACACATCCAAAAAATTCTGGTTTGGAAATATTCATCAGATTTGTTAAGCTCCCATATGTTCACCCCACAGTAGAACCAAAGGTAGAACAGCTCTGTTAATGTGCATTTTTCTACCATTTTCTTCTTTCTTCCTACAAAATTTCCACTGGTTTAAAGAAATGTTGTATTTGGAATGGTTACACTGCTTCTCCTAACTCAGATATGCACTTATGAGACAGCAAACGTTGGACACAACTCTACTGTTTGCTCAAAAGATTTTGTAATTTATAAGGCTTCAAAGTCTGACCTTGCCCCTTCTAATAATTATAAATTACTAGGAAAAACAGTCTTGACAACAAGAAGGAAACAGTGAGGCATTTCTATGTCCTGGGTTGACACAACCATCTCCCAAGCCCTCATCTTCCCACACAGGTGGAAGGAAAAGGAACACACACAAAAAAACAAACAAACAAAAAAAAAAAAACCAACCTAGATTGAGATATGGAATTTACCGAGATAATACAATGTACAGTTACCTTAGCCTGTTTGCAGAAAAGAACAGCAAAATGAAAGAGCAGCAGCAGAAGCCAGTGGTAAGATGGTTGCCCCCACACAAGCATGCAGCAGCCAGCCCAGCAGAAAAAAAAACAATACCTCAAACTTGGCAACTGAAAAGAGCAGCCAGAACAGGAAGCCTGTCATTTTACAATCTGAACTTCAAGCCCCATGATACTCTGCTCGAGCCAGCACTTTATTTTGAATCTGGCACAAAGGCAGCATGCTGTTGAATACGATAGCAAGTTCAACTCAACCCACAATACTAAGCAAAAAGAGAATCTGCATTGGTTTGTCTAGCATCCATCCTGGGATGAAACTAATGTGTATGTTTGGAAAGGTGCCTGGGGAAGGCCCAGTCACAGTGCAAATCTGAATTTGTTCTCTGAGGTAGGCTGCTAATAGAGGCCATTTTCTCTGTGCACAGTTTCAAACAATCTATGTATAAAACAAAGTACATGATAATGAAACAGTGGCATTGTAGTGGTTTTTATGTAGTCTGGTATTGAAGAATCCTTTCTATGGTCAGGGAGATTTTCTGACTAACATAATTTGACACAACTTTGAGAAGTTATTCAAGGTGTCATTGTAAACTCTGACTTTAAACTATTGTCTAGTCTTCTCAAAACTATACAATTATGAGAAGAGTGAACATGAAGCCAGAGTGATAATTTTTAGAGAGTTTTTACTGATGTGTGAGTGCAAGTGCATTTTGCCTTCAACTCAAACCACTGTAAGCCTTAAAGAGCTGTCTCTGTGTTGTAATAGAATTGTGGCAGGTTTTAGCCTCAAGTGTTGGCTTGGTGGCAGGTTCCTAGTAGAAGAAAACTATAAATCTTTCAGCGGTAGAGGAGAAGGTATCTTTGCAAGAGAAGAGCGCTACTATTAGCTTGCAAGAACAAAAAAAAAATCACCTGTGGTATTTTTGTACTCTATTAGCACCTAGTACTAGTTGCTGTGATAGAGCAATGGAATGGAGACACAGTTGCTCTTTAACTTGTAGGCAGATGAGGTAGCTCACAGTGGCCATCACCTCATATAACTGATTATGCATTTACCAATGGCAAGCAGCACTCTCATTTCAGTGGAAAAGGAAATGCAGCACAACAATGTCACGTTTAAGCTTTTGTAGTTTCTCAATTTTTACTAACTTGTACTCTGTTACAGTTGAGTAACAAAAGTACCTCAGAAAATCTTTAATTAGCCCTTTTCAAATACAACCATACTTCTTTAATCCATCCATGTTGTCTCCCAGATTGTCTTATCTAGTTCTCTCACTTACCAAGCCAGGGTTTGTTATTGGCAAAGGCCATATTTGTCCTTTCCTAGCAATCTGGTGCACATCTTGCACCTTATTTCTGCACTCTAGCTTAGTATTTAGTATTTCCTCAGTAGAAAGAGAAATGGGAAATGTTACTATGACCGTGATACCTTCCTGGTCCACTCATACTTCTGGTAACTGCATAGACAGGTATTCTTATTATCTGTTGCTAAGCTAGGATCCATCCACACTGCCGCAGAAGTGTAAGAGTATAAGAATAGAATAGAATCAACCGAGTTGGAAAAATATCAATATGACATGAGCATGTGATACAGAATAAACTGAGATCTGCACCACACAGTATGAATAATGACTTCTAGATAGAGGATGGATAAGGTAATACTGAAAGACTGATACACAGAGTGCCTGATTTTGCCCTGAAGTTTGTAGTTCGTAACTGATTACTACTGTTACCCTCTCATGAGATGTCCTTTGCTCTAGACAAATTCATTTTTCATATGTATTTTCACTGTACTACCTGGTTAGTCATGCCTTGTGCTTCCCAGAGCGGAATACTGCAGTGCATTCTGTTGGAACCAAAGAAGCTCTTGACATTTTAAGCCAAAGGGGCTTAAAAGCTGCATCTATTACAGCCTGTAGCAGTCTCTGTGGCTAGTTGTGTTGGCCAAATTCAGCATTTCAGCCTTCTGGTTCCAGCTTCATATTCAGAAGTGGTTCCAGCTTTATATTTACTTCTAGTATTTTAACCTAGTGATGCAGGTTGGCTTCTAGCTGTTAGCTATTTATATAGATAAATTAGTTTGAAAGGCTTGTTTTTGTTGAAAGACTCAAACTTTGCTTCATTTTATCTGAAAGATACTAAATATGCTACTATAGTCAGATGAGCACAAATTCTGTGTATGAACCATGTTTTAGCACGATGGCAATTACAGTGATGGGGAGATAGAATCATAGAATGGTTTAGGTTGGAAGGGACCTCAAGGATCATCCAGCTCCAACCCCCTGCCACAGGCAGGGACACCTCCCACTAGAGCAGCCCGCCCAAGGCCTCATCCAGCCTGACCTTAAACACCTCCAGGGAGGAAGCATCCACCACCTCCCTGGGCAACCCATTCCAGTGCCCTACCACCCTCACTGTAAAGAACTTCCTCCTAACATCCAGTCTAAATTTCCCCCCTTCCAGCTTATACCCATTCCCCCTCGTCCTAACATTACTAGACCGTGTAAATAGTCCCTCCCCAGCTTTCCTGTAGGCTCCCTTCAAATACTGGAAGGCCACTATAAGGTCTCCTCGAAGCCTTCTCCTCTCCAGGCTGAAGAGCCCCAACTCTCTCAGCCTGTCCTCATAGCAGAGGTGCTCCAGATGTGAAGATGTGAAGGATGTTTTGGTTGCTTTTTTGTGGTGATTTCTTGTTTGTTTGTTTTGTTTTTAAAGTTTGAATTTGGATGACTTGCAACTTCAAGTAGTGCACAGATTAAAATAAAGGCAAAGAAACATCATATTTGATGAGATGTTGACTCATTTTTATTCATTAAATTTGAAACGTGATGTTTATAACTTTGTCATAGGGTAAAAAACAACAGGGATCAGCATATCAACCAACTTTATTAAAGCAGTTCAAGGAAGAGATGTGATGACTTATAATGACAAAACTGTCTTGAATTTCTTTATTCAGATAAACCTTCAGTAAAAAGGACATGAGTTTGCCATTAGTAAAGATTTGGTTTTTAGATTACAAAAATGCATTTAACTGGACCTACCCCATCTCTAAACCCACAGAATTACTATAAACAGAATCCCATTTTGAATTCTGGGGAGGTTAAGACAAAGGTCTTTTAATTTTTTTTTTTTAATCACTGTATCTCTCCAGTAGTATTGTAAAAGCAGACCTGACCTTCAAGGAATTTCAGATTTGTCTCCAGTAGTAATGTTGTCATGTTTCAGTTCATGTTTATGAAATGGGATATTTGGTTTTTTTTCTTTATTTTTTTTTTCTTTAAAAAATAATAGTGAGGTGATGATCACTTTTGCCTTGGTAAAAGCAATGCTTTCAGACTTTAGATACAACTTTAAGCAAAACCCGTGATGTTTCAGTTCTAGTTTAACCTTGTGCTTTTGAGCATCCCTTATGAAGTGCCAGTGTTATAACTTAATTAGTTTTAAAGAGATGAGCAGGTCTGGAGTGCTCATTAAGCAAATCTAATTTAGAAATTAACAGATTTATTTTTTTTTTCCGTTTTTTTGCACTGCATCTTTTAAGAATGTGTTTTGGTCAAGATAAGCATAAATAAGGCACAGAGTGAAATCCAATGGAAAAAAATAAAATCTTGATATGCTATTGAGCCCCAGTACTGTCTCACATTGGTGGGGAAGACACAGTCCTATGTTGTGGCTGGTGTCCAGAACACATTAAAAGGATGCTGTGATCATCCATCTGCTGTAACACTTTCTGACACCCACAGTTAATTGTTAGTGCTGCATATTGACCTGAATGTTTCCAGTACTATTTTCTTCTCTGTGGGTCCATAATACAGATTTTTCTGGGCAGTTTCACTTCTGTCATTGTAGACACATTTTTAAGGTCAGATGCTGCTTTTATGACAGCAGAATATTTGGAAACATTCAGTGAAAACTTTCCATAATATTAGGAGATACTTGCACTGCTCAAACCTCTACATTTCTTAACTGCTCCATTTTATTTTCATTCAACTGTGCTTTAAAGTAATCAGGACCTTTCTTTTATATTCATTCATCCTTATCAGGCTGGATGTTTCTCTCTCTGAATTCTGTGGTGCTTTTGTATTTAGAGGTGGGTTAGCATTTATTTGATAGTCAACATCGTATCTCTTTTATCAGGTATTTAAATTAAAAATTTAAAAAATCCATCCTACTGAGTGAATTACTCTTCCAAATCATAGATATTTTACTAGATATTAACACAAATGTCATCTTCCTCACAGGTATTCCACAGAAAAGGATCATGCTTGTTTCAAGGAAGTAGAAAAAGGCCTTGAGATCCTAGTGGTTTTATTACAGAGATAATGCAATTAAATAGTTGCATAACTTGGTGACGTGTATTTTCCTGTCAAGCCTGAAGGGGATCAGTTAGTATGTGTAAAATTAACATATTAAAATATGATGTTGCAAGATAAATGTAAATAATAATTTTAAATATAAATGAATGTAAATCTTCCTACGTTAGAGGATAACCATACTAACGTAGTAGGTTTTTTTCATAGAATTACAAGAAATGTCTTTCAAACCTGCTCATGAGATTGTTTACCCTTAATGCTTACTGAGCTAACTTACACCCTCATTATGTTACTCTGTGTCCTGATTATTCTAGTGGTAGCTCAGATCTGACCAGCTTTTTCCTTCCTTTGGCTAAGGGGCATTTGGTAAAGTCTGCTTTCAAAAGCAGAATCATTCCTGGCTGATGTTGCATCAGTCTTTTTTCCATCCTACTTAAAAAATACTGTTCATAAAGCTATGTTTTGTTGCTGCCAAATTTTACAGCAGGACTTGGAGAAATATTTATCATAGGCATTTGGTGAAAGATTGCACTGGAACTGCAGCAAGTTGAAACAAGATCCTGACTAGGATAGAGATGCTTTTTAAACTACTAAGATTAAAGACACAAGAAACTAAAGGCTTTATGACTGCTCACTTTCTAAATAGGTGAGACTTCAGAGATTCTAATGAATCCTGCCTAAAAATCTGCTATAAGTATTTTAGCAATTTTTGTATACATATCTTTTGTGAAAGAGGGCAAAAAGGTAAGCAATCAAAACTTCTGTAATCCACCAAAATGTTTTTGTTGTTCTGAGAAGGTTCAGTGTAACTTACTCAATGTGCAGAAATAAGCTAGATAAGCAAAATACAACTATTGGATGGAATAGAATATATTTAGCTTTTGTATCTGCACTCGTTGCCTGAAGATTAGCATAAGCATAAAATGCAAGGGGAACGAAATTGGAAAAGTATCTGTCAGTACATTATAACACAAGTCCAACCTGAAAGAAACCAGACACAGAATAATCTGGATTTATGTTGATCTACATATATCACTGAAATTTCCATTTACCTAAATCAATGTGAGGTAAATGTCTGTCAGACACATACGGCATAGTGATGAACAGTGTGATCTACCTCAGCTCACTCATAGTCTCATCTCTGTCAGACTTTGTCCACCAAATCCATTGTTTATGCATAAGAAGATACTAAAGAAATGAGAGAGTTAGCTTGAATTATTGTAATGCCTGAATTAATCCAAGGTAGTTGATTCTGCAGTGAAGTGAATATGGAGCATTCCCACAATAGGTAGAAATAAATAGTTCCTTCCAGCTAAGGACAGTAAACCTGTGTCCATACAGTGTCATATAAAAGCTCTTTGGCTTTTTGACAGATAATGCCAAAGACTGTATTCAAATTTAGAATTTAGTCTAGGCATTTTGCTTTTTCATTTTAATTCATTTTACAGCAGACAACATAAAGGTGTTGGGCGAAAAGTGAAATGAGTGTCTTTTAAATGAACTTAGGAGTATCTTTCCTCAGACCACATTTTACAGTTATCATTATGTATCCTTGTTGACTTTCTGTAGTTAAAAGAAGCAGCCTCACTGGGCCCCAGAAATCTCAAAGAAAGTAATCTGCAGAAAGGAACAAAAATTGCAGGCAGCTTTGACATATGATATATTGAATACAATTTTTAGCTTTGCTGGTTTTGATGGAGAATGGGCCCCGCTCTGTTTGGAAGCAACTGGAACCTATGTCTACAGAATATGCAGTGGGTAAACACAAGTGCATTTTGCTTGTAGTCTGAATGCAAGTGGAACTTTGATCTAAAAGCAAAGTCACCAGGCTAGGGACAGCCAATGCACTATTTTGGGTGACTGCCAGAAAGTGGTAATTGTCTTTGTTAACAGCCCTGATCATTAAGAGTTTAATTCTAAAACTGATAACCTGGTCAATTCCTTTAAAAAAACAACCAATACCAAACAAATGTGTCCATATATTTCTATGTATATAAAATATCTTGAATAAATTACGACAATGTTGAATACATTATTAGGGAAGACCATGAACGAGGCTAGTTATGTGAGGAAGTATCTTGTTAGAATAACCAGTGTGAGGGGGAGAGGCACAGACAGGTGGTTAGACCAGGTTATTCCTTCCAGACTGAAGGTCTGTGCGTGTCTAAATGCTAATCTATTTAGTTTGTGTACGCTACCAGACTGCCTTGCTTGAAGGATGCCATGACTTTATTTTCTCTTGATATGACATTTTAATGTTAAACATTTGCAGTCTTCCTTGGGCTTCTGCACTGTTATGATTGTAAAAAGTAGGCAAAAAGATGTAATAGCTAGACTGTAACCAGAAGTTCTTTTTTGCTCTCTTGTCACAATCTGTTTTATTTGTATACCTGTCATGGAGGCAGGGAATTAATGTGGCTGCATTAGAAATTTAAAAAAAAAAAAAAATTATTTTTGTATAACCCCCACATGCAAACTGTATACAAAAATTAATTTAGTTTATTTACAGATTCAGTTTGATCCGGGATTTCTTCAAATAAAGGTACTATAGACAATTTTAGATATTTAGGAAGTCAGGAAATGGAAAAGGCTAAGCTATAAACACAGCTTTACTCCACTATCAATCAGGCTGAGCAGAAGAGCCCACATGCAAAAACGCACCTTTTGCTGTTCCCTCTTCAAGCCCTCAGGGCAGGGGGAAGCAGTTTTTGCACCTGCTTCTCCCATTCAAACCTGCAGAGGGGGAGGGAGAAGAAAGGAATTTGGGGTACCCCAGGACAATACCACAAGTTTATGCTAAGGTTTGATGCATACTTATACACACATCTTTGCCATGCTTGTCTTTTAACTCAAAGAGCAGCTGTAGAAACTGTCCTGAAATACCTATATTAGCTATGATACACTCCATTTAGGTTATTTCTGAAATGCATCTATTAGTCTGCATAAGGAGTGGAGCTCTCAAGCATATATTTTACTGTGTTTAGTCCTTTTAGTTTAATTGTCTTGAAAACGATCTGTTTAATCCAGCAGTTACATATGTTGTAGCTATATAAGTATGAACTAAGGTGATTGTGTCTGAGCTAAAGCAGATGACAGGCAGGAAATGTTATAGTGACATTTTTTTGTTATCAAGCAGATGATGAAATAAAACATATTTAAAAAAAAAGAACACTTGGTGGACTACTTTTAATGTTTGCTTCAGGGAAAGCACACTCTCAATATGAGAGACTTGGTACAACATGGTAACTTGGAGCAGGACTCAAGTATGCAAGAACGCAAATAATTACTCCCACTAAGGCTGTTCTGTAGAAACGCTGAAGCTGTGGGTGTATTTACAAAAAGAAATAGTTCCCATAAACTGAATCTGAAATGTATGAGATGGCTACTTTAAAAAGGACTGTTTCATTAGAGGCATATTGGTACTAGCTCTTTAAAACATTTTCTTAATCAGCCTTTTGGGAAATTTTCTATCTCCAAGCATACTTATATTCAGTAAGTTGCTGAAGCCTGTAGTTGTTTTGAGAATTCAGGTAATTTACTGCTTGCAAGACAGGCTCGTTGCTGAGCAAATGGTTTGATTTATAGATAAGAGGAGAGGAACAGGCTTGATCAGGAGTGCTAAAAATAGTCAATCTGTTTTCAAACCTCACATCTGAAACAATGATAGCATTGTTAAAAATGTGATTGGAAAAGCTATTTTGCTCACCAGCAGGTTAGCCATGTTAAATTCTGTGGTGTTGGATTGAATTCAGAAGTAACGCTGGAGATTGGGGAAGTAGTCAGCCACCATCTGCCTCCAGTACACTGCTGTCCAGACAGTCACCAAGTAACAGCTGCATTGGAAAAACCACACGCAAGAGTTTTATTACTAAGCACAACATTGTGTGATGGGGAACATCCAATCGTGGGACAGGTTGTCTCCAGGACAACTGGACTCCTGAAGTGGCAGATTGAGTCAGGGTCCAGTATAGTCCTCCTCTAATCCATGAGGAAGAAGTAAGGGACCTGCTGAGCCACTTGGATCCTAATAAGTCCATAGGGCCAGATGGGATCCATCCTAAGGTTCTGAGAGAGCTGGCAGATGAGCTGGCCAAGCCACTCTCCATCATTTGTCAGCAGTCCTGGCTCACTGGAGAGGTCCCTGAAGACTGGAAGCTGGCCAATGTGATACCCATCCACAAGAAGGGTCGAAAGGAGGAGAACCTGAAAACTACAGAGCTGTCAGCTTGACCTCAGTGCCAGGCAAGGTCATCTTGAGTGCCATCACAAAGCACCTACAGGATGGTGAAGGGATCAGGCGCAGCCAGCATGGGTTTAGGAAGGGCAGGTCCTGCCTGACCAACCTGATCTCCTTTTATGATCAGGTTACCTGCCTGGTGAATGTGGGGCAGGCTGTGGATGTAGTCTTCCTGGACTTCAGCAAAGCCTTTGACACTGTCTGACACAAATTACGTGCTAGACATGCTATCCGCGTAAATAATTACTTTTTTCCAAAAGTTTTAACAACACATGCTGCATCTTGGCACTATGGCAAAAGTTCATTTAGGAAGATGTCTTACTGTGGAAGTGACAAGATTGGAAGTGTATTTGTTGTGATGCCAAATATTTAGTAGTGCTGAGGTGCTGCTGGAAAGGGCCGGAGTTTTGATTAGGTCACAAACTATCATCAAGTTCCCACAATATAGATGAAAGTAGCTTCTGGCCTTGCATACTTAAACATTATAGTTGTGCTAGTTTGAGCCTAGCTGGCATGTTTTGGTGAGAAGAACTAGATGATAGGCTGTAAAATGAAAACAATGGTGAGGTCTACTTCCCTCACAGTCTTGCTGAGATGTATACAAAAGAAGAAAGGCAAAACAAAGGTGAGGTCACTCTTGCTCTGCCCTTCATGCTGGGGTAGTCGCTTTGCCTGCTTGGCTCTGGGATCAAACCCTCGACCCTGAGATTAAGAGTCCCACACTCTACCGACTGAGCTATCATGGCTTCACCTTATTCCCTTGAGTACTCCTTTCTAACTTCCCTGACCTCTCTGAGAGGATCACTGGAATTCTGGATGTCATCCTTCTCCTCTGCCTCTGGTTCTGGTTCTCCCTGGCCTCCAGACAGAACTTTCCTAAGAGCACTCCTAAACTCAGTGGAACCATCCTCTTTCTTGGCAGTCAACCTCCCAGCGCTCTTCTCCTCAGAGTACTGGGC
>WAAF01014349.1:0-61407 GCA_013400475.1 Tricholaema leucomelas | reverse complement strand
AGTGGCCTAAGGAATGGATGTGGTTAGAGCTCTAAGGAGCCCATTCCAACTGTCATCCTATAATATATTGAGTCTTTACACAAACCCCACAGAGCCCGGACAGCTGTAAATTGTAGTTAGATAATTGTGCATTTAATGTTCCTCATAAATGTATACAGTTTGTCTCCAGAAAGCTATAATGAAGGAAAGCAGATTAAAGCCAGAAAGAGTCTTGTTAGCATGGGATGGAAATGTTAATCAGGAGTCTTTAAGGGGGCTGTGATTAATTCCACACACACTGGGGCCAATCAGGAAGGAAAGGGCAAATCACTTGGAGGGGGAGGGTGGGGCAAGGTCATTCTGCAGTGAAAGGCTGTTTTGGGTGCTCCCTCCCATTTTTGGAGTATTGTGATTGGCCTGGAGCAAGAACCCAGCTGAAACCTGGCCTCAAATCATGGAAACAGGTGAGTCACATAATTGCTTTGTGCTGCCTCATCAGAGAGTTGGAGATACTTGTGTGCACTCGGCAAAGCTCTGCAACAGCCACTGATAGAGCAAGTCAATGCTTTGAAAGCTGTTACTGAGCCAGCTTCTGGTGCATGCTTGGTCTTCTCTTTTCTTCTCTCTTGTGTCCCTCTCACAACTACTTCTTTGTATTTTGGGTCAGACAGCCTGATTCTTTGTATTCTGCCCTGGGTCAGACAGCCTCTGATCTTGTCTGTTAAATGCAAATTAAACTTGAGGTGCTGTAGAAATGTTTTGTAGAGCTAACAGTTGTCTGTGGCTATTCCTATGGTGTGTTCTCTAAGCTTTGACGACTATGAGTGCCAAGCTCCCTGTGCTAAGGGAATGTGGTGTCGCTGGTGGCGGTGGCCAAGAACCATGTGTAGTTCTGCAGGGCAACCATAACTTGCTCTGGAAAGCGGCTTTGCTACGCACAGAGGAAGTGGAAGGAGGATTTTGTTCCTCCTTGGGAGGGGTTAAAGCAGCTGTGGGGTTGGTGTATTCCTGGAGGAAAGTTTCAAATGGATGCTAGAGTTTATAGAGTTCCTAAGGTGGGGAAATACCTTTAAGGCTCCAACCATAACCCCACTACCATGACCACTAAACTGTATCCTGAAGCACCACATCTGGACAGCTATATATATGTACCTTGGTCTGGAACAACTAAAGTATCAGCTACTTCTTGTCCAGCTTGTTAAATAGATGATACATTAACTGAAGGTATAAGGGACAGACACACAGGATAACTGCATAAACCTAATTTCCTTAGGAAAAGAGGCTAGAAATGAAAGAATACATGCCCTGTGATGTAACAGAATGGTTGGCCATTGCAGTACTTCGGAAGCATAATGTAGATGTGGTTTTGCTGATGTTGAAAAGTTTAGACTAGTTGCTTGCAGGCACACACTAAGTGAGCCTATTTTAATGGCATGTTCTTACTGTGCTGCTACACAATGTATTCTGGTTTCAGCATGTTGACACAATTGCGATAGGTAAAATAGCCAGCATGACTAGAAAGAATTAGTGATATCTACAGTAACAGGGTATTTATGAGTGACTGGATTCCTCTGCAATGTAAAGGTTTTGTAAAGGAGCACCACTTAATCACATTATTGTAAAAATTTGGGGGGGGTTGTTTTGTTTTGGGTTTGCTTTTGTTATTTCCCCCCCCCCCCATGTGAACAGCAGTATTGGTTACTTGATAGAGTAACACCTTTCCCATCTGAAGTGACCATCAGCAACAGTGAGTGAAGAATGCAACAGATTCTTCTGCTGCTTGGTACGAAAAAGGTCACACCGTCTTTTAAGTCATAAATATAGAAGGTGAAGTTTCAAATCTCCACTTATCAAAATTTTATCTCATGTGAATAACTTTATTAATCTGAAGTTCTACCTTAATTTTCAAAAGAGACTAAAGAAAGCATCACTAAGATTTCAAGACATAATGTGAGTAGTAAGACTATGATGGTTCTACTACAACATTCCAAGTAACAAAAACACATACATCCTCAATGACCTATTGTTTTTGGCTTGCCATTATGGTTAGCATCTACCAGTAACATGACATTGTTAACATCTACTGTTCCCATAACGAAAGGCCTGCATGCATCTGTCCACGAAATGCATATATGCAAAATCTCAGCCACACAGAGATAATGAAGCAAACAACAGCTGCCAGAAAGAAGCGCGTTACACATCACCAATTTGTCTATAACCAGCAGTGCACTACGCCCACCTAGCTGCCACATGGTGTCAAAACACCTCTTAAGGAATGGGGCAGTGGTGGGTTAGAAAGAGCTCCAGCAGAACAGGGAGAAGACTTATTCCTCTATTGTGTATTTGGGAAGAACCCAGCTGTGAATTTACTGAATAAAAGAAACGTAAGACAGATACCTGGGGAAAGTTGGTGTCTGTGTTAGAAGGTGACAAACTTGAGAAGTGGATCACCACAGGCTAGCCGCAAGCGTCCTGCACCCACATCTCACTCTGTCAGCCAGCCAGAAGCTGAAACCTCTCCAGGAGACCAGGGCTGCTCAGCCCTGAAGCCAAACAGTGCATGGAAGCTCTTCACATTTTTCCAGATCGACACTGATTTGTAACTGCTTTGTGTAGAAAAGTTACGTATCTTGACTCCCCAAGGCAGTCAATACAGCCAGTGTAGCCACACCACATCTGCATATTACTTGCTCATCTGAAGAGGAATGAGCCGCCAGGTTTTTGAGGGATGGGTGAGAAGGTGTTTATGAAAAACGGAAAGCTGTTGCAGAATGGGTATTATCTATTTCAGTTTTGGGAAATCTAGGGGGCATTTGTGGCCAGGACTGACGTGCATCGCAAGCCTCGCAGCTGTGGCCGAGGTCTGATTACCGTCGCATTCCTTCAAGACGTGGGCCTACTGGGAACACGCCAGGTCCGGCAGCGGCAGGCTGGCAATGCCTTACACGGAACCTCTCTGCGAGGGCGGCGGCGCGGCGGAGGCTGTTAGCCGCGGCGCGCTCCGCTGCCGCCCCGCGCGCAGGGGCATTGTGGGTGCTGGGCTGCCGCCGCTGCGGCTTTCGGCGGGTTCTGTTAAAATGGCGCCTTAGGCAGCGCGCGGCAGCAACGGTTGGGGCGGAAGGTGTCGCTAGGTCATTGAGCTGCTGACTGGGGCGGGCTGCCTCTTCCCTTCTGTCATCTCACTGTGCCTCTGGCTCTGCCGCTCTTTCCCCGCCAACACCATCTCTGCCTTCTGGGCGGCGATGGCGACCCCGGACCAAAAATCGCCCAACGTTTTGCTGCAGAACCTCTGCTGCCGCATCCTGGGCAAAAGCGAAGGTAACGGCTTTCTCCTGCCATTTCCCCCCACCAAGAGCAGTTGAATCTCGCAGGTGGAGGGGGCTGTGTGGTGTCGGGCAGAAGGGGCAAGGAGGGCGCGCCACTCCAGGAGGGGCTGTGTCAGCGGGGCGAGGGGTTGCCGGGGAGGAGGGGCGCCGGCGGAGAAGTGTCGACCCCGCCGGATCGGCTGCCAAGGGCGTCCACCTCGCCGGAGATCGTGTTTCATCTCTCCTCGGCCCGGCGGGGCTTGAGACAAGGGGGTCGCCAGCCAGGCCGATTAACCCTGGCCCTCCGGGCTGTTTTGATGCCGGCTGAGCATGGTAGCGGTCCGGTTGAGCCAGTGCTGCAGGCGGGCGGCCGGAGAGCTCTGCGGCGGGAGAAAGGCTTGCGGCTTCTTCGTGTCCTACTCCGCCCCCAGACGGCCTCGCTGACTGCTAACCGTGCTCCTGGCATGTGGGGAGTGGAGTGTCTCTCTAGGGGTGTTTGGGGCAAGAGGTAGCTGGTGTACACGCTCGGGAATCTCCGCCTTTCTCCCGTGTCTGTTCCAGTCGAGCCACTGACATCGGCTAGGTCCTCTACAGGTCCTCTGCATCTTGATGCAGCTGCGATCCTCCAGAAAGGGAAGGAATTTCTTGCCTGTTTGCATAAGTTTCTATTTGTTGCAGTCAAGGCAAAGGCTGTTTTTAGTAAGCAGTTGGAGGACGGAAAGGAAGAGCTGCATCTGCTAAGTCTCCTTTTAAAGTTTCTCTGTAAGCATTGCTCACGAGACCACAGCACTGCATGCTGTAGGTTTTCTCGTATCTGTTTTCTTGTATGAGAATTGACTTTCTTCCTTCTTAGTAGTCACTGTGTATGTTTCATGTGTTCTTCCACCTTGCTCTCTTCTGACAAATTACTCCTGGTAACATTTAGGTGTTTTCATGATGGCAACTAATAATTCTGAGTATTGATCTGTTGTAAACAGTTGGGTTTAAGCTGATGAGAACATAGCCTGTATGTGGATTACTGCTATTTTAGAAGTCTAGAAGGTGAATGACTAGGTGCAAATGTCCTTGTTGTCTCTCTCTTTCCCAAACTTTGTTTCCATCTATTGGAGGCAGCACCTTATAGTCACACACCGTTCTTGTCTCAAAGTTGGAAACCCCCACCTGGAGTACTGTGTACAGTTCTGGAGCCCACAACACAAGAGGGACATGGAACTGTTGGAGTGAGTTCAGAGGGGGGCCACAAAGATGATCAGAGGGCTATGAGGACAGGCAGCAAGAGTTGGGGCTCTTCAGTCTGGAGAAGAGAAAGATTTGAGGAGACCTTATAGTGGCCTTCCAATATCTAAAGGGGGCCTACTGGAAGGCTGGGGAGGGACTATTTACAAGGTCTTGTAATGACAGGACAAGGGGTAATGGTTTTGAACTGGAAGAGAGGGGATTTAGACTGGATGTTAGGACGAAGCTCTTTACAGTGAGGGTAGTGAGACACTGGAACAGGTTGCCCAGGGAGGTTGTGGATGCTTCCTCCCTGGAGGTGTTTAAGGCCAGGTTGAATGAGGCATTGAGCAACCTCCTCTAGTGGGAGGTGTCCCTGCCTATGGCAGGGGGTTGGAGCTGGATGAGCCTTGAGATCCTTTCCAACCTAGACCATTCTATGATTCTAAAACAGATCAGTAACAAGTGGTGTCCAGCAGGGATCTGTACTGGAACTGAGACTGGTCAGTATCTTCATTAATGACATGGACAGTGGGATGGAGTGCATTCTCTGCAGCTTTGCAGGTGACACCAAGCTGATCAGTGCAGCATATACGCATGAGGGAAGAGGTGCCATCCAGAAGGACCTCAGATGTCTGAGAAGTGAGCTCATGCCAACCTCATGAAGTTCAGTAGGCCAAACTGCAAGGTCCTAAGCCTGGGTTGGGGCAATCCCCAGTACCAATAAACTGGGGAACTAATGGATTGAAAGCAGCTCTGGAGGGAAGAACAAGGGGATACTAGTATGTGAAAAGCTGGATGTGTGCTGGCAGTGTACTCTTCCAGCTCTGAAGGGCAACTGTATCCTGAACTCCATGAAAGAATTCTGAGCGGGAGGGTGAGTGAATTGGTTCTTCCTCTTTACTCTCCCTCTGGTGAGATCCTATATGGAGTATGGTGTCTAGTTTTGGGGCCTGCAATACAAGAAATATAGCAGCCTCTTAGGACAAGTCCAGAGGAGTATCATGAAAATGATCACAGGACTGGAATGCCTCTCCTGTGAATATGTACTGAGAGAGTTGGGATTTTTTTAGCTTGGAGAAGAAGGCTTCAGGGAGACATTTTTGTATCCTTTCAGTACTGATAGAGCGCTTATAATAATGGCAGACTAAAACTTTTAGCAAGGGTTGAAGGGGCAAAACAAGAGACTGGTTTTAAATTAAGAGGTTAGATTTAGATTGGACATGAGGAAGAATATTTTTACAAGCACAATAGTGAGATACTGGAATGGGTTGCCTGGAAAAGTTGTGGATGCCCTCTCCCTGGAAGTGTTCTAGCTCGATTAGATTGGACTTTTAGCAACCCAATCCAGGGAAATAATTTCTTGCTTGTAGTTGATCAAAATCTATGTATTATATACCATTACAGATTCTTCTTGCCTGTATGTTCACCGGGTTTGCATTTTTGAATGTTTGTTCTGCTTGGATATGTTCCTTTTCAGCACTTCTGTTTTATTCAAACTGAGGTTTGACAGGGCTCTGGACAGCCTGTCTAGTTGAGGATGTCGCTGCTTACTGCAGAGGGGGTTGGACTAGATGACCTTTGGAGGTCTCTTCTGAACCAGACAATTTTATGGTTCTGTCATGTTTGTGAGGAAACTGGCTTCAGAAGGAACGGAAGTATTTTATATATATAGTGTCTGTATCATAAAATGCACTTGCAGCTAATGCAGGCTGAATGGTGTTGCTCTACATCTATGTCTACATTCTGCAATCCCATTTTTGAAGTCCTTCATTAACTCATTAGACAAGCTCAGAAATTATTTTGCTTCTGCCTGTGATGGCCTTAGAAGGCCTCCATCTTCCCAACTTGTTAAAGATTTATGTTGAAATGAATTTGTGCTATGATAGAATGTGACTGCAGAGGCTCCCAGTGGAGGGGCTAAGGAGCTATCTTCTCTCTTCCCCTTCTTTGGAGAGTATCCACAAAGCAGATGACTTGCTTTGTTTGCGTAGGCCTAGTTATGGTTTTTATTGGTGTTCTGTGCTTGGTTTTTGGTTTTATTTTTTTCAACAAGCTCTGCCTCTGAGAAATTCATTACAAGGTCTGCTAAGTTATGTTTAAGAACTTTATTTAAAATACAATAAAAAATTGAAAGTCTATTCACCTCAATTTTACACCCATACCCAATCTTGCAGAGAGCTTGACTGCCTGTGCAGTAGTTTCTGTGAGGTTTTCTCTTGTTTGTGATCCCCAGCAGGTACACAGAGTTGCATGCCTGTCTGAACAGAAAATAGAATTGTTCTGACAAAAAGCTTCTTGTTCTTAGCTACCTTTCACAAACCTTTTGGATAATACTAGATACTTTATAGACTGCTCTACAAGCTTGTCAGTTTTAAGAATCCTTAGTGTCTGCCATGGAATCAAATGGTATTGCTGTAAATATTCAAGCTATGTCTGTTTGGCTTTGAGTCCTAGAAATGTTTTTCTGTGTACCAGAGCACTGGAGATGCACATGTTCTCAAACATAGAATTTCAGTCTTCAGAGAGCAATTTGCTACCTGAAGTCCATGCTGTGGGCTGAATGAAATTTCTGTGACATCAGTGACAGTTTTGTTATTGCTGGTTTGTGTTATTTTTGTTTGTTTGTTTTTCTTAAAAAAAACAAACTCTGAACTGTTGGATTAAATGTTACAATTCATGGAGGGGTGAAAGCGTGGAGTTAATTCAAAAGGTGGTATGGAGAGCTTGTACATCTGCTAATGCATGTGACAAGTTGACAAGTTAGGCAAAAATTCACAGTGAAGGAAAGATCTGAGAAGATTCTGTGACTGAGTTGCTGATAGTCCAGCCTCAAATCTGTTTACTGGCAATACAGCAAGAGCCAGCCAGAACTAAGTGATGATTGTCCTGTGCTGTGCTTCAGAGTTTATGAACAACTCTTAAAGTAATGAAACACATGGGAATGTTTGTAGCTTGAGTTTTATTTCGTGTTTTTGTTTTGTTTTTTCCTCTGTACAAGAGGAGTCTGGAGACTGCAAGGGTGGTTACTTAATAAATTTAAAATGCCTTGATAACTTGCACAAGTGGAATATTTGTATGTTTACATTCTATAATCTCGTTTTAATTGTGGTTTTCCTTCTGAAAGAAATGAATTTATGATAGAGAAAAAGTTTAAGATAGTCAAGAGAAGAAATTGTCTAATGAAAATTATTTTTTTTCAGTAATACTTAACTGAGCAGGGGCCTACCATGGCACTTCTGAAATAGGTTTTCTACAGGAACAAGTGGTAAACAAAATAAACAAGTGGCTAAACAAAATAGTAACACTGGCAGCGTTCCAGACTAGTATTTCAGTTTTTTCAGTCTGTGACACCATAGTAATGATGTATGGTGTCATAGGCAATAATTTATAGTAGTATAGAACTACTGATACTGTTGAGTGACAATACAGCAACATTATTGTATTGACAAGCACGGTATCTGCTCATGGTTATATGTGAGAAGGTTCTCAAGTTCTATGTCTTTCAGGCTTAGTTTTGAAAAAGTGGCACATTATCTGTTTAGCAAACACTTTGTTACAAGCAAAAAGTGTTTGGTTTTTTGTTTGTTTGTTTTTTTTACTTTAGCATGTGTTAGATGGTGGCAACTGTATCTGAGTAGTTTACACAATAGTTGTTAGCCTGGCAGTCAATCCCTAGAGCATTGAATGCAGTTGAGAGTGTAATTGTTTTAGAATAATTTTCCATCTGCCCTTAAGCAGAACTGTTGTCTAGAATGATGGACAACTGTCAGGAAGAAGAGATAGTGGAGATAGTTTGCTAATCATAGAATGCTAGAGGTTGGAAGGGACCGCCAGAGATTGAGTTCAGCCCCCCCTCAAAGCAGGATCAGAGTATCACAGTATCATCAGGGTTGGAAGAGACCTCACAGATCATCAAGTCCAACCTTTTACCACAGAGCTCAAGGCTAGACCATGGCACCAAGTGCCACGTCCAATCCTGCCTTGAACAGCTCCAGGGATGGCGACTCCACCACCTCCCTGGGCAGCCCATTCCAGTAGCCAATGACTCTCTCAGTGAAGAACTTTCTCCTCACTTCAAGCCTAAACTTCCCCTGGCGCAGCTTGAGGCTGTGTCCTCTCGTTCTGGTGCTGGCCACCTGAGAGAAGAGAGCAACCTCCCCCTGGCCACAACCACCCCTCAGGTAGTTGTAGACAGCAATAAGGTCACCCCTGAGCCTCCTCTTCTCCAGGCTAAACAATCCCAGCTCCCCCAGCCTCTCCTCATAGGGCTTGTGCTCGAGACCTCTCACCAGCCTCGTCGCCCTTCTCTGGACACGCTCAAGCATCTCAGTGTCCCTTCTAAACTGGGGGGCCCAGAACTGAACACAGTACTCGAGGTGTGGTCTAACCAGTGCAGAGTACAGGGGCAGAATGACCTCCCTGCTCCTGCTGGCCACACCATTCCTGATGCAGGCCAGGATGCCACTGGCTGTCTTGGCCACCTGGGCACACTGCTGGCTCATGTTCAGGCACCTTCACTTAAGGAGGTTGCATGGCCCCAGGTGGGTTTTGAAGGTCTTTACAGAAGAAAACTCCACAACATCTCTGGACAGCAAATTATCTCTGAAGTCTTTCAAGAAAGTGATTACTCTTTGGTGAAGATAAGCTTGCTTTAGAATTGTCCAATAGTTTAGCAATTATGCTTACAGACAAAATAACCAAACGTATTCTTTCCAGGAAACAAGGTTTCTCGAAGTCACTGACATTAATGTTTGGAAATGGTTTCAATTACTGCTTAGGTTTTCAGGACTTTTGGGTTTTGTAGTGTCTGGAAATTCCAACTGACCTATAGCAAGTGATGCTGAAAGAACTGTGTAAGACTGAAAAATGAGTATCAGTTCACTTCCTGTAGGTATAGGTATTTTTAGAAATGTCTTTTAAGAAAAAAAAAAAGAAGAAAACAATGCTGAATTCCAGCATTTCCTGTGAGATATTGGCTTCTTGGAAGTGTATTGGCCAATATTCTTCATCTCTTGAACTTTTTCTTTAAAATTTATCCTTTGTCCTATTTGTTTGTACTTTCTTCACAACCATATTATTCCTGTGTGTTGCTCCTACATTTTTTAACATGTGCTACACTTGTATTTTTTTACAGCTTTAAAATGCTGTTATCTACCTGTTGAAGTAGTTCAGTTTTAATACTGCATTGTTTGTAGAAAAGTTAAAATGACTGGGTGGAATTATTAATTAGGAATTAATATATTGTTTAACTCAAAGGGGAGGGTTTACAAATGTTTTAGTGATTCACAAGTGCTGTTTTGCTGTCCAGCCATATGACTGCTTACCAGTATTATTAATTGTATGTGTACGTTACTTAAGGGCTGTGGTCTGAAGGAAATGCCTGTTGCTCTCTGCATTCACTGCTCTGATCTGACCTCTGGAAAACAAGTCATCATCAGTTCATTTCCCTTCCCTTCTCCCCTTCACCACACAAACAGCTGCATCAATTCCATGCATCAGATGATGTTACATAATAGTGATGCCATAATCACTTTTAAATGAAAAAGGATCATAGCTGTTTATGCCCATCTGCTGTTACAGTGGTTGTTCTTTGAGATGGGAAGCAACTAAATGTGTCTATTAGTTATAAACTATGTGAATCATTATTTTACTGACAGATATCCATTTTAAGTTGTTTAATCCCTTCAGGTACTGAAGTTATTTTACAGACTCAAATAATCTGCTGAAGAAATTCCCACAGTGGGGAGTTTTCCTCATAAAAGAGAAGCTGGACTTGATATGAATAAAACATGAACATCTGAATAAAGTTTAATATAAAAACAGTCTTTTTGAAATGCCAGTGTAAATCCATGTGTTTAAAGAGCAGATAACTGTTCTGCATTGTTAGTAGTGAACAGGTTTAATAATCAGAATATTTTGGATGGAGTTCTAGTCTTTCAACTAGAGATGATTCTGAGATCTCTTGTTATGGCAGTACAGAAAGGAGTATGCTGGGTTTCTGTCCTTTAACTATGCTATGATTAGTGTTTTTATCAATAGTTATATTAAAAAAAATACTGCTGCTTACTATTAATAACGTATATGCTGTGGTTTTTTGCTAAATTGAGAACTGAAATTTATGTCCAGAAACCTATGCATGCATTACTTTGTTTCTCAGTCTTGCCATCTGTTATAGTCCGAAAGTCATGGCAGTCTGGTGAAGTCCCCACTGCCTGGAAAAGAGGAAATGTAACCCCCATGTTCAAAAAGAGAAAGAAGGATGATCCAGGGAATTATAGGCCAGTCAGTCTCACCTCTGTGCTTGGTAAGATCATGGAGCAGATCCTCCTGGAGGCACTGCTGGGGCAGAATAATAATGAAGAGGTGACTGGGTACAATCAACACGGTTTCATCAAGAGCAAATCAACCCTGACAAACATGGTGGCATTCTATGACAAGGTCACAACATCAATATACAAGGGAAGAGCAGCCCATGTAATTTATCTGGATCTGAGCAAAGCCTTTGACACTGTCCAACATGACATCCTAATATCCAAGCTGGTACATTATGGGTTTGATGGATGGACCATTCAGTGGATTAAAAACTGGCTTGGAGGCCACACCCAAAGAATGGCTGTCAATGGGTCCATGTCTGAGTGGAGGCCAGTGACAAGTGGAGTTCCTCAAGGATCAGTACTGGGAACAGTCTTGTTTAACATCTTCATCAGCAACATGGACAAGTTCACAAGAGCATCCACAACCTCTGTGGGCAACCTCTTGCAGTGTCTCACCACCCTCACTGTAAGGAACCCTTTTCTAACATCTAGTTTGAATCTCCTCTCTTCCAGTTCAAACCCGTTATCCCTTGTCCTGTCATTACAAGACTTTGTAGATAGTCCCTCTCCAGCCTTCCTGTAGGTTCCCTTCAGATACTGGAAGGCCACTGTAAGGTCTCCTCAAAACCTTCTCTTCTCCAAGATGAGGAGCCCCAACTCTTGTAGCCTGTCCTCATAGCAAAGCTGCTCCAGCTCTCTGATCATCCTCGTGGCACTCCTCTGGACTTGCTTCAAGAGTTCAATCTCTTTCTTGTGTTGGGGCTCCAGAACTGCACACAGTACTTCTGGAGGGGTCTCACGAGAGCAGAGTAAAGGGGGAGAATCCCCTCCCTTGCCCTGCTGGCTGTGCTTCTCTTGATGCAGCCCAGGACATGGTTGCTGTCTGGGCTGCATGTGCACAGTGCCAGCTCACGTTGAGCTTTTCATCAACCCAAACCCCCAGGTTCTTTTCCTCAGGGCTTCTCTCCAGCCATTCACCACCTAGCTTGGACCTGTGCTTGGGATTGCACCGACCCAGATGCAGGGCCTTACGCTTGGCCTTGTTGAATGTCATGAGGTTGGCCTGGGCCCACCTCTCCAGCCTGTCCAGGTCCCTCTGGATGGCATCCCTGCCCTCTAGCAAAGCAACTGTACCACACAGCTTGGTGTCATCTGCAAACTTGCTGAGGGTACACTCAGTTCATCTGTCTATATCACTGACAAAGATGTTAAACAGCACTGGTCTCAGCACTGACCCCTGAGGGATGCCACTTGTTGCTGGTCGCTGGGTGGACATTGTGACATTGATCACCACTCTGTGCGTGTGACCATCCAGCCAATTCCTTATCTAGCAGTGCTCCACCCATCAAGTCTGTGTTTTTCCAGTTTGATGACCAGGATGTCACGTGGGACAGAGTCAAACACCTTACTCAGGTCCAGGTAGATGTCAGTTTCCTTTCCTTTGTCCGCTGTTGCTGTGACTTCATCATAAAAAGCTACTAAATTTGTCAGGTATGATTTGCCCTTGGTGAAGCCATGCTGCTTACCACCAGTCATCTCTGCTTTGTTCTCCATTTGCCTTTGCAGAGCCTTCAGGAAGATCTGTTCCATAATCCTATTGGGCACAGAGGTGAGACTGACTGGTCTGTAGTTCCCAGGGTCATCCTTTTTTTCCCTTCTTGAAGATGGGCATTCTGTTTGCCCTTTCCCAGTCAGCAGGAACTTCACCGGTCTGCCATGACCTTTCAAATATAGTAGACAGTGANTGCCCTTGGTGAAGCCATGCTGCTTACCACCAGTCATCTCTGCTTTGTTCTCCATTTGCCTTTGCAGAGCCTTCAGGAAGATCTGTTCCATAATCTTATTGGGCACAGAGGTGAGACTGACTGGTCTGTAGTTCCCAGGGTCATCCTTTTTTTCCCTTCTTGAAGATGGGCATTCTGTTTGCCCTTTCCCAGTCAGCAGGAACTTCACCGGTCTGCCATGACCTTTCAAATATAGTAGACAGTGATGTAGCAACTTCATCTGCCAGTTCCCTCAGGACCCATGGGTGGATCTCAGCTTTGAAACACTGATATGAAATATTCTATTCAGAAATCAGAGTTTTTTTAACACAGTAAATTCTTCCTTGCTTACGTGGAAGAACTGTATATTGCCATTCAGCGTAAATAAAATGTAATGGTCTGATTGTTAATTTCTTCTTCAAGCTTACTGATAATTGCAGTATAGATCATAGAATATACTGAGAAGTTAGCAGTGGCAGCTGAATAAATAGTGCTCAATTATAATAGGAAAATTTTGATTTTATTTTTTTTCAACAACTGCATTTTTTTTCTCGTTCAGCATTCTTATTAAGTTAAATATGCTGTGATGTACTGCAAGGTCACAAATACAGAGCAAGTAAGTTCATTAGCTAAAGTTAAATGCCCTTTTCTGTGGATTTGTGTTGCAAATATTCTCTTGTGGAAGCCTCCTGCATTCCTCATCTGTGATACTGCCAGCTTGTTTTCATTCCCTGTAGGTCTTTCTTCCCTCATCTTCCAGGTTGCTGTTTCTTTGTGCTCACAGGCTCTAGTCTGGGGCAGGAGGCACTGTCTGATACTGCTCATTCTGCACAGGCAGACTAGAGGGAATACTGACCTCCTGAAGTTTCTCTGCAGGCTCTCCCTCAGGGAGAGTTGTTTGCATGTTTATTCTACCGTTCCCACTTTCATAGAAAGGTATTAAACTTGATATTCCTGAGACCTCTATCCAATTAATTAAAGAAAGAAAGACACACACACTGTCTCTCAGGTATAGGGTGGTGCAGTTGGACATCAAAGCTAATTTCAGAACATGATTTTCTTTAGAAAGCAGATAGAAGGTTTTGTCATGGCTGAGATGTGTAAGTCTGTGTGTTTGTGATTTTTTTTTTTTTAAAGGTCTACATTTTTAAAAATAGTTTCTTTTGATGTTTTGCTATTTTTCTGTAACTTGTGTTATAGGAAAAGCTTACTGGATTCCCATTCTCTCCTGCTTTTTAGTGGCTAATCAGTGAGGGAATTTATTATTTAATCTAGAAATATATCATAACTGATAAAGTACATTGGTGCTTTGATCCTTCTGGCTGTAGTCCACCCTAGATGCTTGAACTGGAACTCTTTCAACATTTTAATTTCTAATTTGTAGCCCATGTTAAGATACTATACAACATGCCAAAAATTTGTTTGAGTTAGTAGGAAAGCCTCACTCTTGCCTAACTGATGACAGGTACACAGTTGAGGATTTAATGAAAGATAAAACTCTTACTGTGATTGTTTGGCATAACTTAGTGTCAGTATTTACCTTTAATTGGCTCACAGAATACTTTTGGAAATCCTGAGTTGTGCTGTAGTGATGAGAACTATATTTAAAAATTACTCAGAGGCGTTTACTCATACTTATTTCTTCCCACTTGTTTCATTGGTTCAGTTTAAGCTATCAGTAGCTGAACTAAGAAATTATTTTATATTTGCATTTTTAAGCCCTTATTGCAAGTGAAAGATTGCTTAGTGTAATATTAGAACTCTTATTTATGGAAATCATTTAAGCCATGCAAATATGTGATCTTACAGTAGTCTAGATATTGGCATTTTCTTCCCTGAAAGCAGAATGATAACCTTGCTACTTTTGCAGGCCAATATTGTCAAATACTGTTAATGATTCTGTCTGAGCATGCTTTTTTCCAGATCCTGTGGAGTACTACTTTGTGTGAACTGGTTAATGTTTGCTGGTTTACATATGTAGTAGATCAGGACCAATGGGTGGTGTTCATATCTTAAGACAGTAAAAAACAAGCATTCAAAAAGAATGTAGCGTATTCTGATTCAAGATTTCTTCTTTCAATACATTTTCATGCATTCAATCAACTGTTGACTCCTAGTTACCACCCAGGGAATTTTTTTTCCCAGTTGTAAATACTAATTTAAGAGATCATTCAATGTTTAAAACATTTCTGCTTCTAGTGGACATTCCCTGTTCCGTTTTTCTGATGGTTTTGTACGTATTTGTCAGGGCTGGCATCTTTGCTTTTTGCATGGCTGAACCATTGACTCTGTTATGGTACAACTTTCTGTGACTAAATAAAACAGGAAGAGTCTAATGTATTTCCACACATAGTTGTTATATGCAAAGCAGACCTAATATGCAGAATTGCTCAGAAGTTTGGGGTTTTCTTCTGAAGTCAGGAAATGTAATAATTCAAACAACTGACATGACACATTTACACTTACTTTTTCTTGTACACCTTAGGTTCCTTATGCATCTTTCCCCTTAAGTTATTTACAGTTATTCCTATATGAGGAGTAAAAATGAATCTGAAATTTCCTAAGGGCACTTGGCGTATCTGTAGAGTTATAGTTTGACTGGTTGGCTTGGTTTTCAGATCAATAAATGGAAACATGACTGTGCTGTAGAGGCATTAATACTGAGCTGGCCTTATCTCAGCATTACCAGACTGGTAATCTTCCCCAAAAAACAGAGGTGCTTGCACTAAACCAGTGCAGTTCAGCAACAATATTAGAATTATTGCATGAGGAAGGCACAGTGGAGGGAGGTCACTCGCCTGTGACCTCTACGTTAGTATCTAATGTTAGGCATTGGGATATGATGCCAATATCTCTCAGCTAGCTTTGAGCTGAAGTAGTGAAACTTTTTCACAAACCAAACCTGAAAACAACACACAAATTGTTGTGTGTATTGTGGAGACCTGAGTGTGAGGTGAGATAGTCCAGTTTGAGTGCCTGATGAGAGAGTGTGCCTGATGAACATAACTGCATTGCTCTTATGTCTGAGCACTTCAGTCTGTGAGGAGGGGCAAAGCCAGTTGATGTGTGCTAATGTTCTCTAATGGTTGGGTAGGCCTAAGTGTCCTCTCTGTCAGCACAGAATAAGAAAGGCTCACAAATGTAAGTGCACTTATTTTTTGGAGTGTATACAGGTGAGTGTGTTTGATGTATAGCACTGATAATAAGCTCAGGGTAAACTTGTCTTAGCTGTGGTCTGGTTAGATATCTGTTTAAGAATTATAATATAACTTTCTCCAACCAAAGCGATTCTGTGCTTATCAGATTTAAACTAGGTACATTTATGCTTGGTTCATCTTAACTGAGTTTTACTTCTTTCTTTCAGCTGATGCAGCCCAGCAGTTTCAGTATGCAGTGAGAGTTATTGGAAGCAACTTTGCTCCCACTGTTGAACGGGATGAATTTCTTGTATCGGAGAAAATCAAGAAAGAACGTAGGTGCATGTTTGTTTCTTTCTTAGAAATAGGAATGGAAGTTCTTCAAGAAGTTATTTGATCAGTTTATTCTTCTGAAAATGGGACAGCTGTACCTCACAGAGTTATCTGGTCTGTTGTTAGTGTTCATGCCCTGAAAATCTTAGGGTGAAGATTTCATTAGCTCCCTAGCTGGTATTCTTGAGTGGCTACTTGTATTCACAGCTCAGATTTTTCAGACTTCTTTGTATCTTAGCCACCACGAAAATAAAGAACAATTAATGTTACACTCTTCTCACTTCAGTGGCACTCAAACTTTATGAATTCATAGTTTTTAAAAAGTCTAGTATTTTTGTGATGTGCACTTTTGAAATACTACTTCAGCACAATTAATTACTTGGGCACCTGTGTAAAACCTGCTGAATGAGCATCCAGGGAATTGATGGAATTGCTTGTGATTTGCTTGATATTTCTTGCCTTCAGTTTCTCTACAAGTTTTCTGCAACCACCTTCTCAAAACCAAAATATTAGACTGTGACAGTGTAAGTTACATTGCAGTTACATTTCAATTGTGCTCTATGCTGCTAAGTCAAGTGTTGCACTGTGTGAAACCAGTGGGGATGTGATGCATTCTTCTTGAAAATCCAAATACTGCTTTCAGCAGATGATCTGCTTTGTAGTAGAATGTCCAGAAACAGTTACCTGAAGTATGGTAGTTAAATTAAAACTTCATATTTGAGCTTTGAATATTTATTCAGGGAAATTAAGTTAGGGTACTTGAACTCAGTGTTTGTAACTGTTTTAAAATACACATGTATTTTTCACTAACACAGAGCTTCTGATAGGTAAATAAGCGCATCACAATTTCTGTAGATGCAACTCCGAAACACTGGAATCTACAATATACATTTTCCACATGATGAATTTCTACATGCTTTGAGTACTGTCAGAAAGTGCAGCATATATTCTTTGGGCCTTTTGCCAGGACTTTTGAAGAGTGCCATCTCCCTCTTCTTACTTCTTCATGGCTTATACATGTACCTTAATGTTACTGGCCATGTAACAAGTGACTGGATATATCCTTCTAATTTTTATTTTGGAGTTACCACATGCAGGAAGTTACTTACTTGGCAAAATGTACTTAACAGTGGCTTTTGATGATAATTAACATCTCTAACATATAGCAGCAGCTGATTTTATTACCAAAGTTTCTTCAGATTTTTTTTTTCTTTTCTTTAAACATGCCTTTTTCAGATGTCACATGCCTTTTCTGAGGAAATCTTAAAGCTTGAAGATGCTTTTCCTCTGAGCTTCTGTAATGTAACTGGCAGTGATTGAGACTGGCATTTTTTGGAACGTGTAGAAGTGCAGCCTTGGAATTCTGCTTGACTTTGAACAAGTAGCAATGCTACATTTATTCATACTTTTTATTGCCTAAACCCAGGAACAATTACTCTTAGTTTTGTGAAGGGCTTTCTAGCATTAATTTACCCATATCTGCTTTCAGTTATGTTTTAATTCCCTAAACCTACATATTGACAGACTAGACTTAAAAAAGGCATGCTGGGGTTTGAGAAGAATTGAGTAGTCTGAAAAACAAGGAGAATGGGTAGGGTAATGCTACGGTCACTCTGATAAGAAGCACAGCTGCAGGGAAGCAGCCTTGGGAAGGCTAGCAGAGAAGCTGTGAAAGTTAGCTGCTATCGTAGCTGAGCTGTGCGAGGGGGCCGTGAAGGGGGGCAGGCTCGTCAGCCCTGGGAAGAACTGAATGTTTGCTGTTAGCAAGAGCCTATCAAAAGTATGCATGCATGTACCAAATCCACTGTATAAGTACCACTTTTAGCTTCAATAAACAGATTGACCTTCTGTGTATCATATTGGTATAAACTTCTGTCTTTCCAGTCTCCTGCATGGCCTTTGAGGAACCCAGCAAAGACACTTACTTAGAAAGTGTATATTTTGATTGCTCTTCGAAAAACAGGTGCTTACGTTGCATCACTTCCGATGCACGAATATTCAAGGCCGGAATGTAGATAACATGAGAACAGGCAAAACCATATGTGTAAATAGAGTGAAAAAAAAAATCATTAAGCCTTCTTTATTACGCTTTCCAATTTAGCACAGATATATAATTACAGACCTGACTGTTGCACTTCTTTCAATTTTTTTTTCTTTTTTTTTTTTTTGATAGTTGTGCGTCAAAGAAGGGAAGCAGATGCTGCTTTGTTTACAGAACTCTACAGGAAACTCAGTTCACAGGTAGTATAATAAATACATAAGGAGCAAGGAAACTGAAAGCAGGCATATGCATCCTTCTGCTGTTATACTGTTGTTTTGGGGAAGGCTCAAATCATTAACAATATTTTTACTGAGAGAATTGATCACTACTGTAATAGGTTGCCCAGGAAAGTTATGTAGTCTCCATCTTTGGAGACAGTCAAAACCTGACAGGGGCAACCTTCTGTAGATGACCTTGATTTGAGCAGAAGGGTTGGATGATCTTCACAGGTGCCTTCCAATAAAAATAATTTTGTAATATTAATAATCTTCTAGTTATTTTGTTTGGGTTTTGTTTGGGTTTTTATTATTATGGGCTGTTCACAATTATACATTCATTTGGATTTAATTGCAACTCAGAATTCTGAGAATTTTTAGTTTGAGTCTGATTACAGAAAGGGCACTTCATATTAAGGAAGGAACTCTATAAAAATAAAAGTGTCCATTTTATATGTAAAATGGGTGAATTGTCTTGTCATTTCTATTACAGCAATCCCTTACAAGTATGCTTATTTTATTAATGTAAGATTAAAACAGTCTTCATACTTCTGAATTTATTAGTGCTCCAGGATTTTAATGTTGAAGGTTAAGGCTTTGCTGACTTTGATGTTTCTGCTAACATCAATGTTAGTCAAAGAATACTGCATGTTGATATTGTGACAGAAGATATTACTGTATAGAAAACCACTGATGCAGGAGAGTGGATCTGGTGAAAGGGAAGAAAGATGCAAGGATAGCTGAGGTAGATGAAAAGTAACAGCTGCTACTTTGTTCTTGATTCTCCGTAAAAATGAGTACTTAAGTAGAATATGGTGAGCAGTATTGAACTAAGATTCACAGTTGTCATTTGCACATTTTTACAACAAAAAATAATGTAGAAGATTGTTTTCTGTGTAATAAAATAAAGTCCTTGTTTTGCTCTTTGTATTTAGGATAAATGTTTTTTTCTCTGTTATACTTTTTATTCATTAGTTTATGTACAAATCATGGCTGAGTTTTACAGGATAGTGCTAAGTTGTCGAGATTACAAAAAAGTGATTCTATGGATCGTATGACTAGGCAGAACTTGATTCTGCCCCTCTTCTCATCTTTACTTTCCAATTAATTGGTTAGATCTTGGAGCTAAAGCCACTATGTGACTCTTCTTGTTTTCCTTATCCTGTGATTTGTGGGTTTTTTTGTATTGGTTTGTACAGTGCAGCAAGTGGCACTGCTGGTTTGCAAACACCTGTTCTGATGACCTCAGCCATTGATTTCAGCCTCTTCTTGCATGCATTACTCTATGGGATCTTGCTCTTTTAATACAGAATTGGGGCTTTTTTGGTATTATTTTCTTATGTACTCTGTTCCCATACCACTGCTTTTGGCAGGCAACATAGCTGCAGAGCATGATGATTGTAAACTTTGAAACAAAATGCTTTATCTGTGTTCATATCAGTTTGGTTATTCTGAGTGTGATACAAGTTTACATCGACTCTTTCCTCACTTTTTGCCATTTGCTCAAATGCTTGAGATTCTCTTAACCTTTTTTTTTCTGTGCTAACATCTTGTGTACATGAAATGATATAATCTGATTGCTACCTTCTTTTAAAACTCGCACTACAAATTAATTAATCTGCTGTTAGGTTTATTACAATGATGGACCATCGCTTCTTTTTTCCATGAGCTTAGGTAAGGGCGTGGAAGAAATGTGTGTTTTCTGAATCAATGAGACTTTTTATTCCTCCAGCAATTCTCTTGACAGCAACTAGGAGAAAGAAAAAAAAGCTCGTGTGCATCTGTTTTAGCATAATTTCATACATTACTCTGAATGGAAAAGGAGGTCAGTTCTTAGTGGCAGCTTGCCAGTTGAGCATACCATGGGTTTTGAGGCATTTGGACTTACTCTATTCTGGCCAGTACTAGAACCAGTAATGTTGCTGTTCTTCTTTCAGTTGTTAATGGGTTGCTGGATTAGTTGTTTGCAACAGATGCAGTGCCTCTACTTTTTGCACGTTGTTGAGATCAAAGCAGATGATAATAGACCTCTACGTAATAAAGTAGAATGTCTCCTTCTACTCTTATATAGCAATATGGCAGGTATGGTTAGTGGGCTCTGTCCTCAAGGAAGAAATGTTCTGTGGTCAGAATTCTTATGCTATATAACATACACACACAAAACGTATAATTTTCAGAGAGACAGGAAAAATAGAAAAAGGTGAGAATGAAAACAGGTTAAAAAAAGAGAATTTCAAAGTGACCTTTAAAAAGTACTTTTAGCAAGACTGAATTGCATTGCTTTATAAAGAATGGAATCTTTGTTGAATCTTGGTAAGACTAGAGTTTCCTTTATTTTCAACGTTGCTTAATATTCCAGACTGTATCCTCATCACTGTGTGATGTATGAGTTTGTGTGACTTAATCCACTACTTAATGTCCATTATAAAGTTCTGTGTCCCTGTCTGATTCAGGTGTTAATGTTGCAGAACTACAGAGTAACATATTTAGAAATACATGCTTATCTAAACCAAAACATTTAGTATTTGCCACAGCTCTGCTCTTCAGAGTGGTTTTTTTTTGTAGCTTAGATTTTAGCATTGTTATGTCTTCTGCTGGACAGCTTTCTAGTGTAGTCTGAAGCTTCTGAGAGTGTTATTCTAGCAGTCTTGCTCAAGGATGTGACTTTGAGTTGGTCTGTTTGTGTGGAAAATTGGTTTATACATATGCATGTTAGTATACTGGATAGTTAAAATAATCCATTGTTATCAAAAGAAGCCAAAGTCATTTCTGTTTGTCTCCATCTTTTTTAAAGGGCATTTTGAAAAACAAATGGTCCATACTCTACCTCCTGCTTAGCCTTAGTGAAGACCCACGTAAACAGTCTAACAAGGTAGGTGAGGAGCACCTGTGTTATTTCTGAGAAAGAGAAAATGTGCCAAGTATTTCAAATGTCATTGGGAATCACTATCCTGACGTAGCCAGCAGTTCAGGTTGTATTCATGGTGTTTGTGTGTGAGGATGAAAGGAAGAACACACTCGATGCAGTATTTGTGCTCTTTTTCTCTGTGAAATTTTTTTTTGGTACTAAATAAAAATGTGAAGTGTCCAACATTTGTAGCTGAAGTTGTGACTTTATTAGATGGGTGACTTTTTTGTTTGCTTTTTGCTTGATGGAGTAACGTTTGCTCGTGTATTTATGAGTTTAAAATGGAATAGGAAAACCAAAATTAATTCCTTGGTTGAAGCTTTGCTAGGACCAAAGTACTTTTTGCTGCTATTGCTAATGGCAATTAACAGGCAAATATAAGTTACATTGATAAAAGTACTTTTGCTCACTGTGAGTGACTTGCTTTGTTTTGCAATTTTAACAAGAAATTTTACACATCTTCAGTTATTACACTTTGGTTAACTAAAGACATAACTTAAAGCAGCTCACAAATATTTTCTTTTTATTCTTCCCTTTTCAAATCCTTTCTTCTTCAGGTATCAAGTTATGCTACACTTTTTGCTCAAGCTTTGCCACGGGATGCCCATTCCACCCCTTATTACTATGCCAGGCCTCAGAGCCTTCCACTGAATTACCAAGACCGCAGTGCTCAGTCTGCCCAGAGTTCTGGTAGCATGGGGAGCAGCGGGATCAGCAGCATCAGCCTGTATGCTCTGAATGGGCCAACACCAACTCCACAATCACTCCTTCCAGGGTAAATGAAAATTTGTTAACTTACAAATAGTTAGAGAGACTGGAGAAGGAACTGGAAAACTAGTTAAGGGGTTGGAGCATCTGACATGGAAGAAGGCTGTGAGAGCTGGGGCCATTCAGCCTGGAGAAGTGAAGGCTCTGGGAATCTTTTAACTGTGTGATTACACCTGACCAGGGCAGTAGAAAAGACTAAAACAGCCTTTTCTTGGTAGTGCTCAGGGAGAGGACAAGAGGTAATTAGCAAAACTTGTAAGACTGGAAATTACAGTTAAACATAAGAGGAAAAAGCTTATTTTGCAGTAAGGTGAGGTGAGTGTATGATGGCAGAGGGGATGCTGTGAAACACTGAAATGAATTATCCAAAGAGATTGTGTAGTCTTGGAAATACTCTAAATGGGACTGGAAAATGCACATGGTAACTTTACCTAGTTGTCTCTCCTTTGAGCAGAAGGGTTAGAGGAGATTATCTCCAGAGGTCACTTCCCACCTCAACTGTTACACAATTGTGATACAGTATAGAAAGTTATGCCAGGGAGGTTATTCCGTATATCTGCTTGATTAAAAATACCAGCAGAACCTAGAGTGTCTCTGCCATATTCTTGGTCTGACCTGTTTAGACTGTTCCATTTTATAGCAATTTCACTCTTCAGTCCTGTAGCTGAAGTGTCTTTTGTGAGGAGGTTCGCTAAATTTAAGACTAAGGGAAATTGAAGATTGTCTTGATGCTCCCTTCTTGATCACATCTTCAGGCACTTGATAAACAGTAGAGTAGTGGCAAAGTGAGCTTTCTCCTCTTCCTCTGTTTTCTTTGGCATATAACTACAGTTTAAAGTAACAACAAACTTAAATGTTTCTTGTTTATTATGAATGTTTAATATTACTGTTGGTTTAGAATCCATTTTGGTATATCTACAGTGCTCGCTCTTTGGTATAAAATAATTTGCTTAATTTGTGTCTCCTTTCTTTCCTGTACTTTGAGTTTTTTGAAGGGTAGGCTTAGAGGAAGCAATACATTGCTTCTATGTTATGCACCCTTTTTAAGGTTCCTTTATTTTCAAAAACCAAACCAAACATCCAGAAAATCTGAACTGAAGCTTGGGAGATTTGTCAAAATTTGCTTACAAGTGATGAGCATAGAAGCAACGTTTTTGAAGTTGTTTCTTCTTTTTATCCTTTTAGACAATCCTATCAAGCTCCAGGCGTTGGAGAATGTCTCCGTCAGCAATTAGGGTCACGCCTTGCATGGACTCTAACTGCAAGCCAGCCTTCTTTGCAAAGCACTACCTCAAAAGGCTTTTCAAATGCTGTCTCCCGTGGAGTGCCAAGGTCAAGGCGAGAAGGGGACACAAGTGGTGAGCAAAGATATGTTTGCTAAAGATAACTTTTTAGAGTTGTTATTTATATCCTCCGTTATTTGTAATGTCTTTGAAATAGTTTATAGCATATTCAGTTGTTTTAGGGAGTGTTTTACTAGAGCGTATTTGCTAGAAAGATAGATGCATATATACAGGACTTGCGTATTTGACCACAATTTCTTTACCTGGCTATTAATTTGTTTTTGAAGTGATTGGTTTGATAGTATGTTCTGATCCTCTTAAGACACTGACTTCACTGAAGTGTTTGTCAGAATCAAGTGACTGTCTTGTGAGTAATGATCACTCTGCTGATTACCAGAAGACACTGCTGATTTTAGAAAGTCAGAAGGATTGCACAAGGAATAGAACTTGTTGAAATAGATTCATCCATTTACCATTTGTTCTTTTAAAGCTTGGAAATGTGCACTGGAATATAGTGCACATACAGTGCTCTTAAAAAGTGTTTTTTCTTTATATTACCATACCATTTACAGTGGTTATATTTAGAGTAGTTGACAAAATATTGTTAACAAATAAAAATAGATAAATATTACTAATTTATTTCTTTGAAGTGGCTATAAGCTTGAAACTGATGCCTAGATCTATTCTGAATTAACACAAGTGTAACTTAAGGAGAAATTGTTTAACGGATAATCATTATGGCAATTGTTTAAGTTTCAACTCACTCTACTAGTGTAAAATAAGAGACTTTTCTGAGTAAGAGAACTAATGCCGGATGTTGTCATAGAATCACCATGTTGGAAGAGACCTCCAAGTACCTAGTCCAGCCTGTCACCCAGCCCTAGCCAGTCATCAAAACCATGGCACTAAGTGCCTCATCCAGGCTTTTCTTGAACGCCTCCAGGGATGGCGACTCCACCACCTCCCTGGGCAGCCCATTCCAATGCCAATCACTCTCTCTGTGAAGAACTTCCTCCTAACATCCAGCCTATACCTCCCCCCCGCACAACTTGAGACTGTGTCCCCTTGTTCTGTTGCTTGTTGCCTGGGACAAGAGACCAACACCCACCTGGCTACAGCCTCCTTCAGGTAGTTGTAGACAGCAATGAGGTCCCCCCTGAGCCTCCTCTTCTCCAGGCTAAACACCCCCAGCTCCCTCAGCCTCTCCTCATAGGGTTTGTGTTCCAGGCCTTTCACCAGCTTTGTTGCCTTTCTCTGGACACCTTCCAGCACCTCAGCATCTCCCTTGAACTGAGGAGCTCAGAACTGGACACAGTACTCAAGGTGTGGCCTGACCAGTGTTGAGTACAGGGGAAGAATTACCTCCCTTGTCCTACAGGCCACACTATTCCTGACACAGGCCAGGATGCCATTGGCTGTCTTGGCCACCTGGGCACACTGCTGGCTCATCTTCAGCCTACTATCTACCAGTACCCCCAGGTCCCTTTCCTCCTGGCTGCTCTCCAGCCACTCTTTCCCCAGCCTGTAGTGCTGCTTGGGGTTGTTGTGGCTGAAGTGCAGAGCACTGCACTTGGCCTTGTTAAATCTCATCCCATTGGCCTCTGCCCACCCATCCAGCCTGGCTAGGTCCCTCTGCAGGGCTTTCCTACCCTTCACCAGATGAACACCTGCTCCTAGCTAGGTGTCATCTACACACTTAGTGATGATGGACTCAATCCCTTCATCCAGATCATCAATAAAGCTATTGATCAGGAATGTTGAATAGGTATAAGGACTGACGGTTGTCTTTAATGTAGTTACTTGTTGATGTAGAGATAGAATTTGACTGTATTCAGATTATGAAAGGCTATTGCAAGGAGATATATTTCTATGAATATAAAATTCTTCTAATTATTAAAAGGGTGGGGTGTTTTTTCTTCCAAAGTTGGTTGCTGTTAACTGGAGTTTTCTTACTGCTACGTATACACAAACAATATAATTGAGAGTGTTGAGTTGTTGATATTAATAACTGCTTTATTATATACTAATTAAAGAAACTTGCACTTTAATCTTCTACCATTTCACTAAGAATTCCTAAAAAGGGCTAACTACTCTCATGCATGTCTCACGTTATGAGGGGAGTCTGACTTTTAAGCAGCATCTTGAGGTGATGGCTACTTCTGTCAAAATAAGATTGCCATTTATTTTTAGTTGCTTTTATTTTGGGAAGTGGATTGTTGAGGTAAAGTGATGAGACTGAGAGTGCTGCCAAATTTGGAAGAAGATGTTGTAGCATCTCAATTTATACATAGTCGTTGTTAAAATTGTTTCATTCTGGAGATCTTAAATGAAATTAAAAAAGCAGAATGTACAATTTTGCCTAGAGAAAAGGGGGCATAGTTGCAGCTGTCTGTAAATCATTTTTAGTCTTCTGTTTCCTTTAAATCAGTAAACATCATAAGTCTCAAATATAATCTAACTTTGAACCAGAGATATATGCCAGAAGGAAACTGTATGTTTCAATAGCAAAAGCTTTACTAAACCAAGGGTGTATCTATTCTCAGAAACAATATTTACACTTTGCTGTTTACCTGCTCTACAGCTGTTGTGCAGCTGACAGTCTGTTTGACATACGTGATTGAAAGCAAATATTAAACAAGCAGCTCTTTCTTCTGAATTAACTCTTTTGTTTTTCTAGCTGAATGTAGAAGAGAATATTTTCCAAGTCTTATATAACAATTTAGTCATAGATTCATAGAATGGTTTGAGTTGAAGGGGACCTTAAAGATCATCCAATACCAAGCCCCCTGCCAATGGACAGGGACACCTTCTACTAGACTGGTTTACTCAAGCCCTTATCCAGCCTGGGCTTGAATACCTCCAGGGTGGGGGCATCCATGACCTCCGTGGGCAACCTGTTCCAGTGTCGCACCACCCTTACCGTAAAGAAGTTCTTTCTACTATCTAGTGTAAATCTGCCCTCCTCAAGCTTAAAACCATTGCCTCTTGTCCTATCACAACAAGCTCTTGCAAAAAAATTGCTTCCTGGCTTTCCTGTAGGCCCTCTATAAGATCTCCCTGGAACCTTCTTTCTCCAGGCTGAACAGCTCCAGCTCTCTCAGCCTGTCCTCATGGGGAGGTGCTCCATCTTTTTGGCTCTCCTCTGGACCCATTCCAGCAGGTGAGGTCTTGAGAACAGAGTAGAGGGGAAGAATTGTTACCCTCAGCTGTTTGAAGAAAGGTAAAGTTATTACAGTGCTTGCCTTGGAACTTGCACTGGTGATTGAATTGAATCAGAAGAGATGACTAGGACTGGCTGAAGGATTGCTTAAAACATAAGATGCCCAGTGCTGTATAAGGTGACCTGCTCTGAGAGAAATCCAGGTATCAGTAAAGGCACATAAGGGGAATTCTTGGCTGTTCTGACAAGTTGTTGAGTGGACTTAAAAGATTTCTTTATAGATTATAACTGCAGGCTATTTTTTTAATTAGCTAGGCTTCTAAACAGCTTTTTGAAGTTGTAATCCAAACTTTCTGTCCTAACTAATCTAAATACTCTTGTGTTTGATCTTTTTTTTTTTCCCTAGGCTCTGTTGAAATAACTGAAGCAAACCTTGTAAGAGATGTTTTGTATGTCTTCCAGGGAATAGATGGCAAAAACATCAAAATGTGCAATTCTGAAAATTGCTATAAAGTGGAGGGAAAGGTACTGTATGGTCACTTGTATTTTGTATGTGAGCAGAGAGCTGTGTAGGGGAAATATAGCCATGAAGAACATGTTGAAAAGCAATAATATCATCATTAGCCTTTTCTCCCTCCCCCAGCTGTTTTGTTTGGTTTGCTTTGGTTTTTTAGTACAACAGTGTCATTTCAGTACTAATTAAACATTTATTTGACCAGATTAGGTTCATAAAGTAACTAGTTTCAAAAGATGTGAATAGACTCACAGCTGTTAAGACAGTACAAAGACTCCTAAGTTATGGATTAATTTGAGGGTTTTTGTCGTCATTTTTATTCTACGGTATGTAAGGATAAACATGAAGCAGGTGCAGGCTTTTGACCTCAATTTGGTTAGATAAAATTAAAACCCTGGGTGCTAGCTGCTGGATGTTATGGTCTTGATTACAGATTATAAGTGATCAGATGGGATTACGCAGCTCACCCAAAAAAAGCACTGGCGATAAAACAGAACACAGTGCGTTCAGCTCTGGTTGTTGGTAGAAAATCCAGTTGATGTGGATTTGAAAGAAGGTGTCAAACTGGGTGGAGGAACAGGAGAAAAGCCAGATATTGCCTTAAATTGGTGAGATGTTAAAGAAATTTTAAATGTAGGGAGAAGAGCCAAGGGTGAGATTGAGTCAGCTAAGCAAAGAGCAGCAACAGAGTAAGACCCTAGCTGCTTTAGCAGTATCTAGGCAGTGCTGCAGCACAGTTCAGTTTTGGCTTGCTACTAATTGGTTTTCATGTTGTTTTTTTAAATGGAAAGAAAATGCTTCAGATTTTCACTTGTATTAAGAACTTTATGACAATATGGCATAGTCCTAAAATGGCAGGGAATTGAATTTGGGTTAGTTCATTTGCTAACAGGACAAATTTTGCTATTATTATGTAGCAGACTGGTGTAGTTGTTCTCGGTTGTTTTTACAGTGATGCTTAGGGCTGTTTAGTGAAAAACTTAACTCATTTAACATTTATGTTTTTCATTATATCTTGTTACTAAACAGATTCTTAAGGATGTCATTTTCAGTATCTGTAGATACTGCAAAGTTTGTAATTCCTCAACACTTGCACTGAGTTAATTATGTTCCATATATAAAGTTAGATTATATATGGCAAAAGAATGACAGTATAATAGATTTTTCTAGAGAAATGTGAAGAAAACTTGTGAAATTTGCATCAGGGGTTTAAGGAGTTTTCGATTTCATATCAAGTAGGCTGGTTTGAGGTGAAAAACTGATTTAGTTTGAGTTTCTAATTCAGTTAATACAAGGGAGTTTATTCAGATGGTTTGTGGTCAGCAATGCTTTCTCCTGAGAACTTTGTGTCTTCAGTTATTTTAGTGAAGTCTGTTGTCTTCCATCCTTCTTCCTTATTGGAAAAGCTACTTGTAATGAGGGGCAGAACTTGGTGAAGATGACATTATTTGACTAGAGGTGCAGCTCTAACTTTTTTCTGATGAGCAAGGAGAACCAAGAACATATTTCTTTTAGCCATATTGACTGCATGTTAGACAAAATAGTAGTCAAAGCATTTTTCCTCGGCTACAGGAGGAAAATGTCATTATAAACAGTCTGTTTTTATTGTATAGAAACACTTTCCAAACTGTTACTCTTGCTTGAATGTTTCCTAATGTCAGTGTTAATGTTAAGACTGTTGGTGATATTCAGCACTGTATTAGCTAGCAGCTTCTGACTTGATCTAGGAGATACAATGACACTAAACCAGTTTTACTTGCTCCTCATTTGATTCTGCTGGGTGCGTATTGTACTCTGTCATTGCAGTCTTCATAGTAGTTCCTATGTCATCATTTTGATTTAGCTGCATGCAGAGTTTCTAATTGTATATTATGTGTGTTTGGCCTAGAATTTATCCTATGGGAGTTAGTCAAGGAGTTAAAGCTGTGACTCTATAGCTAAACAAGAGGGCCATGGAGAGAATTATGGTCCTAAACTGAAATGCTGCTACCAGGTTCAAGCCTACATTGCTGTGGTTCACTCTGTAGTTCATTTTTTTTTTTTCCTTAGGAAATGCCTATACTGCTAACTAAAAGGCTTAATGAACAAGCTGAATTTCCAGTTCTCAGCTTGTTAGTGCACTTCCTCTGCATTGTTCCATCCAGCTCTCCAAGTTAAAATTGTTTATAGAGGTGTGGTCAAAGGTCGTTATCTGCCTCTTGGCCTAATGTATCTGTCAATAAGATTATTTGGTTGCTTGATTTATTTTTCAGTTTTAAAAGCTTGGTAATAGTGGTTTTGAGAGAGTATCAGAATGTGATAGAAGCAAATCTCAAGTAGGATCAAGAGGAAGTGTCCTAGGAACAAGAGGAAGTGTTGGTAATTTAAAGGAAGAAGTGTGACAATTCAGCTTAAAATAGTAATAGGAGTTAAGTAGGATGTTTGGCCTGGGGCAGGCTTGCTGGGTGAAGTGAGTTACCTGATATAAGAAAAGTAGAAGCAGAGTAGTAGCCCACAGTGGCACATGATAAAATAGTTTATAAAAGCTGTTACTGCTGGATTAAACTTAAACTTGGAATTTGGATTCTCGGAGTTTAGATTCTTGATTTCTAGTCTGATGTTGGGTTGTTTGTCTTTCATTAAAGGTTTGTTTCACATATGGTAATAAATACTTTCTTTAGATTTCTTCATTAGTCTCAGTCATTGACTCCTAGAGCTCTAATATTTTTAGTCCTGTTGATTATCAGGATAAGATGAACTGTGATTATACTGCCATAATTGTCTGATGTAAAAGCAGTGTATAAGTACTGCTACATTAAGATTTCCAAAAGTGAAGGTCACAAAGTTGCCAGTAATTAATTTCTGCTGCATTTTCACCACTTGTGTATATAAGTTTATGCTAATTACATGTTTTTCTTCTTTTTGACTTTTAGCATGATCTCTACTGTAGAATGTAAAGTAATTGTTTTCTGAACTGATTTGTTTTATGAGAAACAAGTATTGGCATGGTAGACTTGATTTAATTGCAAGTTATTGTTTCTGCTAATTTTATAGGTGAGCTTGTCCAGATCTCTCAGGGATACTACAAGTAGACTTGCAGAGTTGGGATGGCTACATAATAAAATAAGAAAGTACACAGACCAGAGGAGTTTGGATCGTGCATTTGGCCTTGTGGGACAGGTAGGTCACCTAAAGCATTGATTTTTGCTACTGTATTTTGGTCTTGTTTTCCTTTTAAACTGCCGAGTAAATGCAGTCCTTTAGAGCTTCCTGTGGTTTACTCATTTTATAGACTGTTTCTTTTGGTATGGGTTGTAGTCTGAAGGCGAGGGAAAGGTAATTGCTCTTGCCAATCATAAGAAGTTGCCCTGTCATTTGTAGCTGGAATGTCTCATGCATAGATTCCTTTTCTCCTCTATTTAAAATAAAGATTTTTTTTTTTTTTTTTTCAAGCACTGATGCAGGTTTATAAATGAAAACTTTGCTTAAATGCTATGATGGCATCCCTGAGCTAATAATTAATCCCCAGTTTGTTTGTAAATAACCTATGCAGGAGACACTCATCAGCGAATGTTGATGTTCATGTGTTAATACTACCCTTAGATAAAATGCAAATAGCCCATTCTCTTCTGCCCTTTCTTTTGAATACGGCATCAAAAGAATATTAATTTTTGTTTTTATAGGTTTCATCATCATGATTTGTAGTCTGCAGTAACTTCACAGCTGCTGTAATACCCAAAACCACATTTACTGCTAAAGCATTCCCGTTTCCTCTCACTTGCTCCCTCTGTAAAATTGGATATTATCCCTTCTGAGTCGACAGAAATGTTATCCTTGCCTCTAGCCATAACATCCTACCTAATCTGCCAAGAAATTGAAGTGCTTCTCCCTTCAATGTAATTTTTCTTAAGAGGTCAGTAGAGACGCTGTAGTGCTTCCTACTTTTCTAATGTTTTATTCTGTTCCCTTCTGTCTCTTATTCTAAGTAACTCTTTTAGTTACATATAAATGATTTTCTACTGATCCAATACTAGTTTCCTTGTTTTATGTGGTAGTACTGCTGTATATACATTTTCTTCAGATTATCCCCTTATTTCTGGGTGAACTTTCTTATACTTTATATAGTAGCTTCCTGCTTATACTTATTTTTACTGTCTCTGGCTTTAATCTTCAAGTTTACAGCAAGGGGAGAACTTTGATTCTTCATTGAATTTAAATGTGCAGTGTCTTAGCTACTACATACAGGTTTCACATCCTTTGCAGAATGCTGTGCAGTTAACTAGCTGAATCTGCATAGCTCTAATGTTACTAATTTTACTTGAGGTGCACTTAAATGTATTTCTAGGACATAAATGTAGAAATAAAAAAAAGTATTCTACCCCTGCTGTCAGTATTTGAGCAAAGAGAGTGTATATACTGTTGCTCTTCAAGGCTTATATTGCTGGCAGTTTCAGGTGCTATACACTGCGTGTTTAGAATTGAGCAGAATAATCTATTGTGCATTATAAGGCATCTTTTTGCTTAATGCATTAAAAGAACGCTTGTGTAAAACCCTGTTTAAAGCACATGTAGGATAAGATGTCTCTACCTCTTTTATTATGATTCTGGTGACTGGTTTTGCCATGCAACATGTCAGATATTGCTAATTATTAGGAGTAGAGATATAAGAATATAGTATACTACTTTTGCTGCTTAGTATCTAAGCTTTACTTTGTCCTTAGAAAGCAAAAAATAATCAGCAATGAAAGAGAACTTATAGTTTGACGTTTTGCCCCTTTAGATCCAGTTGAGATAGTGGACACTTAATTTTTTTTCCTCTTGAACAACATTTTGTTTCTTTCCTGAGTTCTCTTCTGCTGCAGACCAAATAAGAATTCCAAGATAATGTCCCGTTTTCTGTAACAGTTTGGGAAACAAAAATGTGTAGCTGGTGAAGCAGGAACTGGTACTGGCTGTGAATTTTAACATCTAAAGCTTCAGTGAAAGGTCGATGGCTATTTAGATTCAAAATCCTTTTGTCTACTGAAGTCGGTGACTATTGTTCTCACTTTTTGAGTAGCTGTATAGTGCCTTTGAATGTTTTCTTGGAGGCTCTACTCTGCCCTCTATCTTGGCAAGTGCTACTTTAATAGTTTCAAAAGTACACTGAAGAAGCAAGTGAGAAGAAACGGAAAGGGGAGTTGCATGTAAGGGGGTTTCCTTTTGCCCTTCAGTTTCCTCTGGAATAAAATTAATTTCAAATTTATTTCTAATTTATAAAATGGAAGTTAAAAAAAGAATTCACTTTCCCCACAAAAGATAAAATGGCAAGATTAATGTTGTGGTTGTTTTCCCTCTGGTCTTCTTAGTCTCTTAGCAGGAAAGATTTATATGCTCCTTGTGCTTGTAGTAATGATTCCTTCCTTGTACATACTCCAGTGGATACATTTTTTTTACTTTAAGCTCTTGGGTTCTTTTTGTGAGATTTTCATTATTTTTTCCAAATGATTTTGACTGTCATAATTGTAAAAGGAATTGAGGGGAGTGTCCTGGGAAATCACCATTTTAACAAGTTCATTAAAAAGTATATCAAAATCATTAGCTAGAATTGGTTAAGAAATCAGCTCTGAAGAACTTGTGTGTGTGTGTGTGTATGGAAACACTCTTCAAAAACCCCAAACAAACAATTTTAAAAAACCTTGAAATACTTGAAGTCCAAAATCTTCAGCTTAATCCTAAGTTAATGAGCCATATAGTAAATCTAGTTAAGATGTTGCAGGATGTTATTTAGTCCACATGTTAGCTTAAGAAAACTGCATAACTCCATGACCCCAAACTGGAAAACTCCATTACTAAAAAAAGAATTCTTTCAGGATTTGTTTTTGAAATCTTCATGTATACATTTCTTTTTAAACCTCCCAAAGCAGCTGCGTTTAAGAGTTGTTTTACGCAGTAGAATCTTTACTTTGGCTCAGGCCTGATGACACCTGCACATTTTGCAGATTTTTTTTAAAGACCTATTTAGCATTATTAATTTTCTCTGTGTCAAGTGAAGAATCATGTATGTCTGTCAACTGCTAAAAGACAAACATTTAAACTACTTGATCTGATAGCACTTACTTGAAAATACTCTTTTATGAGCATTTTGTCTTCTTGTTAGTGTTCTGTCATCTATAGGACTGTAAATCTAACGATGATTGCCTAACTTCTGTGCTCTGTTATTAGAGGCTTTCTTGAAATTGAAACCCTATTCATTTACTAAGTACTGTATTTTTACATAGCTATTAAAGAAAATTTCTTTTGGGTCATGCTATGATTTGCACATCCCAGTAGTCGTTATTAATGTCTTTGTTGAGAGTTAGGCTTATCATAGTTTAACTCATGGTGATAGAATTAAGACAACACGAAATAGAAAGTCACTTGACAATGTATATATATTCTCAGAAAAAGTCCATGCATCTCTAAGGGAAGCACTTAAATATTGGCCAGTTTCCTAAGAGTTGCCTTTTGTGCTGAAACTTGTAGCTTGATTCCTTTTAGGAAATTACTAACTACCTTCACAGTGTGAGGATAGAGTAAGAGCTGTTCTAGGTTGAATGAGAGATATTTTTCCTAATTTTTTTTTTCTGTTTTCTCTTTCTCTTACAGAGTTTTTGTGCAGCCTTACATCAGGAACTTAAAGAATACTACCGACTTCTATCTGTTTTACATTCTCAAGTAAGTTAAGTGGTTCTTATTTAACTTTCTGTTTTGCTTTGCATTATCTGAATATCTCTTTAAAGATTGTATCTAGATAGGCTGTTAGAAGGAAAAGGATGTACCACAGTTCCTATTGACAGTGAACACAGTTCTCAGTAATTTGTACACTTCTTTTTTTTGATGTATTAAGTGAGCAATATAATATCTACTGTAAGCCTCTGTCTCTTTTTTGCATCCATTTTGTCAGTTTCATCTTGCCTGATTGCTTGGTCATTCAAATCTCAAACAGCGTGATACATCTTTGAAGAGAGAAAATGAAAATACCTTTCTGTACTTCAGGCATTGCATGGTTCAGCCGCTAGTAACAACTGTTAAAAGTTTTTGTTCTTTCTGGGGCAGTTTGTGTTTTCCTTGTTCCTTCTGTTGTATTAAGATGTTTCAGCGTTTTGTTGTTTTTCTGTCACCTGTAGACCAGTACCCATAATCTTGCAGCCTGTCCACAAATCTTTATAGGTACATGCACCAAGAAAATAAAAATTAAATATCTTTTTTTTTCTGCTTAGTTTTTTTTTTTTTTCCAAATGGGGCTTTCAAATGAGAAAAAAATATTTTGGAACTCGACCTGAAGTTAAATTAAAATGTTGTTTAAAATTCCAACTTCAAAAACAATATATAGTTTAAGTCACAAATTTCTGTAAATGTTTTCAAAGCATTTCATTTTGACTCACTTGCAGCTTTTTAACATTTGTTAACTTATAGAATGCCTGTCATACATATTTTTTACTTGGATGTTTTCTAGCTGCTATCCAGTTAGCATTTTTATGATCATTTCCTATTCTTAGTTTGCTGGAGCTTTGATTTATTCTAACTTAAAACTCCTCAATCCTGAAAATAATTGTGATTTCTTTGAAATGGAGCTTTCTCTACCTTTTGCTGTTCCACTAAATCTTTCAAAGAGGGATGAGCCTGGGAGGAGAAGCATGCAAGGGGAAAATGAAAGAAAAGTTCTGACATCACTTACTTTCAGACTGCATTTGCCTTTGTGGTGGGTTGACCCTGGACAGCAGCCAAACACCCGCCCAACCTCTTGCTCACCCCTGTCTCAAGGAATGGAAAAAAAATAGAAGGAAGGCAAAAAGAGAAGTCAATCAAGTCAGTGACAGCCAAGTAGGGAAAACAGAAACTGTGTGTGCAAGCAAAACAAAGTAAGGAATCCATTCACTACTTCCCATAAGCAGGCAGAACACTTTCTGGCAAGCAGAACCTCAGCACACTTAACACTTGCTTGGGAAGACAGACTTCACCACCAAAAATGTCCCCCCCTTCCTCCTCATTTTCCTGAGCTTTTCTTCCTGAGAAAAATTTTTTGTCCTCCTTATGTTCAGAAATTATTTCTGTGATTTATTGATCTGTCACCATCCCAGAGAATGAGTTGAGTCTCTGTGATATGTAGTTCTTCAGATACACTGTCTTGAAGGAGTGACATTTGCTTTTACCCAGTGTCATGGAGGCAGGGAATTAATGTGGCCAGGTCAGGAACTATAAAAATAGAATTATTTTATTTTCCTGAAACCCTACTCCCAAACTACATACAAAACTAGTTTAGGTTTACTTACAGGTTCTAGTTTGATTGGGAATTCTTTAAAAGGATGTTATGGAAAGGGAAAAGGCCAAGCTATAAACACAGCTTTACCCCACTATCAATCAGGCTGAGCAGAGAATTAAGGGAACAGCAGGCTTTACTCAAGAGAGGTGAGATAGGTATTTGGCAGTGATCCCTTGCTGGATTTCTCTGCTCCCAGCTGCCTCCAGACACTGCAAGCAATATCCAGTAGTGTAGATCCACGTGGCAGAAGCCCAAGGCGAGTGGCAAAGCTGTCAAACTCAGAAATGTCTCGAGACGTGGCTGCCGCAAGACAGGGACTTGTGGAAGCGACGCTGCTTCAGCAGTGGCAGGGCAGAGCCAAACTGGGTCCGAGAGTAACTGGGTCTGCGTGCCACCAGCAGCTCTCTCGGAAGGACCCCAGGACTTGCCAGGCCTGCAAGTTTGCCCACAATGGTGCAAAAATGGGGAGAACTGCCCAAAAGCAGGGATGGTGTAAAACTGAGAGCAGTGTGAAAAGGTAGGAGCCACCCAAAAGCGGGGATGGTCCAAAATGGGAATTCTGTCATGGCAAGAACCTGTCCTGTTGGGAACTCTGTCCAGGTGGGAACTCTTTCAAGGCAGGAATCTCTTTCAAGGTGGGAATCACCTTGTGCCTTCTCCCTTGCTCTGTTTATGCTTTTGTAGATGCAGCATTCATTTGCCATTTTATACTGGGTGTGAAGACCCAGCCAACCACCAGCCTGATTCCAGCATGGGCTTCCACATGGGTCAGCACATATGTGGAAAGGCACATTTAGGTGTTCCCTCCTTCAAGCCTGCAGGGCCAGGGAGGGAAAGCAGTTTTCATGCTGACTTCTCCCAATTCAAACTCATGGCGGGGCAGGGGGAGAAGAAACTTGGAGTACTCTGGAACACCCAGTTGTCACCAGCATCCCCTGATTGTCATAATATTGCAAACATAATCAAGCCTTGAAGTGGCACTAGTTCCCTCAGCACTAGTCAATGCATCCCATTAAGTCTTACAGACTTTGGTGCACCTAGTTTGTCCTCACGTGAATCCTTCTCCACTCAGAGTAAGTCTTCCTCATCACAGACTTTGCCTGTGATTTCAAGTGACGTCTGGTATTCCCAACAGCAAATCATAACAAAATCAAGAAGGTACAGAAGTCATTAAGCACTTCAGCCTTTTCCATTTATTTTGAGGCCAGTAGTTGGACCCATATTTTTCTCACTGCTCTTAATGTTCCTCGCCAAATTCATCACCATTGTTAGAGTTCATGAGGGTATTGAGCACATTGATTAAATGCATTCTGGTAGGGAATAGTCAGTATGTTGCCTGTAATGTAAGGATTTGCTGCACTAGCAGATTAGAGTTTCTGGGGATGTTCCTCCCTACCTGACTGAAGGGGATCCCAGAGGAATGTTGCATTTAGATTTTCAAGGAGTTCCTGGCAAAATTCTCCACTGCTTGATCTTTTTCCTTTCTTTCACAGCCTTTGGGGAAGGAGTGATGCTCTTGTGATTTAAAGGTTGGGAAGCACAAGGTCACGTTGCAGGCTGAAGGAGGATCAGTAGTGTGTGCTAAACATAGGTGCTACAACTAGGTTGTAGTTAGTGATCTGGAGACTGTAAGGCAGAATGGTATAAAACAGAGAAGTGGAGCCAACTTTAAAAATCTGTTTCCCTAGGATGTCATAGTAAAAGACATTGCCAATGGCTCAAAAATGGGATTCTACAAATTTGTGGAAGGCAGAATTGTAAATGCTATTAAAGGGGCAGAGCAGGGACACATCCTCTGACATCCTGAATTCTACAAATGGCCTGCAAGGAGCTTGAGGGGGATGGACTGCAGAGGGAGGGTCAACTTTGCATGCTTGTAGACAGCACTGCTAGAGCAGAATTCTGTCAAGATTACATTTCTCATGTTTATAACTGATGGTGCAGAGATCCTTTTAAAAAAAGTCAGCATTCTCAGGCCTTGTGCCAGATTATCCCAGAGGTGAGCTTGGTGACTTTTTGATTTTATTTTTAGAAGTGATAAAGGGAAAAAAAAATCTATTTTTTTTGGAAAGACATTTTCTTTACAAAACTCTACATTTCACTTACTTGAAAACATGTCTTGAAAATTGTCTCTTGGAATTGAGCGCATGTTGCATTCTTGTAATCGGGAGAATATAGAATGCACTCAGTTGGAAGACACTTGTAGAGATCATCTAGTCCAACCCTTCTGTAGTAAGCTGGAGCATCCCCAACTAGATCAGATTAGATCAGATCACCCAGGCTGCTAGTTTAGGAATACTTACCTGCAGTCTCACTTAGCAGTTCAGGTACAGTAGTACACAATACTAAAGATTCTCTGCTGTCTTTCTATAACTTTATATTAGGTCTTCAGAGTTTCCCCCAAACAGGTTTCTGCCTCTGAAAGTCATCCTGAGTGTATGGTGTCATATTCCAGAAGCTTTTCAGGTCTTTTTCTTGCAGACTATTTTCGCATTGTCAGCCTCTTTGAAAATGAACTTGCATGATGAAGATCTAAGTTTGTAATTTCTTCCCTAAAGACAAAGGAGGTTCTTGCTCATACATTTCTTATCATTACCAATTTCTGACCAAAACAGTCACGAACCCAGGAGCATCTTGAAACTAATGAATGTAACTGACATCAAGGCCAAGTCAAGGTGAATGACACTAGTCTTAAATTTAACTGCTACCCATGGAAGCACAGAGTGGGACTTGTTACATACAGGAATCAGAACATCTCTTCTAAGAGTTATCTCCTTGGGCTGCTCTAGGAATTTACTTTTGTATTCTTAAGTTGTATTCTTGTCCTGCCTACCACATCTCTACTTGGCCAAGATCGGCATTTGCATCTAAGATGCAAATACTTGGCTTTCATTTTCCATGAATTTGAAAGATTCATGGTAGTCACATTGTGACAGATTTTTCTTATCACAGCTTTTAATGTTTTTTTCAATGGTACAACTCTTTAATCTCACTGTATAGGTAAGTTATGATGCATTCTGGAGGAATAATTAAACAAAATCTGTCCCATGTTGAACTAAAAGACATTGACTGCACAGTAATAAAAATTGTACCTCCTACCACCTTCCTTTCCTTGAGATGTTTTTCTTTGCTCCTTTCTGACCATCTCTTTAGTTAGTATTTATTGTCTTTCAGGATCTCTGTTCTCTTTTGCTTTGTTCTTCTCTCCTTCTGTGACTGCCACCTTGGCTTTCTTTAATTTTCTTGGCCTTTGTGCTGTGTCTGCCCCGTTACACTTCTGCTTGTCTCTGTCCTTTAACCTGAGCTTGATTCTCTATTTCTGCATCTGTGGCTCTTGGGTTTTGGCCTAGTGATTTCATGAGAGAAGATACAGTGCTGGGTGTTTCAAGTGTATTGGTAAAAAGTTAACTTCAGAACTAAAACTATGAAGCATCACTACTACTTCAGTTTTGGCAGTTTTATTCCTTGATATGTCTTTCTGTTTCTGATTTGATCAGTTGCAATTGGAAGATGATCAGGGCGTCAATCTAGGACTTGAGAGCAGTTTAACGCTTCGCCGTCTTCTAGTCTGGACGTATGATCCTAAAATAAGGTTAAAGACCCTTGCAGCACTTGTTGATCACTGTCAAGGTCTGTTTAACATTGATTTCATATTTTTGGGGAAGTTGTGTAATTTTGAGTGGTTCTGCATGCCAAAACTGGATTCAATAACATTGCTGTTAATTTTGTTTTAGAAAATTAAGTAGCTAATCCAGAGGATTCTCTCTCTTTCAGTTTAAGCAAATCTGATGAATTGTAGTTCTCTTTTGATATACTTAAGAGTTTTTTGCTTTTTTAAAGCTAGAATCTGCTTATGAAATTCTTCAGTTTTTAAGCATGTACTTTTCATGTTGTTTTCAGTTATCCAGTTTCAGTCATTTTTCAGAGAATGTTACTCTGTTAAAAACCCCACTAAGACATTGTGGAATGGTTGGCTTAGTCTCTTCACTATGTACCACTACTATACTATTCCTCTCTGTGTCTTGGCACATAGGAGTCATTTGTAACTTATCTGCAGATTCATGTGAAACTGCAAAACTTTACAAATCTGCAAACGGCACATGGCTGTGTTGGCAATCCACAAGAAAATACCTAGGAGTGGCATTGATGTAGACCAAAACTTTGGCCAGTAACTTAGGCTATGCTTGTCCCTGAGAGCACTTCAGCTTTCTTTGAAAATAGGTGGAGATTCTACTCCTCTGGGAAGAGCACCTTCACTCAGAAAGCTTGTAACATCTCTTTTACTTTGACTGTTGGGATTGGTAATGATTTTGGAAAAAAAGTGTGCTTTGCTTTTAAGACATTCCTTAAAATTCTGAATACTAGCCTGTGCAGCAAGGAACCTTGAAGCCATGCAGCATAACAGCAAAACAATTTCTAGTTCTGCTTTTTTTGTTGTTGTTGTTGTTTGTTGCGGGGAGCAACCTCTTCAATTGCAAGAAGACAGCAGGTATTACCTAAAGGAGCAGTTGAGGGAACTATAACCAAGAGGCAGAAAAGATGAGATTGTGTTAACCCTGTTAACATTAGAATTAGAACTTTTGCTGCATTTTAGAATTGCTGTTCATCAATCTCTAAGAGACGACTAGCTAAAATTTAATGCCTACTGAATTTAGATGTGTTTTTTTTCCCCTTCATACATTTCTGTTCTTCTTCCCTTTGGGAATCTTGCAGGGAGAAAAGGTGGTGAGCTAGCCTCAGCAGTTCATGCCTATACTAAAACAGGAGATCCCTACATGAGATCTCTGGTTCAACACATTCTTGGCCTAGTGTCCCATCCTGTACTGAATTTCCTTTATCGCTGGATTTATGATGGAGAGCTGGAGGACACGTACCATGAGGTAATGTGTGTGATAGAATAAATATTTTACTTCTGTTCAGTTGGTTTGTGGGAATATGATCTGTGGGAAGCTCAGAGGAAAATTTGAGAAGCAGAGTGTGATGGAAATGTACAAGCGATCAGTAAGTAATATATACAGTAACAAGAGGAACTGAGACTCCCTTTGTGGACTCAGACAGTGTGATGTGTGGAGATTGCAATGTTGCAGTATGTTGTCTTCAGTGACTCATATCCTGGGTCTGTTAAGTTGAGACAGAATGGTGGGCTAACAATAGCTGCTTGTTTCTGAAGAGAGAGGGAAGTCATCTCTCTGTCTTTCCTTGTTTATGAAGAGTTCTTTGTAACTGTTTAGAATACAAGCCTTGTATTTGGAATGAGGTTCAGATTATTGTACTCTGACTACATATTGTTATCCTCAATTTCATAAATTACTTTCATTTGTCTAAGTGGGTAGAAGAGATGTATGGTTCCAGAGTTTCTTTAGAAACTTTACAGTTACTGTTCTGACTTCTCTAACAGCAAGTTCTAGTAACTGTCCTTTTTCTTAGAAATGTTTTTATGCTTTTTAAGCTCCCCCAAATCTTTTTCCTGTCTCAAATCAGTACAGTCTTATTAAAGTGGCAGTTGTGTGTGTGGTTTTTTTTTTTTTTTTTTTTTGTTCCAAGGAGCCAAAGAATTTTTTTTTAATTAATTGAGCACTTCAGAGACACATCTGAGTAACTTTACTTGAGACTGAAATGCGCTGCTTGATTTCTGATACTATCTGGGTCAAAATTAAAATGGGCACAAGTATCTATCATCCACAGCTAATCTTTAAGGTCAGTGTTAGTAAACTTGTGTGGAATGTTTCTGAAGTGTGAAACAGACTTCACTTTTTTCCTCAACTACTCAGATATGTAAGATGCTGTGTTTTGGGAGGTTTATATCATTCATTAGCTTTCAGCTCTTAAAAAAAAAAAAATTTACATGTGCAGTCCATGTTGTTGATACTGAAATTCACTATTGGATGTGGTATACTGAAAGTTAAAATATTTATACCATACCATAGACAGAGTTTTTGAACAAACAGAAATTATTTGGAGGCAGTGAAACAAGTTCTCATCCAAAAAATGGCTATCTTGAGAGGGTGAGGAGAGAATCCATCCACAAATAATTTTAACAAAACTTAGAGTGTAGCTTTAGTTTCTCGTGAATGAAATTGCTCCGTTGTATGGAGTTGAGAGACCCTAGCGGTTAGTTATTGGTTAAGTTGTATGATTTCTTGGGGGATTTTTTCGTTTGTTTGTGTTTTCCTTACAATTCTGTGTCTGTTAAAATAGGAAGCATTCCAAAGGGGCATGAGTAAAATGAAACCAGTAAAATAAAAGCAAGTAATACTTCTATTCTGAACTTTATCTCCTACCGTAACTGTATAAATAATTGCTAGAAAAGCTTTATGCTTCTGTATTTCATAGTGGATGTTTTATGGATACTACACTTTACCCTGGGGTAGTTAAGGTTGCATAATGTACACAGAAGATTAAATGATATGGTCTGTTCTGTAACTTTTTTTTTTTTTCTTCAGAGTTTATGTATCAATTGCTAGGACAACTCTGCATGTTAGTTATGATTTTTTGTTTTCTTTTTAAGTTAGAAGAACAACTCAGAATATTATTGCATTTTTCTGAATGCTAGGTGTTATGACCCACATGTTTGGCTTTTAATATTTATTTCAATCTGCAGTTTTTTGTAGCTTCAGATCCTACAGTTAAAACTGATCGATTGTGGCATGACAAATACACTTTGAGGAAATCAATGATCCCCTCTTTTATTACAATGGAGCAGTCAAAAAAGGTATGAAGTCAAAAGTTGATTTATTTGCCCCACGCTGCTGTTTAGATTCCTAGTAAGAAAATAGAGACAAAACTTTATAATAAATACCTGTCTTAAGAATTTCAGCATTGTTTGCTGAGGAAAACTATAGGATTGTTTGTAATTTCCATTCTCTAGCTGATAAACTTTGTTTAAGGAGATCTCAGGGATGGAAAAGAAGGTTGTTTTGAAATCCTTCTTGTGATAGCATTGAAGTTCTGGGTTGCTGTGGTTGGGATTATGAAGCTAAAAGCTCAAAAATGCAACACAGTATTGGTGGTTGTGAGTGTCTTCTTTGGCATTTTATTTTATGCAAATCCCTATAAAAAATTTAATTCTTTTTCATTCAGGTCCTTCTCATAGGAAAATCCATAAACTTCTTGCATCAAGTGTGCCATGATCAAACTCCATCCACAAAGATGATTGCTGTGGCAAAATCAGCAGAGTCTTCAAAAGATGGTAGAGTATCAGTGTTAGCTTCTTGCCTTTGAACTGAGTTCTGTGTAATAATGTGGGTTAAACTACAAATTGATGTGTTGGATAATGGGGTGGAAAGGAGTATGAAAGTCCCCTCTGCCCTAAAGTAGAGGTACTTCAGTGGATTCTTGCATCATACAAAAGATGTTAGAAGATACAAATGTGTAATTTTATTTTCTTGATTTGATAGGTTTGCTGGATGACTCTGAACATACTGGATTTATGAATGAAACCATTCAGAAACCAGTCTGCCTTCAGCTGACCTTTGTTGAGAGGGCTGGGGTGAGGGCAGGGATATTCTTGAGTGCTGCAGTAAGAATGTAGTGTTTGTGGCTTCTCATCAAATACACTTTATTGTATGATTTTATAATAATACTGAATTAACTCTGTGATTTAAAAAAAATTAATAAATCAAATACAAATAAGGGAAGGAGCAATAAAAACTGCCAAGACAGAAGCTGTTCCATGAATGCATTCTAGTACTATAATATGGCCAAAGAAAATTGAGTGCATGGAAAGTTTGTAAAATTATTTTTGAAGGTGACTTAAAATTGGAGTTGCCAGCTGTTGAATGTTAACCCAAAAATAAACTGTCAGTATACCTTCAGGTTCTTTCTATTTAGAAGAGATTTCAGTTTTTAATGAATGAGTCCTTACACACCATCTGCAGTTATTATTTGGCGTATTCTTCGCAGTGAAATGAGCGTTGTTATGATGAAAGATAAATAATAATAAACATCTAAAGCAACGAAACTTTATGTGCAAATGCTAAGCAAAGAAGGTAAGGTAATATCTAGAATGCTTCTACATCTGGGAGAAAGAACAGCTTGATTTCTTCTGGTGAAGGTGGTACCTTAATAGTGTAACTTCTTTTTAGACTCTCTTTGGTATATGAAATGAGTTCTGATTGTTAAGATGCAGATCACTGAGCTGATTTCTCTGATACTATTTTGTGTGTAGTTTCTAGAAGTATAATGATGTCCTACTAGTATATCCAGCTTTTGTCAAGAAAAAAAAAAACCCAAACATTTGTTTTCTTGTCAAGTTCTTGACTTAGTGAAGACTTTGGAAACTTCAAGGAATGTCACTGAACATGAGGTTTCCCTCATTAGAGAGTGACTTTTTTACCAGACCCACATTTTATTTCTTCAATTCAAAATTTTCAGTTTTATTAATTGAGGTTGCATCTCATCAGAGCAACGTGAAATTTGGGGTTAATTTTTCCTGCCTGCAGTACAGATTGAAACTAATCCTGGAGCCAGGCAGTGCACTGTTTTACACTAATTTGGTACCTGGGTTTTAATTTTTTACCTTTACAGCAAGAGCCATGTAATTCAAAACTGTGGCAGTATACTCTTTCAGACTGAGAAAAGTCAGAATCTTAGGTTAGTTGGCAGATCATGGAAAGTACAATCTGGGCACAGATTAAGAATAATAATGTTGAAGTATGAGCTGCTTTAGACTTAGTTTACTTTGGCTGTGGCCAGCGTATAATATGCAAATCGAAATAAGTACCAGTTTCTCTGCTTCTGTGTTTCAATTCCAAAACTTCTTTGCCACAGAAAAATACTAATTTAACTTTAACTTTTTTTTTTTGTTTTTAAGCTGCCGATTTGTTCACAGATCTGGAAAGTGCATTTCAAGAGAAAATCGATGCAGCTTATTTTGAGACCAGCAAATACCTGCTAGATGTTCTCAACAAGAAGTACAATTTACTGGAACACATGCAGGCCATGAGGCGCTACTTACTGCTTGGTCAAGGAGACTTCATCAGGCATTTAATGGACTTACTCAAGTAAGAAGCTAGGAAGAATAGTTATGTTGACAGACTGAGAGAGTTGGGGCTGTTCAGTCTGGAGAAGAGAAGGCTCTGAGGAGACCTTATTGTGGCCTTCCAGTATCTGAAGGAGGCCTACAGGAAAGCTGGAGAGGGACTTTTTAGGATGTCAAGTTGTGATAGGACTAGGGGGAATGGAGCAAAACTAGAAGTTGGTGGATTCAGATTGGATATTAGGAAGAAGTTCTTCACCATGAGGATGGTGAGACACTGGAACAGGTTGCTCAGGGAGATGGTAGAACCCACATCCCTGGAGGTGTTTAAGGCCAGGCTGGATGACAGCCTGATCTAGTGTAAGATGTCCCTGCCCATGACAGGGGGTAGGAGCTAGATGATCCTTGAGGTGTCTCCCAACCTTGACAGTTCTATGATTCTATGATTTTTGATGCTTGTAGATGTGTGATCAGCACAGACTCTTTCTGCACAGAAACCGCTTTTAGAAGCAGACTTTTTAAGTATCTTAACTACTCAAAAATTTTAATTCTAAACAATTTCTAAAAAGTTTTATTTTTCATTGTTCTAGAAAGTATACACAGTACCACTTCACAACACATAGAAAAGTTGCACTAATATAGATAGCTTTACTCTGACCCTGAGGCGACCTCAAAGATGTTAGCACTTCTTTCAGTGCTCTGAGCAAACTTAAGCACAATAGTTCTGTTACTCTTGATGCCATTAGTTAGCATTGCTGTGAATGTTTGGCTTCTGTATTTTGAAGGTGTTTGGTCCAAAACATTGTGTTAAAACCCCTCAGTGCATTTAAAAAAATTTAAGTGATGTCTCACCAGCCTCTGCTTTAACAACTCAAGTGCTCCCACAGTTCTAAACTTTAAAGTTGGTTACACTTGCAAGCTCACTACTTATATGTGCTGGTGCTACTGATAGTAAAAAATGTCTTTAACAAAGCTTTCCTTGGGTCTAGAAGGCAAGCTTCATAGTCAAGCTACCTTTAACTCATTTATAAATCAAAACTGCCATTGCCTGGTGATGATTTGTATGTGACCATGTTGGTTTGTTAGGGTTTTTTAAAGTGAAAATTAGTGTGAAGCAGCATAAAGCTGGTTTGTGGAGTCACTGCTGTTACATGTGAGGCAGAAGTAGTGAGGGCTTTCCAGTGCTGGTGTGGCAGAGAACAGTATTGCAAGGTGCTTGTTATTTGCATGTTGCAGTTCTTTGGAAAGGGTAAATTACACAAAGTGGGTTGATTTGTGTGCTTGTATCAGCACTTCTAAGCCCATGAGATGGCTATCAGCAAGTCTCTCAAAATTGAAATAAAATCATTGTTTTGATGTGTTAATGGTGTAACCTACCTCGTTTTAGATATGACTGCAACTCAGATTACAAATTACTGGCATTAAATGAGGATCAAGTTACTCTTCCTTCTGATGTTCAGATGTATAGCTACATATGAATAGGTTTACTCTGCTCAAATATTTTACTCATTGATTTGTTACATAGTTAAGACTGAAAGGGTAATATGAGAGGTTTTGGAAGTCTGTCAGAAAGTATTTCATTGTGTACTGCAGTTACTATAAAATTGCCACTGTGGAATAACTCAATAATGTGCTGTGACTGTTTGTCTCATAATCACCAGGCCAGAGCTTGCACGACCAGCTACAACCTTATATCAGCATAATCTAACTGGAATCCTTGAGACAGCAGTGAGAGCAACTAATGCCCAATTTGATAATCCTGAGATTCTCAAACGATTGGATGTTCGACTTCTGGAGGTCTGTTGCATCATAATAACTCTGACTTGAAACACAGCTTTTGTGTGTGTACATGTAGATATCTACATGAAACAAATTTTTCCTGTGTACATAGTAGATACCTTCCACCCTCTTTCTGTTCAAACCCATTTTGAATTATTTGAGCTTCATTTAACAAGTTTTCTCTTCCCATTTCCTGCCTGTCATCTATTTGTATTTCAGGCTGTGGTTTTACAGCTATTTCATTGACAATATGAACCTGAATATTTGGGATCTAACTGTCATGGATTCTGCAACAGCTCCTACTGCTGTTGCTTTTACAAGAATCTGCAGGGTAGTCTCTTTTTCACCATTAATTACAAAGAACAAAGCATTGAAAGTGTTTTTCATGAAGAGAGATCTCTAGTAAGAAACTTGAGTTAATGAGAAAGCTCCAGTCCCAGAGAAGGGAGTTAACTTGACGAGCTGTAGCATCTGAAATAAGTCTATACTTTAGACTGAACTCCTGCATAAGAAGTTTTTCTTTCATTTCCTTTACTAGCTCCAAGAGAAAAACACTGACATTCTGAACATCAGCATTTGGGTGAGGTAAATCCCACCCAAGTGTCAAACTTTGATCTTGTTTTTGGCAAGGAACTTGTATCTCTCGTATTGATGTGGGTGCTTGTTTTTTTGTAGACTGTGGAGAGTGGAGAAGAGTAAGCAAGAACTGGCTTTCTAGTGCTAGTATGCTCTGATAATACACTGAAAGTAGCATATCTTTTTAATGCAGGTATCTCCTGGGGACACTGGCTGGGATGTCTTCAGCTTGGACTATCATGTTGATGGACCAATAGCGACGGTAATGTCCTAATTTGAACATGTCTCGGTTCCCGAGATGATTTGCTAATTTAATTCTTTTTAATTGAAATAACCCTTTTTATTCTGGAGAGTAAGATCAGAGAGATGATTTTTTTGCATCTAGGATTCACCCACTGCCCAAGCAGTTGAGCCAGAATCTCAATTCTTATGAATTAACTTTGAGTGATGGAAAGCTACATTTAAAATAATCATTACTAAACATTAGGAATTCATTTGTTCCAAGCAGAGATTTTAGCAAGTGCTTAATAAATGGACTGCTCTTCTTTTCCATTATTACTAGTCTGTAGCTGCTAATTTGAGATAATTTGCAAGGAACTGGAAGAATGTATTGAGGAGAACCTGCTTGTAATGTCTAAATGAAGTATGATAATATTCATTTGAACTACTGAGAAAATAGCCACACTATTGATCAGAATACATTTCGCCTTTATAAAGAGCTCTTTAAATAGGACATCAAAATATGAATCTAGTGAGCAATAGGAATTTCATATGTAGTTTGGCAAGAGCAGAATTTTTAGGCTTTATCAAGTTCATCCCTTACACCTCTTGCCATTCCTTGTGTCTACTTGAATGTTGGATAGTTAAATTCAGTCCTTGAAGGAAGGTATTTCCAAAGCTCTGGGGTGTCTGGTTTTTGGGTTTGTTTTGCTATTTTTGACAATATTTACCAATAAACTGCGTGGGTCAGATAAGAGGAACTGTGCAGAGGTTCTAGGTCCTTCAGAACACCCACTATGTCTCTTAAATTAGTACTGATACTTTGTTTTGTAGGTGTTCACGCGTGAATGCATGAGCCACTATCTAAGAGTATTTAATTTCCTTTGGAGAGCAAAGCGAATGGAGTATATCCTTACTGACATATGGAAAGGGCACATGTGCAATGCAAAGCTTCTGAAAAGCATGCCAGGTGAGAGAGGCTTAAATGGATGACATTCTTGTTAGCTGGATTTAGATGACTGTATATTATTTAAACTGTATGTTAAAAGGGAAGAAAAAAAGGCTATTGGAACAGACAAATTTTATATTCTATTGCTTCTCTTGACTTTAATGGTAGATCATAGAGTCATAGAATGGTTTAGGTTGGAAGGGACCTCAATGATCATCCAGTTCCAGCCCCCTGCCATAAGCAGGGACACCTTTCACTAGAACAGGTCCCTCAAGGCCTTACCCAACCTGGCCTTGAACACCTCCCGGGAAGGAGCGTCCACAACATCTCTGGGCAACCTGTTGCAGTGTCTCACCACCCTTACTGTAAAGAACTCTTTCCTAATATCTGGTTTGAATCTCTCCTCTTCCAGTTTAAACCCATTACTCCTTGTCCTGTCATTACAAGGCATTGTAATTAGTTCCTCCCCAGCCTTCCTGTAGGTCCCCTTCAAATACTGGAAGGCTACTGTAAGATCTCCTTGAATCCTTCTCTTCTCTAGGCTGAAGAGCCCCAACTCTTGCAGCCTGTCCTCATAGCAAAGCTGCTCCAGCCCTCTGATGATCCTCGTGGCACTCCTCTGGACTCGCTCTAACAGTTTGATGTTATGTTGGAGGCTCCAGAACTGATAATGATCAAAATGAAATAACATCGGAAATGGAAGTTCCTGTTTGTTGTTTTACTTGATCATTCATTGTGAGGTTTCGTAATGGTGGGCAAATGAAACAGCCCCATCTCTGAAAAAAGATTGTTACACTTCTGTCTCTTTTTATTCACCTTCCTTGATACCTACCTACCTGTACCTTGTGTCTCTCTCTTTTTCTTGTGCTGGTAGTAGTAAGTCTCACACATGCACCTTTGTAAATGTACTACTTTTACCTTCACTCGTTCTCTGTGCATTAATATATCTTGGTTAATATGTTTTTAATGATTACAAACTGCTGAATGGAAGCAGACATCTTGGCCTCAGAAGGTTGCTAAGAAACAAGCTTTTGCAAAGCCTCCTATGGTGTATGAGGCTGATCTCTGGAACTGTACAGGATGACTAGCTTTCCTTTCTGCTTCTGTGAGATAGCATTTCATTTACTGTCATTTCCCTGTCCCAAATGAGTGCTTGCCTGACTTCCAAACCAATGGTGTTTTGCATTTTTGCTTTCCATTCCCTTTGAAACTAGGGTGCAGTTGACAGATTTTGTTCTTATCACCTGATTGTCATCAGGCTGGAGCTATCTCTCATTGTTAGTTTTTTTGTTTGTTCTTTTGTTTTTAAGATTAAGTTTGTTTTTTCTTCTTTTTTTTTTCTTCCTCCTCTCCTCCTTTGGAGACCTTTCTTACTCTCTGCCATAGAGCAATCTTCTGCAGGCAAGAAGCACAGTTACTTGAGGCCTTTAGGTTTGGCAGTTTTAAGTAACACATCCATTAAAAAAGCTGGCCAAGCTGTTACAGCTGTTGTTGGCAGAAGGAGCCAAGTGCTGTATTTCTCAGTTTCTGCCTCTGACAAATAATACATTTACAAATACCTGTGCCACCTTCTGCCTGGAGACTCAGGAGTCTGTTTTGCTCATTGACACACCTAAGTTGAAAGCTACAAGTAGAATTTTTTTCTACAATACTTTTTTCTCTGTCTTCCTCTAAAACAGTACCTTACCCTTTGAGTCAATGAGCACCAAATGAACACAGTAACTAATAGGAGGAAGCAGCTGCAGGGTCTTTTGCTTTTCAGCCACAATGAGGTCATTTTGGCTTTAAAGGATAGTTTCACTCACAATTTCCCAGAAGTCTTTAACAGCCAGGAATTTTCATGCTCGGAGAAGGAATACTTCTAGGTAGTAGTGTTGAGCTTACTCTTTTCCTGTCAGTAGCTGGAAGAACAAAAATCTATCCAACTCACCAGTGTTGAGGAATTCATGTTGTTTAGACAACTGGAGTTTCCCTTCATTTATCTTATTTAAAGTAGATGCAATATAGAATGGTTTGGATTGAAAGGAACCTTACAGATCTTGTAGTTCTAAGCTGTCTGCCATGGACAGGGACACCTTCCTCTAGACCTAGTTGCTCAAAGCCTCATCCAACCAGGCCTTGAGCCCTTCCACTTCTCTGGGCAACTTGTTCCCGTCACCCACCAGATTCATGCTTGTGCTTCTCTTGATGTAGCCCAGGATGCAGTTGGCTTTCTGGGCTATGTGTACATGTTGCTAGGTCACATATTTTATCCACCCGGAACCTCCAAGTCCTTCAAAGGCCTGCTTTCAATCCATTCATTGTCTGTAAAATCCCATGATATGAAAATACAGAAATCCTTTTTTTGATTAGTGTCACAGCTTGTCTGCAGTGGCAAATCGCTTTGGCAGCTTTTTAGAAATTACTTCCTCTTTCTTGATTCCAGAAGGCTGAGTACCTTCATTCTAGACAGACAATCTTATCAGTTGATGGAAATCTTGATATTTCCCTTCTGCAACAGAGGTGAGGTCATTAGTGACTTACCTGTGGGGGCCTGTCATAGATCAGAGAATTGAACCTGGATCCATGTGAGCCACAAAGTCCCTACCGCTATCAAAACCATCCTCTCTTTTGGTCGCAGCATAGTTAATGCATAAATAAGCTGTCTGTGATTTGTAGGCGTAATGTAAAAGACCTAAGAGGCCCCAGAAGCAACTACAAACATGTGGCCTCAGGTTTTCAACTAAAATAATGCACTATGTTTTGCTGTCTTGGTACTGGGAGAGGTTTTTTTCCCACTTGTGATACTTAGCAGTTTTCCAGTGCTGTCTTCAGTGCACATTTGGAATCAGCTTTGGCTGACTTTTTCTAGGATTTTACTGTGCAATGTTCTTTGCTTATCTGTTAGCAGCCAGTAGTGCTGCTACCATCCAACATTTGTGACTGTTTTATGAAGTATTCAATTGGGTAGAAAAAAAATTAACAAGCTGGTGTGATGGCTGTGCCTGTCCTTGTGATCTTTAACCTGCCATCTCTTTGGATTTTTTACAGAGCTATCTGGGGTGCTGCATCAGTGTCACGTTCTGGCATCAGAAATGGTCCATTTCATTCATCAAATGCAGTATTACATTACATTTGAGGTATACTCTATCCACCCAATTAGTTGCTTAAAAATTAAGTACTTTTAATGTTTTGTATGTGTTGTGTGTCTTAAATTTCAAAGAGCTTGTCATCTAGCAAATCAAAACAGCCCAATCCTGAATCATTGCTCCAGGTGCTTGAATGTTCGTGGGATGAACTCTGGAACAAGGTCCAACAGGCACAGGACTTGGATCACATCATTGCAGCTCATGAAGTTTTTCTAGACACAATCATAGCTCGGTGCCTTCTGGATAGTGATTCCAGGGTAAGTCTTCTCCTTTGCATTAAATTGTAGCTTTGTGATCTTGGGTTATGCATTAGGAACCATTTTCTGTGTTGTAAGAGCAAGGGGAAAAGTCACTTTTCTTCCTCTCATATCAGACAGCCTCTCCAGCTGTGTATAAAAAGGTGCAATTTACCCATATTCTGTAGTTTGGTAGTCACTTAAAATGCTTTTGCTGTACAACCGTTTTGTTGTTTTGTCATTGAACTGTCTGTCTCACAGGTACTTCTCAACCAGCTTCGAGCTGTTTTTGATCAGATCATTGAGCTCCAGAATGCCCAAGATGCAATGTACAGAGCTGCTTTGGAGGAGTTGCAGCTGAGGCTGCAGTTTGAAGAAAGGAAAAAACAACGTGAACTTGAGGTACAGTAAGGATATTACTAGAATGTGAAAATTAATTGAGGCAGATACACTTCTCTGTTGATATAAGCAGGATTTTAGATACCATGTAGAGGTGCAGCAAAAGTAAAAATGTGATTGGAGCAAATATAAAAGTTGTTGTCAGTAGCCAGTGAATTCAAACAAAAATGTGGAGTGGCATTTTTCATTTCTGTCTTGCCCAAAACTTTGAGGTGGTTAGGTTCTCTAGTGAGCTTTGGAGTATGAGAAATTTAGAGCTCTCTTGGATGAAGTAAAGGGAAGAGGCATTAATACTCTGAATCTCTTTGCACAAAATGCCATAGCTCCATGCCTGCCTCTGTGCTGTGAGTCTGAGACATGCAGTACTGGTGTGAGACTCACCTCAGGTTTCTTTCATGTGCTGTACGATCACCAAAGGGACTGATCGTTTCAGGATTCGTCTCCATGTTTAGCTTTCTATGGCAGTGGTTGGTTTGTGTAAACATGATGATGTAACTGGGCAGAAGGTGGCCTGATTAGCAGCTTTAGCTTGTGATGCTTGATCTCAATTCATTTGATCTCTGTGTAGGGCAAGTGGGGTGTAACAGCATCAGAAGATGAAGAAGAGAACAAGAGGATTAAGGAATTTCAAGACTCAATACCCAAAATGTGCTCCCAGCTGCGAATACTCACTCATTTCTACCAGGTGCTCCTCAGATTGTATTCTTTTAATATCTATGCTAAGCTTTGATACGTAGAAATCAATTTCCAATATTGAGTAGCTGTAACTTCTGTATTTGTGTGTGCAGTTTGTGGATAGCAATAACTATCTTCCGGTGTAATCTGGATAAAGCCCTCCATCTGCATTCTGGTTTTTATTGCCATTTTTGCAAGTCCTTGCTATTTAAGACTACAGGAAGGATCTTTATTAATGGCCTAACATTTGGTTTTAGACAGGCTGAGATGGGCAGTGTTGGGAGGGACACATGCACAGGTATATCTTTTTCTTAATGGGACTTACTCTGACATTGCCTTAATATATGTCTGATTTTAAAGGTCCCATTCCCCAGAAAAATCAGCTGTCGTATTTCAAGGGAAGCGTTCCAGAAAGAATGAAAGGGAGTGAGACAGCACTATGTGGCACAGCAGCGTTTTAAGTGGCATATCCTTGTTAATGTTTAGTGGAGATCAGGAAGTGAGTCTTCCCATTCTCCTGATGTCCTCTCCTTACCTGCATGCTGTGGAGCTCCTGCAGTCACTTGGTTAGAGCTGAATGGGAAGCTGGACTCCAGAAGCATTCCTCTTTTGTGATATGCGCAAGTCCTGTGTAAAAACTACCCCAAATGTATAGAGTTTGTTGTTCTGACTGCTCTCACACTCTGCTGTTCAGAGGTGCCGCTCTCTGCTGTGTAACCTACATCAAATATGTATTTTCAAAGCAACCAGTGGTCTAAAGCTGGCTCGGCCTGCATTGTGCATGCAACCTTGAAATAAGGTGAGGTCTCTTGTTGGCATAGATTGGATCCTGAATGGTGTCCTAGGTATAGTGAGGCTGCCCTGGGAGGGCCAGGGCAATGAGAGTCTTCAGACTGATGGAGAGTGCCAGCAGGGTATGAAGGAAGTGGTTTAGAAAATCAAGCTGTTTTTACTGGAGACTCTAAAGTGCATGGTAGATACTTGAAGATAAAATGAAACTCAAGAGTTTTGTAGGAGGAGTGAATCCAGCATAACTGATTTGCTAACAATGCTGCCCTTTCCCAGATTCTCTCTTTATTCTTGTCAGGCCTAGGCTCACCTGACATCTCTGTGAAAAACACATCAGCGATGTCTTCATAGTTGTCTCTTGGATTTTTCTTTCTCCTTCAGGGAATCGTCCAGCAGTTCCTGGTTCTGCTGACAACCAGTTCTGATGAAAGCCTTCGATTTCTTAGCTTTAGATTGGACTTCAATGAACATTATAAAGCCAGAGAGCCAAGGCTTCGTGTATCATTGGGCAGTAGAGGCAGACGAAGCTCACATATGTGAAACAACTACTAAGGACTGCACCTCAGTATCCAAAGGATGTTGAATCTGTTGTTGAAGGCAATCAGCGTAGACATTATACAACCAAATCGTGTGTGATTGGTGTCTACCATTTCCGAAGACAACATGTTTCCAGTCATGTGATTGTGTGACACTGTATAGCAGAAAGCAAAACAAGTAGGATTTTTTACACTTGACATTTCCAGAATTACCAGACTAAGCAAGTTGATTTAACCTCTTCCAGTCTACTTCAAAAGTCATCCTTTGAAACAAATGCCAATTTTATTTGAGGCTTTCTGAGCTCTCCCCACTGTAACTTATATCTGTGTCAAGGAATTCACATCTTTTGTTTATAGAAAGCACCATTTCTTTTTTTAACAAGAAAAGGAGAAGGTTATTTTTTCTATATGTACTTGTTCTATTTGAAGAAAGAGTTTTGTTAAAAGCCAAGAGATTAGGGCCCAGATCTAATGTCCTTGTTAAGAAGCTATACAGCATTTCGTCATGCTGATTTTTCAGTGCTGTGATGTGTTTGACTGTGTGAGAAACTTTGTATCCGGAGACCTAAACTTATATTTACTTTTTTTGTTGTTTTCAAAGTTAAATGGAAATTTTAAAATTGGTAGGGAAATTCTATGGTTACTGTACAGGAGAAAACTATAGAAGCAGATCAGGAGTGTATCTATTGCACATAAGGTCTAAAACATGAAGTTAAAGCCTTAGTACTGTGGGAAGGAAAAATGTTGGTTAAGATTGAATTAAATGAAATAATTGATGTTCAAACAAACTGACTTGGCTAATGTTAACTTCATTCTCTTCTCTATTTTTTCATTGTAAATATTTATATATTGCTGTCCAGGTGCTGGGGAGAGGGAGTTCTTCTTTTGCAAAGTTGTCATTATATCAAGTCATTTATTATGTTCCACAAGTGCAAGCTTAGGAAAATAAAAACACAATTATCTTTCAAATGTGTTCTGCTTTTTGTAGTTAAAAAATATGATTTTTCCACAGGGCAAGAAAATAGAAGCTTTCAGTTAGGAGTGTATTAATTGACAGATCTCTACTCATTACAGGTTTTTCTCTGTACTTAAGAATTGTGTACCGTTTGTAACCTAACAATTACCCTCAGATCAACCAGATCTGTGGCCTGTGCCCTTACACTGCTTGAATCCCTGAAAGCAGAGGCACCTTCCTGACCATGCAGGTGAGGCTGCTGAGCCATGATGGAGGTGAACTCTGGTGGGGACAGTACAGTTTTTCAGCCCTAGATTAGCTGGTTTGCCCTCTGGATAGAATGATTGCCATTATTGTGTGGGCCATGGAATCATTGCTTTCATTAACTAAAACATGTGAGGCTTTTAACCCTGTGCATTTACAGCACCTGCTAATGCAGGTACCCTCATGGGGTTACTTGGCAGGCAGCATTTCAGCCATAAGAAAATACAGTCTCTGAAGCCAGTGATTTTGTGCTGAAGGGAAGCTGAAGGATGCCTTTGTCAGACAGGAGTACTCTGGTTTTGTGGGAGCTTATTGTTCTTGTAAAGTCTAAAAGAACTACAAAATGTGGGTGAGTGTGTTTTGTCTAAAACTGTTGGGGAAAGAAACAACAAAAAAAATTATTGACACGTTAGCTGCACAGGCACTCTTAAGAGGTCATTGCCTTGAGAAACATACTGCATGATCCCATGTGTCATTAGGCAATCCACAGGCTGGAGAGGCGTTCAGAACTAGGGGACAAGTTTCAGAGGAAGGTTGAGTTCCCTTTGCTGCTAAATTAAATCCAGGAGTACACAGGAAACCCACAGTGGTGTAGCCTTGCTGGGAACTGTTACTCTGTTCTGATTCTGTAGAAATCCATCAATCTGGGAAGAGTCCTCACTGCTGCACGTGTTGCTCCAACTGGCAAGCTTAGGGGTACGTTTCAAATGCAAGGCACAGAAAGCCTGGGCCAGTAACGACCTGCAAGTATCCTCCTGCTCCTCTGGGGGTGGAGACCAGTCTTTTATCCCAGCAGCTGTCATATTCATTTCAATCTATCTGGTTTTTGTCCCTACCTACAGTTAAATCTGATCAGTTATGTAACATGCATAGCTTTAGGAAGCCAGTGGCTCCCTTTCAAGTGAGATAGTGATGACAAAAATACCTGGACGGACAAAAAGAGGAATCTTTGTGATAATCTGTTTGCCCTACACTTTTAAGGCCAGATTCTCATCCAAATAGTGGATCAAAAGTCGAGTGAAAGAAATACTTCAAATTTTCCTTTTGACTTGGAAATAACTAAGGTAGGGTGTCCCTGCCCATGACAGGAGGGTTGGAACTAAATGATCCTTGTGGTCCCTTCCAGCCCTGACTGATTCTATGATTCTAACTAAATTAACAGCATCATCAGAATAAATTATTAAAGCGTGCCACCACTTCAAACTGGAGCAGAAAAGTATGACAATGCATCAGTAGATATTTGAAAAGTGACGCATAGAATAACCTGTCCAGCTTTGCAGGAAAGTCCTCTGGAATTCAGGGGAAACTGTTCCTGAGATCTTTAGTTTCTGAGGCAATGGCATCCATTCTCTCTTTCTCAAGAAACTGCTTTTAAGCCATGTCTGTGCCTGAGGAAGTGCCATCACCACTCTTGGACCCTCTCTGACAGGCAGGCTGAGGGGAAAGTTCTGAATCCCTAGCACAGAGTAACTACACTACCTCTGCTGGAAGATCCCCTGGAAGTGGATGGGAGCCAGCGATACTGTTTCTGCAACACACCATATGGCTTTTCTGAAAGGACATTCTTCAGTCCAAAGAAGAGACTGATTTTTATAAAGCTCTCACAACAGAAATGCCACAGCCAACTGTGCTCCAGGATCCTGTCTCTGGAAATGCTTTGGAATGTGGTGCAGATGTCCAACCAAGGATGCTGTGAAAAGCAACTAAAAAATATGAGAAAACAGCGGGGTAAACCCATTAAAAAGGGCTGGGTTTGTGTAAATAAGGTGGTGGTCAATGTTTGTCTAGCTCTTCTGATCAGTGCAGCTACCCTCACTAAATCCCTTTCCCTGTGTGATGAGGATTCAAGTAGCAACTGCAGACACTGCAGTGAGAGGGTGGATGTGTCTGGAGGTGGAAAGGAACTGAAGGATCATCTGCTGGCTGGACAATGTACATAAGCTTGGCTGCTGGAGAGATCTGTGTTTGTACAGTGACCTTTCAGAAAGTGTTGTGTTCAAGGAGTTTGTGATGTCCAACAGGCATCACTGCTGTGCTAAGCCTTGTACATGGGGCTTGAGCAGCCTAAATGTCAGCACGATCAGCCAGGGCATGGGGAACCTGATCAACAGTCCATGCCAGCGTATCAGAAGAAGGAAACCCTCTACGGATGAAACATGAATAATGCACCACAAGGCTCCATCTGGTGCTGAACAAAGGCACAGTGCCCAGCATCTGAAGTGGAACAACTTCTACTTGCTACCTGTATGCTTCTTTTTATCCTATTTATATTCCTGGGTTTATTCTGTTGTATTAAAACAGCTATTTCATTAAGACATTTGTTGTCAAGTCTTTCTTACTATATTAGTGGGAGATGCAGGTGATATATAGATTTTCCACTAATATAATATCTCTATGTACCATTAATGGACCTCCATCCAGCTCAGCCAGAGAGAGGAGCAGGATGAGGCCATTGGTCCTGTCTGTTCATATGAGTGTTCTGTGTGTATGTCTGGACTGACCTGTTGTCCTGGAGGTCCCGTGTACCCCAGAAATTTCCTCTCCCTCTGTGGTTTGAATGGGAGAGGAAAAAGGCGCGAACAGACCTGTTTCTCCCCCGCTGCCCTGCAGGTGTGAAGGGGGGAGCAGGGGGGACCCTTACGGCACGAGGAGTGCCCCGTGCCGGGCCCGCGCTGCACTCGGCTGAGGATTGGCTGTGAGCTTTTCGCGCCTAGGCAGTGGTAACGGCTCTGTGTCTGAGAAAGGTATAAATATCGAGGGGTTCCCGCCTTGGGGTGCTCCTCCCGTGGAGTTCGCCCCCGCTTTGGATCGCGTTCCCGCCTTGGTGTGCCTGCTTGGAGTTCTTCTCCCCCCCACCTGGATAACTTCTACACGGAGCCTTTGACACTCCAAAGACAAGCCCTGAAGGACTTCACTTTAAGCGTCCTTATTGTGTGGCTTATCGCTTCTTAACGACCCTGAAGGTTGCTGAAAAGACCACGGGACAGACCTTTGAATCGCCCTTCTTTTCAAGCCAGCTGTCGTGAGTAGCCTAGGCTCAGCCTGTTTTGATAGTGGGGAACGCTATATATATTTATTAGCACAAATCCTTTTCCAATTACTGACTTAAAATTAGTCAAGTTTACCTGTGGCATCCTATTGTGTAGATATTCTCAAACAACCAAAAGAACCTGCTAATTAAATCTAAATTATCTTCTGTATATAGTTTTGGGGGCGGGTTTTCGGGAAATAACTCTTATTTTTTATAAATTCCTGACTCGGCCAAATTAATTCCTGCCTCCATAACACCTGTGTGGCCAACCATGTATATATCTACATTCATGGTGTGTAGGTATGCTCTGTGTGCATGTGCCTGTGGAGGACTTGGGCTGGATCTTGCTTCTGGTTGGACCTGGAGCCACGGAGCTGTGGCAGCCTCTCTGCTGTCAGACTGTTGAATTCAGGAATTCCTAACAAAAGTGATAGAGAAGTGATCTTGCATTTCATTTGTGTCTGGAGACCAGTATAGAACTCTACATAAATGTGCATGCTTTATGTAAAAGTTGACATCTTCCTTCTGCACAGGTACACTAGCACCCTCCAGATAGACGTCTAAAAACAAACATAGGAGTTTTACTTCTCCCCCACCCTCCCCCTCCCCTTTTAACACTTATCTAGTGCAATCAATGTTAAAGGTTATCATTCTTAACAGCACACTTACTATACAAGGATAGGTTTTATTTTGTAAGGAGTACAGGCTTCTGGACAGTAACATCAGTGTTTTGCTGTTGGGACTACAGTGTCTGGAAATACAGATGCATCTGGGGGCCTAAGCAGCCATGTCTGCAGGCTGAAACAGGCCCAGCTCCTCCTACTCTCTGCATCCTATCCCAGAGGCATCACAAGCTGACTCCACATGCTCAGCTGCCTCCTTTTCAGAGTTGTTAAGGTCCAAAGAAAACTCTGAGAAACCGCAGTAAAAAGAAGAAATGTAGAAACCAAGGACAGGCTGGGAGGTGATCTGCTGGAATGCAGTCCTGTGGAGAGGGACCTGGGGGTCCTGGTGGATAACAAGTTAACCATGGCACAGCAATGTGCCCTTGTGGCCAAGAAGGCCAATGGGAACCTGGGGTGTATTAGGAAGAGTGTGTCCAGCAGATCAAGGGAGGTTCTTCTCCCCCTCTACTCTGCCCTGCTGAGACCTCATCTTGAATAGTGTGCTCAGTTTTGGGCTCCCCAGTTTAAGAGGGACAGGGATCTGCTGGAGAGGGTCCAGTGGAGGGCTACGAGGATGATTAGGGGACTGGAGGGCATGGTTTATGAGGAGAGGCTGAGGGACCTGGGGCTTTTTAGTCTGGAGAAAAGAAGACTGAGAAGGGATTTGATAAATGTTGTTAAGTATCTGAGGGCTGCCAGGAGAGGGGCGACAGGCTCTGCTCACTTGCTTCCTGTGATAGGACAAGGAGCAACGGGTGTAAATTGCAGCAAAAGAGGTTTTGCCATAACACAAGGGGGAACTTCTTTACTGTAAGGGTCACAGAGCACTGGAACAGGCTCCCCAGAGAGGTTGTGAGGTCTCCTCTGGAGACTTTCAAGGCCTGTCTGGACGTGTTCCTCTGTGATCTGTGTTCGATGGTATTGTCCTGCGCTGGCAGGGGTGTTGGACTCGATGATATCCTTGGGTGCCTTCCAACCCCTAACACCCTGTGATCCTGTGACAGCATTATCACCCATGTTGTCATACAACATGCATGTTTCTTCTTGGGTGAAATATCTGTAGTGCTGTCAATATCATAAACACATTAAAATGAAAGGCAGGGGAAAGTATTTGTCTTATTCTTTTCAACTACAAGGGTAACTGACATGGAAATTGTATTTTAACTAATACGAAGTGTGAGGTGGGGGGGAAGTTAAAAGCCAGTCCCTGAAACTTCAGTCTTCCTCTTGTAACTTACAACAGCTTGACCACCTCTTGGTACAGTAAGATGCAATTTAGTATCACAGAAACATCCCCCAAGAAATGCAGAAGCCCATGATATGATGTTTTTTCAATGTCATTGTTACAGGTTTAGGTATGTGTGCTAGTTTGAAGCTAGCTGGAATATTTTGGTGAGAAGAATTAGAATACAGTCTGTGAAAAGGAAACAGTGGTGATGTCTACTTCACTCATAGGCTTGCTGAGATGTATCAAGTAGGAGATCAAGCACAGAATATAACCATAATCTAATTTTATTATAGTGATACTATTTTTCTTTTAAGATCCTGTGCATTTTTCTCCTCTTACAGCGGATGAAAAAAATGTCAAGGTCTCTGCATACAGGGATAGATTTCTTTATAAAAACCTTTTTTTTTCCTTAAAATTAGTTGTGAAACTCCTGTAACAAATGTAAGATGTCCATTTTATGGAGAGATAGCTCACCAAGCCACTTTCCATCATTTACTAGCAGTCCTGGCTAACTGGGAAGGTCCCAGATGACTGGAGATTGGCAAACAACACTCATTTACAAGAAGGGCCTGAAAGAAACCTGGGGAACTGCAGTCTTGGCAGTTTGACCTTGACACCGGGGAACAGATCATCTTGAGTTCCACTATGCAGCATGTTCAGGGCAACCAAGTAATCAGGCCTGGTCAGCATGGGTTCATGAAGGGCAGGTCCTGCTTGATAAACCTGATCTATGACAAGGTGACCTACTTGTAGATGAGGGAAAGTCTGTGGATGCTGTTTATCTGGACTTAAATAAGACACCTGGCACTATCTCCCACAAGCATCTGCTTGTGGAAGATGGAGGAGCTGCATATGGCTTGGATGAGTGGACATTTTGCTCATAAAAATCTAGCTGGCTGGGCCCAAAGGATGGTGGTAAATGGAATTAAATCCAGCTGATGACCAGTCACGAGTGGTCTTTCCCAGGGCTCACCTTTGAGACCAGCTCTAATTAATATCTTCATCAACTATCTGGACAAGGGAATTGAGTGCACCCTCAGTAGAATTGCAGATGACACTAAATTGGGTGGAAGTGTTCATCGGCTTGAGGGTAGGAAGGCTCTGCAAAGAGATCTGGACAGGCTGGATTGATGAGATGAGGTCAGTATTATGAGGTGTAATGAGACCAAGTGCCACGTGCTGCGCTTGGACCACAACAACCCTATGCAACACTACTTGGGAGAGAGTGGCTGGAAATCTGCCTGGCAGAAAAGGAGCTGATGGTGCTGGCTGACAGTCATCTGAACACGAGCCAGCAATGCACTAAAGTGGCCAAGCAGGCCAAGAGCATCCTGGCTTTGTTTGGAATAGTGTGGCCAGCAAGATGAGGGAAGTGATGGTACCCCTGTGCTTGGCACTGGTGAGGCCATACTGTGAATACTGTGTTTGGTCCTGAGGTCCTCACTGCAAGAAGGACATTGAGTTACTGGAGCACGTCTGAAGAAGGATAATGAAGCTGGTGAAGGGTGTCCACTTGTTGTAACTTCATCATAAAAAGCCACTAAATTTGTCAGGCACAATTTGCCCTTGGTGAAGCCATGCTGGTTACCTCCAATACTGAAAAATTAGATTGAGATGTGGTCAAATGGTATTTTCTTATGCTTCAGCTATTTGTGATTCTGCTGAGCACAAAAATGAATGAAAACATATATAAGAATACGTGGTGGAGGTTTGTGATTATCCTCATGTTAAAGAGAAATCTTGCTTCAGATGGTATTTTGTTTTGTGTATTCCTTAAGGATACATAGCAATGGAATTATA
>WAAF01014347.1:296465-392636 GCA_013400475.1 Tricholaema leucomelas | reverse complement strand
GGAAAAGACCTCTAAAATCATCAATCCCAACTTTAATAAAAGGTTGATAAAAATGCAGGATAGCACAATGGTAAATGTCACTCAAAAAAAGTGCTATGATGAGAAAGAACATCAAGAAAAAACATGAAAAAATCTATTTCAGGGCAATTTTGATGCTTTGGGTTTTTTAGAAAGGCATGTTAGAGGTAAAAAATCTTCCATCGTAATTGTGGATCAGTGACTGCTACTCCACAACCATGAAGCTTTCTGTAAAGTTTCTCTCTCCTCTTTTTATTTTTGTGGTGGAGGAAAATAACTCATAAATATTTCAGTTTCCAATTACTGAGAGATAAAGAGCAACACTGAAATGCTGATCTCTTGAATAAGAGCACATATTGTAGTACACCTAAGAAAATGTGCAAGCAAAGGGTTTTGCTGAACTATACAAAGCACTGACACCACACAAATGTTTTGAAGAGCACAATTTTGAAGGGCTCATATTAAATTTAGCTTCCTCCTTCTGCTGGTTCAAATTTATGAAACAAAAACCCTCTTGCTACTGTTGAGATCAATAGCAGAAGTCCCACAGCCTTTAATCTACAGAGACAGAGTTTTCCTTTTCCTATATATGCATTGGTGTCAGAGACAAGAATATAGTAGGTTACTTCAAAATGTGTTGAGGACAAAATATTTGACCCTTTAGAATTTATTTGCACCTTCTTTAAGGATCCACATAGAATAACAGACTCATTAACTGATTTCAGAAATAGGTAACTTTTTTAATCTCAATTATCACAAAATACCAATAGCTGCAGTAAAGCTATTAAGGGCATGAGTAAATACATATATATTAAATAAACACTATCTGAAAATGTGAAGGCTACACTATCAAATATGGAACCATCAGTGGAAATACTCTACATTTTTTTTTAAATCTTTAGGTCAAGGAATGAATAAGCTCAGTTCTCATAACACAGTCAAATCATCTTTACAGTGACGGTGGTAAGACACTGGAACAGGTATATTTGCCTATATTTGGTTTAGACTTAGTTGAGGCTATCTCAGCAGTCAGTATTTACAAGCTAATCTCCAAAAGCTCTGGCCTTTCAGGAGACTGTCACTCCTTTTGATTAACTATAAGCTATCAGTTCCAGAGAAGCAAGCCCCAGTACAAAAAAGTAAGTCCTGTTTGCACAGATTTTACTTATTTTGTTGTTTTTCTCAGTTTTGTTGCAAGCTAATACAACTTCATATCAGAAGTATAGAATCTCCCTACAGAAAACAGAACTGAGTTTGGGTTTTTTTTTTCTGTTGTTGGCTCCTTGCCTTTGTTCCATTTTTTTTCTCCACTGGTGGTATGGTTTGGTTCTTTTTGTGGGAAGAGCTGTTTAAAGGAGTTCTGTTTCCTCATGTCAGTTCAGTGACAAGTCATCATTATTTTGTGGCTGAGGGCTTCACTAAACACTTGGTAGCACTGCACTTACTCTGTTGACAAAGCAGAATTTTGCTGCAATCTGCTGACTTGTCTAACCAGGGATGGACAGGTCGATTTATCCAGCACACACATTCCTCTGAGAGAGCTTCTCACAGTTGTTTGCTTGCACAGATAGACTTAGGGCTTAAAATATTGTCTAATGGTGTCAGGCAGCAAAATGGTATGTGGTTGTCAGAAGCAGTGTGAAGTCCCTACAGTGGCATGCAGCATAGATATTTATATAGACAGCTATTTCATGCTTTAAAACTAAGACAGTTCTCATTACATTCTTTATCAAAGCATTGCCTTGATTATAGGAAGGACATGGACCTGGTGGAGTGGGTCCAGAAGAGGAGCACGAAAAGTTTCAGGGGACTGGAGCATCTCTGCTACAAGGACAGGCTGAGGGAGCTGGGGCTCTTCATCCTGGAGAAACCAGCTCCCGGAAAAACCTAGTAATAGCCTTCCAGTACCTGAAGGGGGCCTACATGAAGGATGGAGAGAAACTGTTTACAAAGGTCTGTAGTAATAGGACAAGGGGCAATGGCTTCAAACTAGAGAAGAGAAAATTTAGATTGGATATTAGGAGCAGGTTCTTTACTGTGAGAGTAGTGGGACACTGGAACAGGTTGCCCAGGGAGGTGGTTGAGGCTCCATCCTTGGAAATCTTCAAGGTAAGGCTCACCAGGGCAATCTGGTTTAGTTGAGGATGTCCCTGCTGACTGCAGAGTGCAGAGAGGGTTGGACTGGATGACCTTTGGAGGTCCTTTCCATCCTGGATCATTAATGCCAAAAAATAGGAGCACTCTGACTTAAATGTTTATTATATACTTTTAGCTCTACCTTTCTGTGTGTTTGCAGTATGAATCATTTATATGACTAGACACTATTCACTGGGAACTTAGCTTGTTTACATGCCCTGCATAGACCAATGTTTCCTAACTTTCTAACGTTCAAACTATGAGACGTTTTCAATGCTTTCCCTGAAAACATAATTCCCAATTGCTGAATCTCATTGGACATGTTGAAATGCAGAGATGTAGTTTTGAGGAATGCCATGGAGCCCTATATATAGCTTAATTCACTCTGAGGGGGAGAAGAGGGCAAAGGAGAGAAAAAAAAAAGTGGGGAGAAGGGGGCAGAAAAGAATACTACTGCTGAGGCCCCTAAGCTGAAACACAGGCATGGAGAGATGTTGTACATTGAGTGCAGCTCAGAAAAAGAGTGGTTATATAAACCCTACAGCCTCTCTCCCCACCAAAAAACCCCAAGAGTAAGACTGTGGGTTTTTCCTGGGGGGAGAGTGACAGATCTGACTGCAGCACCACTAAAATATCATTCTTTTATCACTTGCCCTCATTTCAGTTTTAATAAGCTCTCTTGGCTCTCTTATCTTTTTATGTTCACTCCACAGCAATTAAACAGAAATGCAAATGTCAAACCCATTTTTTGTAACGGTGCCTCTTATAAAACTGCAATAAAGTCAGCAAATGATTTATTGGTTAAATGGTCTCTTTCCCCCCTCCCAACACAGTCTAGCTTGTATGAAGATAATGCCTGCATATGTGCCATATGTGTATTTGCATGTTTTATAAACATGGGAAGATTATTAGTTGCCATTTGAGCACAACTTCTGAGGAAGCAGACTCTGAAAGCCCAAATCAGTAAAACAAGGCAGGAAGACAGTTTATGAATATGCAGTTTGGCTTTCCCCACAGCTGCTCTATTTGACCATTAAAACACACATACACACACAAACCAAACATCCAAACCCTGTTTTATTCACTATATGCAAACATTCAGTAAAATGAGATTGCATTCACACAAATAGCTGGTAACTACTTCATTTCAGCTACATTTTCATAATACTCTCTTCCCCCTTTATAAAGGAGCCTCATCATCGAGCAAACAAGAGAATTCAGATGTATTTTCCTCTGTTTTGCTCTAAAACCAGCCTAGCAATTCAATCAAGGAACAGAGGGTACAGCACACAAAATAATTCAGTAATCACCCATCCCAAATCATGAGCAATGTGCTGTCACCGTGATGACAGCTGATCACTACTACTGGTAGGAAAGACCTCCCCCAAAGCAAGAGAGGTGCACTTTGCCACCAGACATATTCTGACACAAAAACTCATCTGTCTCCAGGTCAAGTATTTCCCTCTGACCTCAACCAAAGGCAGATAAATGTTTCACACTCTGCAATACATTTGCCTTATCATCTCTGAGGTGTAAAAGTAGTATTTTGCAGAGGAGAAACTGACATGGAAAGACTGCATTCCCACTCCTCCCAAGTAGTACTATGATTAAGTATCAGAAAAAATAGCTTAAAATCAATCCAGAACACTTGATCTATGCATTTGATTCCTTTTCTAAACTAACAGGTTGCATGTGAATTCAGAAATTTATCACAGAATTAGCCAGGTTGGAAAAGACCTTTGAGATCATCGAGTCTAACCTATCACCCAATACCTTCTAATTAACTATACCTTGGCACTAAGTGCATCATCCAGCCTCCTCTTAAACACCTCCAAGGATGGGGGACTCCACCACCTCCCTGGGCAGCCCATTCCAATGCCAATCACTCTTTCTGTGAAGAACTTCTTCCTAACATTCAGCCTAAAGCTGCCCTGGGGCAGCTTAAGGCTCTGTTCTCTTGTTCTGTCACTGGTTGCCTGGGCGAAGAGACCAAACCCCACCTACAATCTCCCTTTAGGTAGTTGTAGAGAGCAATAAGGTCTTCCCTGAGCCTCCTCTTCTTGAATTATGTTAATTCAAGAAGCGTACAAACCAAAAAGCTGTATTCCTATTTCATTTGTAACATCCTTTAGCATCTTTGTGTCTCATCATTTTTTTTCCTCCACCTGTTCAAGTTTCACACAAATTACTCATAACTGTGTGTAACAGAGGGTGGTAACATCAGGAGAATGGCAGGAGTGAAATCAAGACACAGGTACCCTAAATAGCAGCAACTGAGCCTATGTCAATCAGCAACATATCAGTGTAGGTTAGAAGAACTAGGCAAAAGAAAGGACTGTTTACAAAGCAAGGTGTTGGCAGAGGAGGGCTCCAGAAGTGGCTAGTGTGAGAAGAATCCAGGGACTGTTCCATGCCCAGGAAGGTAGTGGAAGCTTCATCCCTGGAGGTGTTTAAGGCCAGGCTGGATGAGGCTCTAGACAGCCTGATCTAGTGTGAGGTGTCCCTGCCCATGGCACGGGGGGTTGAACTAGATGATGCCTGTGGTCTCTTCCAACTCTGACTAACTTATGGTTCTAAGATTTTAATTGTCTTCCTAAAAAGCTGTCTTCTCTGCTTTGCTTCCACTTGTTCTTGCCAGAGAGAGTGATTGGCATTGGAATGGGCTGCCCAGGGAGGTGGTGGAGTCACTGTCCTTGGGGGTGTTCAGGAAAAGACTGGCTGAGGCACTTAGTGCCATGGTCTAGTTGACTGGATAGGGCTGGGTGCTAGGTTGGACTGGATGATCTTGGAGGTCTCTTCCAACCTGATTGATTCTATTCTATTCACTTTATTTTTTTAAGTCTACACTGCACAATAGCAAAAAAACATCTTGACTGTACTCTTAAGCTCTCATCTTAATGCAATGAACAGAAAAATAAATGTATTATCACATGAGTTTTCAATAGCACCTCTCAAAAGCTTTCCAAAACTTTGATAGCACAAGCTCAAAGTCTCTATATCTTGAGGTAGAGTAGCAGCTGTTGGTAACAAAGTCACATCTCCAGCACACACCAAAAGAAGCTCTTTAATGGATGTAGTTTGAAAATGTGAAGTTTTGGTAGAATATTTGCTGTTTCTTGTAACAGACTTTCAACCTTCACTTTTGCACTTAGTAATAACAAGAAACACCAAAAATACTTTTAATTAATGCCTCATCAAAAATAAATGACTTCTAGAAAATAGAGCAGTTCTCCTTAGACATACTTTGATGCTGTTTTCAGACACATTGCATCTCTATGTGAAACTTCCGTTTCATTTCATCTTATATCCTAAGTGACACACCAGAGTAACTGAAAAGGAGGACAAGTGGCATTGCTGTAGAGCAGAACTAGCAGAGAATGGTTATTGCTTTAGGTCCCAAGAGGTAGCAGTGTTATGCTGCATGCAAACAATCTGGCCTGCTCCCTAGAGAAGATGACTGAATGAGATGTATCATTCAGTATTTCCAAAAGGTTGAATCAAGCATTTGGAGGCTTTCATTATCTAGCCAATTGAAGCAATTCAAATGCAGCTGGTATTTACTAAGCAGGCTGGCCTTTATGGTGTCTTTAGTAGGTCAGAGTTAGATACTCAATGGTAGAGGCATATAAATGTTTACAACGGAACATAGATTTTACAAATCTATCTCTCTCTCTATACATCAATTTTAAACCCACTGTTACAACTGCCTTTACACTGAAAATAAACTGAAATCCTATGTTTTAACCTGTAGTTCAGGTCTTAGAATTGTAACATATTATTTGTATTCTGGGAGTGTCAAAATGCTCTAGTCAAAATGAATGCCTCCCTCTTTTAGATGTTGTGTATATAGAAGAAAGCTTGTGCCTGGAAAATCTTCTATTAGAAAAGAATCAGCCCATCAGAAAGAGGAGGAGGAGGAGTGTTTAAGATACAAAGCCACATATTTTTTACTTCCTAATTCTGAAATTCTGGTTTTTTTTATACCTTCCCCTCCCTCTTTTCTGAAGTTGCAAAATAAGTGAGGACAAGTGTGCTTAGACTACAACTTGTGACAGGTAAAGGAAAAGAATTAACTTTCAAGGAAGGGTTTCAGACTATTTGTATCTTGATGTGAAGTGGAATATAGGCAAGGCAGACAGAAAGGCTAGCAGGAAGGAAGGCCTGGAGGAAGCCCAACTTTGAGATGAGTGATGCCTTAAGCATCACAAAAAAGAATTAAGGTCACCAATCTTAAGTCAGTTGGAGAGAACAGAAACTTTTCCACTTAGTTCAATGGACTTGAAGCAGAGCTGTTTTTTTTTCAGTGGGTTTCTTTCCTGCCTGAGGAGGAAGGAAAAGCTGGAATAAATTCTTTAAGAAGTCAGTTAGCTTGCAACCATGTGCCTTCATGAGGGCTTAATTAGACTTCAGGTGTCCTCAGCTCACCCTGTAAGAGCCAACATCAGAAAGGGGAGTATAAAGTCTGCCGAAACATCTCTGTGTAACTCACCCTGCAGACGCCGTAACGCAGGCACATTGCTGCTGCTCTGACACCAGGCTCCTACTGGTAGCATTGCCTCCCTTAACAAGACCTAGAACCGATTGAGACTGTTTCTCAGGTTGCCTTTTGATACCACAAAGTGAAACAGATCTTGCTCAAATCGGTAGTGGTAGAGAATTGGATTCTTAAAGTAACATAGAATTAGTTTAATGGCTATGCTGTTGATGGTCTTAGAGGTCTTTTCAACCAAAAGAATTCTGTAGGTCAATAAAATAAACCTATGAAATGTTGCACAAAGTATGAAGACTGATGTGCCACTTACATATATTTTAAGTAGATAGGAATATGATCAGCTGCAACATGAAGCAGATAATGTGTTAGAGAGATTTACACTTTCAGAAAGTACATGAAATGGGAAAGACAACAAAGAAAAGATATGGCAAAGATATCCTAAGGTAGCTTAGAATCGTAGAATCAGTCAGGGTTGGAAGGGACCACAAGGATCATCTAGTTCCTACCCCCCTGCCATGGCCATGGACACCCTAACCTAGATCTAGATCAGGCTGCCCACAGCCTCATCCAGCCTGGCCTTAAATACCTCCAGGGATGAGGATTCCACCACCTCCCCGGGCAAACCATTCCAGAGTCTCACCACCCTCATGGTGAAGAACTTCTTCCCAACATCCAGTCTGAATCTACCCATTTCTAGCTTTATTCCATTCCCCCTAGTCTCATCACTACCTGACATCCTAAAAAGTGCCTCCTCAGCTTTTTTGTAGGCCCCTTTAAGATACTGAGAGGCCACAATAATGGCACCTGGGAGCCTTCTCCTCTCCAGACTGAACAGTCCCAACTCTTTCAGTCTCTCCTCATAGGAGAGCAGCTCCAGCCCTCTGATCATCCTTGTGGCTCTTCTCTGGACACCTTCCAGCACATCCATATCCCTCTTGTAACAGGTAATTGGATGCAGTACTCCAGGTAAGGTCTTACCAGTGCAGAATAGAGGGGAAGGACCACTTCCTTCGACCTGTTGGCCACTCTTCTCTCAATGCCCAGGCCCACCTGTGACTTCAGATGTGTGGGTTTGTGGTGGTTTAGAGCTAAGACTCTAGCCCAATCATAAATTAAACTGTAAATAATTGCAAATATATGTAAATAGATTTGGTACACATATACTGTATTTTAGGCTTTTAGATTTTAGTTTGCTGTAAACATAGCTTCCTTTTGCTTCCAAACATTCTGAACTAGTCTGCTGATTTTATTTTGGGGGTAATTTTGATCCTATCACAGGGTTCACTATTACTGGAAAAAATATACACTTATACTCCAGCTACAGCCTTTTATTCTAGGGTTTTTTGGGATAGCTCAAGTGAAGAACATCTCAACTTGCCTAAAAGGTAGTTGAGAGAGCAGATATTGCAAAATGGAAAAGAATCATAGAATCATTCTATGATTCTATGAAATGGAAAAGAATCATGTTCAAATAAAGGGGGAAGAAAAATAAATCAATAGGATGGGGGGCAATGGCTTCAAACTAGAGAAGAGCACATTTAGATTGGATGTTAGGAACAGGCTTTTTGCTGTGGGAGTGGTGGAACAATGGAACAGGTTGCCCATGGGGGTGGCTAGGGCCTTATACCTGAGGACATTCAAGATGGGGTCTGACTGGGCTCTGGGCAACCTGATCTAGTTGGGGATTCTATGATTCTATAAACTCAGGGAATATTTTCCAAGGTTGAAACAGTATTTTTCAAAAACCTGATAAAATGTCTTCTAATTTCCATGTTTTTGAGGTTGCCCACAAGATCAATCAGTTCCTTAAAGTTTTATGATGAATCAAAGACGAAATTGCTGCTATCTGAGCCAAAAATACAAACATACCTGCCCCTTGTAAGTAAATATGCATGTAAATGGTTATGACAAAAACTAGAAAACCATAAGAAGAATTTAGCATAGTCACTTTACAGATTTGTTCTATGTGCCTCCATCAACTATCAAGGCAATGCCACTGCCAAACTGTGGAGACATTGTTATTTGCATGCTTTTCAGAGCCATTTTCATGTACTATTTTAACTGAAAAACAGTTAAAATTCAGGTCTTCAGAGACCCAGTGGCAACACTGTCACAATGCAATTTTAGACAATTCAATTTAGATGCAGCAGCTGCTTTTCAATGAGATTTTGATGTTTACCAAACTTTCCTGCTGGGTTAATTGAGTCATAGTGAGGTCAAGTGGCTTGTCTGCAATCACCCAGATGTAGGCTCCCTGAGAATTACAGCTCAGGACTATCACAGCTATAAACCTCTGTATTGTCCAGTAGGGCAAAAATACAAACAGAAATGAAATAGTCAATGAAACACTGTCAGTAGTAAATTACATCAGCTGCCACAGCAGAAGATTACTTGGGTTCCTTGTATTACTAAGGAGTAACTGTTGAGTAAAATGGAAGAAAATACATTAACATGAAAATAAGAATAAAAGAGAGATAAATGCTTTTGGATTTATCTCGTTTTGACAAACATGCCAACAAGTTAAACTTGAATAATAACTGAAGCAGTAGAGCTTAAATAAAATCTCTTCCTTTTTGCCACAGGACAAACCAATTTCTTACAGAACTCGTTACATAAACTCACTACTCCTCTGAAAGCAATATTCAACATTGTGGGCAATGGGAAAATGCTAAAAGAATAAGATGAGAGTCTCAAATCTACTGCTGAATTCAGTTCAGCTCAAACTATCCCAGGGAAGGAACACTGGAACAGGCTGCCCAAGGGGATTGTGGAGTCTCCCTGTCTGGAGATACTCAAAACCTGCCTGGATGCATTCCTTTGTGATCTGGTCTAGGTGATCCTGCTCTGGCAGGGGAGTAGAGCTGGATGATCTTTTGAGATCCCTTCCAGGCTCTGACATTCGATGATTCTGTGATTCTGTGGAAGGTCTCATACAGAATGGTTCTGTGTGCAGCTGCAGTCTCAGCTGAAGCAGTAAATAATTACAGAATGGAAGTTTTACCATGGCACACAATGGCCTGGAGAAGAGGAGACTCAGGGGTGACCTTATTGCTGTCTACAACTACCTGAGGGGTGGTTGTAGCCAGGAGGAGGTTGCTCTCTTCTCTCAGGTGGCCAGCGCCAGAACGAGAGGACACAGCCTCAGGCTGCGCCAGGGGAAGTTTAGGCTCGAGGGGAGGAGAAAGTTCTTCACTGAGAGAGTCATTGGACACTGGAATGGGCTGCCCAGGGAGGTGGTGGAGTCGCCGTCCCTGGAGCTGTTCAAGACAAGGTTGGACGTGGCACTTGGTGCCATGATCTAGCCTTGAGCTCTGTGGTAACAGGTTGGACTTGATGATCTGTGAGGTCTCTTCCAACCTTGGTGATACTGTGATACTGTGATACTGTAATTCAAATCAGCATATGCTCTGTCTGAATATCATATTACTCTAACAAAGCCATATCTGAGACTGTTAATGGATCCTCGTTTGGAACCTGCCTACCCATGATGAAGCTGCAAGTTACAGTATGTGTTACTAGAGATGTGAGCTTTGACAGGGTACTCCCTATCAAAACTCTCTATAGTGTACTTCCATGCACAAATACAGGTAAACTGGTATGCCAGGACAGAATGCAAGGCTCAGTTAAGAGCAAATGTAATGAACAGAACATGGGTAAAAAGTTCAATCAGAGAAGCAGAGGTGATACATTATTTGGAGGAAGAAAAGGCAAGTAGGTGTTGGTGTCATTAAGATAGCAAACTAGCAGCTGCATCATCACAGAATCACAGGCTGGAAAAGACCTCTGAGATCATCAAGTCCAGCCTATAACCTAACACCATCACAGCACCAAAACCATGCCACCAAATGTCACATCCAATTTTTTCTTGAAGACTTCAAGGGATGGTGATTCTGTGACCTCCCTGGGCAGTCCATTCCAGTGCCTAAGTATTTCAAAACCCTAAAGAGAAGGCACAACATGAAAATGAGATAAAAAGAGCCACAGAGATGAGGGAAGCAGAGCAGAATGTGTACATCAGCATTTTACTTTGGATCAAGAGCACACTTTCAAAGACGACTTCTCAATTGTACCTATTGCAGTCTCACAGTGCACAAACCAAGTTCTTCAAAAGAAAATATAACTTGTTGATTGCTCCAGTTTTACAATGGGATCCACCTACCACCAACAGAAGTTCAGTCCAGGGAACTAGAGTGCATCTAGGTTAAAATAAATCACTAGGAGTACATACAATGTAGATTTTAGATCAACCTCACCAGTTGTTTTGTCGTGTGACAGCCCTACAGCCCTGCATTATTTCTGGTCAGACACAATGCTGAATCACACAGCCTCAGGTTGTGCTGGGGGAGGTCTAGGATGGATGTTAGGAGGAAATTCTTCCCAGAGAGAGTGATTGGCATTGGAATGGGCTGCCCAGGGAGGTGGTGGAGTCACCATCCATGGAGGTTTTCAAGAAAAGACTGGATGAGGCACTTAGTGCCATGGTGTAGTTGATTGGCTAGGGCTGGGTGCTAGGTTGGACTGGATGATCTTGGAGATCTCTTCCAACCTGGTTGATTCTATGATTCTATGACAATCATGTAGAAGCATCTAGGAATAAGTAGAAACTGAAGTAATCTAATCTTTGGGAAACTAGAGAAGAAACTATAAAGTTTCTTTGCAACATCAGATGAAAATAATCTTTTTAAAACAGCAAAGGAGAGATATTGACTGCAAATATCAAGAGATCACCACAGTCATAATTTGGTCAACCTTTAGAGGTCATCCATTCCAAATCCCAGGTCATTAATAGAAAAATACATGAGGATTTGACCATTTCATTTATTTCTGAGTAAAACTGAAGCCAATTAGTCCATCATAGCCTACTCCATCAGTCTGGTTACTCATGAGTAATGTCCACACTATGTATACCTTCAGTCTATTGTAAACAAATAAAGACATTCCTTAACACTGACTGAAATCTATGGAGCTTATTTAATTTCAAGGAAACTTCAGCTTTGTTTGGGTGATTGGATAATTGTTCAAGAGACTTCAACCTGCATATTTTTGAAAATATTGACTGAAAAACATTAAGAAAACATTTATTTCAAAAATCTATTATCAGCCTTCTATAATAAAGCAACTCATCAATATTCTTTTGGAATTTCCTATTTTAGTTTCAACAATTCTTGGAACAAATGCTGAACCATTAAGTAATTCTACTCCTTACAGACCTATTTGTAACAATGGAACATTATAAAGTTGTAAGAGCAGTTATATTTTGACATAATAACACCTTCTTTTCACGTGTTGCAAGACAAAAGTTAATACACCTATTAATATAGAACTCTTCTCCAGAAGCAAGCAACAAACTAATAAAGTCTACATTATTGACTGGTGCTGCCTACTTGTTTTCCTATACAAATCTCATAGTATTACCAAGGTTGGAAGAGACCTCACAGATCATCAAGTCCAACCTGTTACCACAGAGCTCAAGGCTAGACCATGGCACTAAGTGCCATGTCCAATCCTGCCTTAAACAGCTCCAGGGACGGCGACTCCACCACCTCCATGGGCAGCCCATTCCAGTAGCCAATGACTCTCTCAGTGAAGAACTTTCTCCTCACCTCAAGCCTAAATTTCCCCTGGTGTAGCTTGAGGCTGTGTCCTCTTGTTCTGGTGCTGGCTGCCTGAGAGAGGAGAGCAACCTCCTCCTGGCTACAACCACCCCTCAGGTAGTTGTAGACAGCAATAAGATCTCCCCTGAGCCCCCTCTTCTCCAGGCCAAACAATCCCAGCTCCCTCAGCCTCTCCTCGTAGGGCTGTGCTTGAGGCCTCTCACCAGCCTCATTGCCCTTCTCTGTACATGTTCAAGCATCTCAATGTCCCTCTTAAACTGGGGGGCCCAGAACTGGACACATCTATTAATATAAAACTGTTCTCCAGAAGCAAGGAATAAATTAATAAAGAAGTCTACATTATTGAGTGGTGCTACCTACTTGGATTAGAATAGAATAGAATAGAATAGAATCAACCAGGTTGGAAGAGACCTCCAAGATCATCCAGTCCAACCTAGCACCCAGCCCTAGCCAGTCAACTAGACCATAGTACTAAGTGCCTCATCCAGTATTTTCTTGAACACCTACATGGATGGCAATTCCACCACCTCCCTGGGCAGCCCATTCCAATGCCAATCACTCTCTCTGGCAAGAACTTCCTCCTAACATCCAGCCTATACCTCCCCCAGCACAAGTTGAGGCTATGTCCCCTTGTCCTGTTGCTGGTTGTCTGGGAGAAGAGACCAACCCTCACCTGGCTTCCCAGGGAGATGGTGGAGCTAGCAACACTGGAGGTGTTTAAAAGGAGACTGGATGAGACATTTAGTGCCATGGTGTAGTCAATTAGAAAGTGTGAGGTGATAGGTTGGACTCAAAGGTCTTTTCTACCCTGGTTAATTCTGTGATCATATATAGGATATCAAGCTGCACCACAAATTTCATCTCTCTCCACCTGCTCTCTGATGATGTGTAGGTCAGTGTACTTTTGCTTTTAATGCTAACCTTTAGCTACATCATTTTTTATGTCCTATGCTCTTGACCTCAAGGCTGTCAATGAAGTAAGTCCCCACTTGGTATAAGATATCATCTGCCACAGGGTTTAGTTACAGCAGATTAGGATTTTTTTTCTTGCAGACAGCTCTATGCCAGCAGATTATAAAAGTCTAATTGCAAGAGAAGTGAAGCTTAACATTAACTACTTGTTCTAGCACATTACATACAACAATTTCCATCATCGATGCTTTACATCTTTTTGGGGTACATTGGTATGGTTAAAGAAGAGGATGAGAGAGAACAAGCTGCTATTTTATTTAAATTTTGCCCTTCTAACTCATGTTATAAATGCATCAAGATGTGGTTGGATGCCTTTTATTTTGTTATCAAAATTAATTTATTAATATCTGTGTCAGAAGACCTCATTCCAACCAGAAGATGCAAATGATAACAATTTAAAGAAAGTAGCAGGAAAAAAAAAAAAGAGTGGAAAGCTTATTAATCTGAACTTGAATAAATCAGAAAAATGATGTTCAAAGGGATCTTCAAGTCTAGTACTAAACAGTGTATACTGTGATTTTACAAACTTCTATTACCAATATTCAAACTCAACAAGAAGGACATGGAACTGCTGGAGTGGGTCCAGAGGAGAGCCACGAAGGTGATCAGAGGGCTGGAGCACCTCTGCTATGAGGACAGACTGAGAGAGTTGGCTGAGAGTTTGGCTGAGAGTTCAGCCTGGAGAAGAGAAGGCTTCGAGGAGACCTTAGAGTGGCTTTCCAGTATCTGAAGGGAGCCTACAGGAAAGCTGGGGAGGGACTATTGACAAGGTCTGGTAATGTCAGGACGAGGGGGAATGGGTTTAAGCTGGAAGAGGGGAGATTCCGACTGGATGTTAGGAGGAAGTTCTTTACAGTGAGGGTGGTAAGACACTGGCACAGGTTGCCCAGGGAGGTTGTGGATGCTTCCTCCCTGGAGGCGTTTAAAGCCAGGCTGGATGAGGCCTTGAGCAGCCTGCTCTAGTGGGAGGTGTCCCTGCCTATGGCAGGGGGTTGGAGCTGGATGATCCTTGAGGTCCCTTCCAACCTAAACCATTCTATGATTCTATGATTCTAACTTTTCAGCTACAAACTATGAGCTTTGATAGCAGTAGTAGTGCTCAAGGACAGTAATTTTCTCTTTTAAAACATCATGATAACAGGATCTTATCTTGATTTCTATATACACAAACCTATGTGTACATGGACAATATATGCATGTACCAAAATGCTTATGATTTTTTAGCTTGCTGACTCCAAACTTCAGCATTTGTTTTGTAAGTATTAGTAAGATGAAAGGATAATATTCATGTTGCTTGGGCATGCTGCTCAATAAATTGTTCTGGCAGCTGATTAAATACTAGACCAAAGCCAAGACATTTAATCAATGCATAGATCTCCCTTCCCCCCCAGCCCTGTACATTCCATCACCATGAATTTTACTGCTACATTGACATAAATAAAATACTTATGGACAACAAGATCCCTCACTTTATAAGCTCCATTTCTTATTTTCAAAGCCTTAAATGTGGTGTGATAGTGACAGGATCCAAAATCCACAGTGTCCTCTGCAATCCATTCTCAAAAGATGAATTTATCTGCATACATAAGATTTACTCATTGATTTCACATTTTTCTTTGTCACACATACTCTCACATTTGGAAGTAAACAAACAAACAAACCCATTTTCAGATAAAATCACAGTGAATTATCCTCATTCATAAGACTGGACAATAGGAAAAAAAAATCACAGGAAGAGTGGAATGAGCTGCCCAGGAAGGTGGTTGAGTCAGCAATCCTGGATGTGTTTAAAAGTCATTTGGATGTGGTGCTTGGGGATATGGTTTAGGGTGAACCTTGCAGACTGGGGATGTGGATTGGACTTGGTGATCCTAAGGGTCTTTTCCAACTGGAATGTTTCTGTAATTCTGTGATTCTGTCAACATTCTTGGTTTCATTGGCTGTCTGACCATTAATTTCACTGAAGCATCTTGTTAAAACCACAGTTAAAATGTAGTTCTGTCTTTCATGTTCAGTATGAACTTTGGATAGCTCACAAATAACAAACATCACAGGGCAAGTGTAGATAAGTTGAAGATCTGGTAAATATTTGCAAAGATCTGCCTTAGGACTGGTGAAGGTTTTCAAATGATGTATAGAAATACATTCTACATCCTGGAATTCGTTTCACCTTTTATTTGTGCTGTGTATAATTCCCTTATTTCACCTCCACCTTCCATGACTGGATGTTTACAAGTTATCATACATGCATCATGGCCTCCTTCGCTACGCTGTTGTGAAAAAAATGACTCAAAGAGTGTAATGATTTAGCGAGGTTCAACTCAATCCATGACAGAAAGTAATGAAGAGTAAGTTAAAAAGAATGGATAATAAGCTTACTGATCAGGCATGAACTTAGCACAAGAATACAAAAGAACAACTATTTCACATTGTTGCAGATATCACACTTTTCAGGCATATCAAAACTCCTTGTTGTATTTCCTGGGTATAACTGGTTTGGGTTCCTTCTCAGGAAGGATTTCTTTCCTAATATGATGTAATTTGAAGACTAAAAGCTGTAGTTCATTGTCAAAGATTTTTTTTTTTAAACATCAGAAAGGATCACACTAAATTGCATGATGGACACTATAAAAAGCATGATTTTGGTACTGGAATGTTGTCACAGTAAGCCTGAATTGGCCAAAATAGGTTTATACATGTTCTGGTTTGCCCAGATATGGTTTTCTACTCTCCCTCTTTCTGCTATGGGGAGAAGCAACCACGGGAAAGAGGACAAAGAACCCGGAGCCATGGAGTCTAAAGACCATGGCTTGCCCAGACTTGTTTTGCTCCTGTGGTAAACAAGGTACCCATACTTAGCTTGTACCTGCCTCATGCAAGGCCTATGTTTTTCCCAAATTTGGGTAAAGCAAGCCTATGATTTCACCCAATATGGTCAAGCTTGGCTAACTGCCATTCTGATTGGCTATTCTGTGTCCAAAGGTCCATTAGTCTCAGGCTGTATTGAGAGGAGAGCAGGTAACACAATGTGCTCTGCCTTTGTATTCATTCTTGCTTGCCTGCTGCTGCCTGCTGCCATAGAATCATAGAATCAACCAGGTTGGAAGAGACCTCCAAGATCATCCAATCCAACCTAGCACCCAGTCCTATCCCATCAACTAGACCATGGCACTAAGTGCCTCATCCAGTCTTTTCTTGCCATGCTAAGCTATAAGCTAGCTCTGCCACAGTGTAACAAAGCCTGATGCTCAGATTTGTTTGGGGAAAACTACACTGCTTCAAGTTTACCGGGAACAGGCTCTAAATGTCTCCATGCCGTCGGCCTGCATAGCCAGTGTGGCATCCATGCTGAGACTGCACATTGCAAGACATCCTGCCTATACCTGAAAGTCTCCTGCCAAGACGAGAAGTCCTGGAGATACACAGATCATCCAGAGGAGCAAAGATAAGGTGAGAGATTGCTTCCTTTCCCCAGCACTCTCTGAAGCCTGCAAATAATCAGAAGCCTCTGCAGCTGATAAGACAGTAACAGAATTCCCTGAAAGTGTTTGGGTACTGCCTGAAGCTGTAGCTAGCCCCACAGGCCAGGAAATAATATTTTGTGAGTAAATACTTAAGTCCTCTTGTAGCTCACCATTACCTTCTGCCATAAGCAGAATCATAGAATCACAGAATGGTTGAGGTTGGAAGGGACCTCAAGGATCATCCAGCTCCAACCCCCTGCCATAGGCAGGGACACCTCCCACTGGAGCAGGTTGCTCAAGGCCTCATCCAGCCTGGCCTTAAACACCTCCAGGGAGGAAGCATCCACAGCCTCCCTGGGCAACCTGTGCCAGTGTCTCACCACCCTCACTGTAAAGAGCTTCCTCCTAACATCCAGTCTAAGTCTCCCTTCTTCCAGTTTAAACCCATTACCCCTATATAACATATATGCCCAGGCTCCCCTCATAAAGGTAACACCTGACAACCTGTGTAAATCACTTCATGTCATGTTTTACATTTGAGACACAGCAAGGAGTCCCTATCTAGTACAGCTTAAATCATCCAGCAACTATCTCTGCCTTGGTGGGACTGGAAGACTAATTTTCAGTGCTTGAACAATGCCTCAGAAAAATCTGGATTATAATATATTTTTTCTGATATTATTTTGTCCATGCAATTTTATTGGAGTTTTTTTTTCCCCACTGACAGAATCTAGATACCACAAAAGCTGGTGCAAGTCACATTTTCACACCATATCAAGTCTACATAAGCAGCATTTACCGATTAATCGCAGAGTTATGGAATGATAGGGGTTGGAAGTGACCTCTAGAGATTATCTATACTAAAATTATTGCTAAAGAAGGATTGCTCAGAGGAGGTTACACAAGGCTATGTGCAGTCAGGTTTTGAATATCTCCACAAGACTGATTCATCTTGTCAGTCTTAGTATTTTCAATACAAGCATATGCTAGAAAAGAGGAGGGAAATACCCCAACATCCAAACTCTATTTTAGCTGATTTTAATTTGCCCTTTGCCGATTTTCTTCATGCACTGAACACCCACAAGATTTGAAGCTGTGTGGGAGAATTTTTCTCACAAAGAACAGGAAATTACAGCTTAAAAGCACCACTCTAAACAAATTATGCATTATTATGGCCACTGCTGGTTATTGCTCTAATTAAAAACCAGGTGTTTTCTCTCTGGTGAAGAATATGAGAGCTTAACAGAGTCCCTGTTTTCATTCAATCCCTGTTGAAACTTCACTGTGAATAAAAACTGTGTAATGCTGGGACCTGTGTGGTTTCAGAAGGATTCTCTAAAGAAATAAACTTTCCTACCAAAACAAAAAAAAAGAAAAAAAAAAAGAAGGAAATCTGCTCTGATAAGGAAAACTACTCAGAGTGAAAAAAAATATTTAAGTAGTTTTTCAAAAGCATGGGGCAATATTTCAGCCCAGATAACTGTTCTAATATAACATCCCTTGAATAATCACAGAATTATTGAGGCTCAAAAAGACCTCTGAGATCAAATCCAGCCTATAACCTAACACCATTACAGAAGAATGTGGATGTGCTGGAGCGTGTCCAGAGAAGGGCCACGAGGATGATCAGAGGGCTGGAGCAGCTCTGCTATGAGAACAAACTGAAGGAGTTGGGGCTGTTCAGTCTGGAAAAGAGGAGGCTTCAAGGTGACCTTCTTGTGGCCTTTCAGTATCTGAAGAGGACCTACCAAAAAACTGAGGAGGGACTTTTTAGGATGTCAGGTAGGGATAGAATAGAATAGAATAGAATAGAATAGAATAGAATAGAATAGAATCAACCAGGTTGGAAGAGACCTCCAAGATCATCCAGTCCAACCTATCACCCAGCCCTATCCAGTCAACTAGACCATGGCACTAAGGATGGAGGCAATGGAACAAAGCTAGAAATGACCAGATTCAGACTGGTATCTGCAATATATGAGGGGGTGTTGAGACTAGGGTGTGGGAAGAGGTGCTGGCACAGACTGTTGCAGCTGTTGTCTGGAACTGCAGGTTTTGAGGCAGAGGCATTGAGCGAGCCTCATTTTATGTATTAATTATTATTCATAGATTAATTCTTTACTAGTGGTGTTACTCCTGTTGTTCATTTGTTCTTTATATCATTCTGCTACACTCTCCTTATCTCAACACAGTGGGATTTGCATTTTCCTACTTGCCATTCTATGGAGCAGGTGGGATTCTGTGAGCAGCCTCATGGGGGTCAGTTGTGGCAGGGTCTGAAGCACAATAAGGACACTTGCCCTGCTCGTTCCTACATGGGGGATCCATGAGAGCTGCGCAGCTTAGAAACGGGAAAGCTGTGCATTGTACTATTAAATCTCATAGTTGCAGAGAAGTTTAAGAAGGACAAGGACTCAATGCAATTTTGCATAACATTAAATCTAAACAATTTGTAAATACCTTTTCTACCTATAGTGCTATAGGGCCTGGGGTAAAACTCATAAGACAGAAGAGTTGGAGATGACACATTAATTTTAACAAGCTATACCCACCCCAATAAAAATAAACCATATGATTCTAGTGCCACACAATCTGTAAATACAAAATGCAGGACAAAAAATGTGAAGTAAAAAAAATTAGATGTAAAGGAATGAACTAATCAAGGTTTTCTTAATTCTGCCACCCCATGTGCCTATATTGCAATGTTCTCTTTAAACAGCATGGGCACATTTCTTTCCCCTCAGTCTTTCCTCCACTCAGCCACTTATTTGGTACTCTGGATGTGCAATGCATGGTAAATGTGCTCTGATCACATCTTTCTTCCTATCTTGCCGCTCAGTATGCAGGCCCCAATTTTATTTACTTCATATCTTGAAGTGAATACAAAGGATTTAATTCCCTTATAAGCTCGTATATAATATTATCACTGCACTATCCAAGTTGTTCATTAACCTTTCACATTTCAAACTAGAATATTTGACTGCAATCTCCCAGGGAAATTGTGTTTCCTTTTTCTGTTCCATCCTGAAAACCTGAGCCAAAAAAAAAAAAAAGGTGGTGGTTTTCACTGCATGGTTAACTAAAACTTTCTATTTTTACATTAACTCTTCGTGAGTAGAACCTGACTGTGTGAAAGTGGCCATTAAATGGAGTGCACCTGGAATGACTGCATGAACAGCTGAAGAATCTTGGCTTACTCCATATTCAATTTACACAGACTCAATTCCTGAGTTCTAAGTGCCTACACCTAAGCCTTTGTGAGGTTGACATGCACATTACCAGCAACACTTAAAATGACAGCACATTAGTGATGATAGAAGGAGAGAATGTGTTTGTGTTATTTAACAGCTCTTTACTGTGTTGTTGAGTGCAAATCCAGGTCCTACAGGAGTTACTGGTCAATTTCCAGTGGCAAAAAAGTCACCATCTCAGTCAAAGCTCAGACACTTTGAGCAGGGAAACAGTTTTCTATTGAAAAGTACCTGTATTTTCTGCTTTTTGACAATAACATAATCCCCTGCTTATTGGGGAAAGAATTGCTCCTGAAGTAAATGGATCCAAGTGCCTTGAAGCCAGAGCAGTGCCTACAGTTAAACCTTTTTATGCTGCAGGATTAGTTTAAGTGGACATTGTCAAGACATTTTTCTAGCTGGGAGTAGCAGCAAAAGCTAACACCTGTCAGTCCTGAAATATTGCATGTTTACTCCTACAGTGTAAAGAGTAAAAGACATTTGTTCAGAAGTCACATCCTTGGAATTCTACACTTTGTTATCAGTGTTATACAACAACATGAGAGTGGTGAGACTCTGGAATGGGCTGCCCAGGGAGGTGGTTGAGGTCCCATCCCTTGAGGTTTTTAAGGCCAGGCTGGATGAGACTCTGGCCAGCCTGGTGTAGATTAGAGTGTCCCTGGCCATGGCAGGGGAGATGGAACTAGATGATCCTTGTGGTCCCTTCCAGACCTGGCTGATTCTGTGAACATACTGCAGGATATTGCATCTGGCATGTTCCTTGTCTGCATCTCTGTAGAAAGACCTTGGGTTTGCTGAGAAGGAGAATTTGCTCCGTTCAAGTGGGGAACAGAAACAATGCCAGAAATTCTAGGCAAGTTACCTTTCCTTTTTTCCCCAGCACTAAGTGAAAAGGTAGCACATTTCCATTAACAGTCATGGGTTTGGGCTTCATTTTTCATTTGCATTTATTGTAAATATTGTGCTGGAATGAGTTTAATTTCATAAGACTTCGTTTCTTTACCAAGAATATACAAACAGAAATCAGTACTAGAAAATTGAAGTCAAAAGCAAAGATGCTGCTAGCAGAGCTATTTTTAATATGTAACATTAATAACAAGCTCAGCTTTGAATGCATTTGATTCAACCTTTGGCAATAAGGTACCATCTTAGTAGCTGTACTTTTAAACAATATTGAAGCTATTTTAGCAGATGTAATGTCACACACACAGAAACTGCCTGTGCCTGATATCTACCTATTATTTCTAAAGACACAACCAGTACTGGGCCCAGCTCTCTAATATCTTTGTAAGTGATCTGAATGAGGAGATCAAATGCGTTCTCAGTAAGTTTGCAGACAACATCATGCTGGGCGGGAGTGTTGGTCTGCTAGAAGGTGGGAAGGCTCTACAGAGGGACTTGGACAGGCTGGATTGATGGGCCAAGGTCAATTGTAATGGGCTGACCAAGGCCACATACTGGGTCCTACCTACACTTTGGTCACAACCACCCACACAACACTACAGGCTTGAGGAAGAGTGGCTTTGAAGATGCCTGGTAAAAAAGGACATGGGGGGATTGGTCAAAAGCTGTCTGAATAGAGCCAGCAGTCTGCTTAGATGGCCAACAGCATCATGGCATTTATCAGGAATAGTGCTGGCCAGCAGGAGTGGGGAAATAATCATGCCCCTTTACTGGTCACCAGTGAGACCACAATTTGAATACTTTATCCAGTTTGGGGCCATTCACTACAAGAGAGAAATTGAGGTACTGAAGCATGTCCAGAGGAGGGTAACAGAGATGGTAAAGCGTCTAGAGAACAAGTCCTGTGAGGACCAGTCAGGGAAGTAGTGTTGTTTAGCCTTCATAAAGGGCTGAGGTAAGATCATAGAATCATAGAATATCAGGAGCTGGAAGGGACCTTGAAAGATCATCTGGTCCAGCCCCCCTACCAGAGCAGGATCACCTAGAGCAGATCAAACGGAACACATCCAGACAGTTCTTGAGTATCGCCAGAGAGGGAGACTCCACAACCTCCTTGGGTAGCTGATTCCAGTGCTCTGTCACCTTCACAGTGAAAAAAATCTTCCTCAGGTTCACATGGAACCTCCAAAGATCTTACTGCTTTCTACGATTACCAGGAAGGAGGTTGTAGTAAGGTGGGTGTTGGTCTGTTTCCTAACTAGCAAGTGACAGGATGAAAGGAAATGGCCTCAAAATGCATCAGGGAAGGTTTGGGTTGGACATTAGGAAATATTTCTTCACTGAAAGGGTTGTTAAGCACAGGAATAAGGAGCCCAGGGAAGTGGCTGGATCACCATCCCTGGAGGTATTTAAAAGTCATGGAGATGCAGTACTTAGGTTTAATAGTGGACTTGGTAGCATTAGTTTAACTGTTGTACATGATGATCTTAAAGGTCTTTTCAAGCTTTAACCTGAGGCTAGGTACCACATATTGGAAAGAAGAATTTCCTTCAGCTATCATATTGTCATAAAACTTCACAAAAGCATTGCAGAGATAGAACGAGGCAGAGCTACACCTAGGACCGAACATCGAACTGAGCTGTTTATATGGCATGGGGTTAATTGTAATGTCCAGAAAAGGCAGACAGATATTTCAAGGGAAAAGGAAAAAAAACAACTTCACAATAAAAACATGTCATGAAAATGTCACTGAAAAGGCATTACTACTTGTGCCCATTTGAGCAATCTCTCTGTCACTTTAATAACCCACAGTTGAAGGTGATGAACTTTAATTTGTACTCTCTGCCCTTAGAAGCCAGCCAGCTTGATCTTAAAAACTCAAGAGCATCACAGAAATGAAGCTGACTGTGTAGCTGATTATTCCTTGCTGCTAAATCTACCCAGTTCACCTTGTGCTTGAAAAAGAAAAGATTTGCTTGAAAGAGGAAAAAAAGCACCACATAAATGTCTATTATTTGTTCTTTTCACTACTGAGAAGAGAGTATCTAAAAAGCATTTTCTGTTCTTCAAGGTTATCGTAAAACAATTTGAAGCATCAGGCAAAGCACAACCATTCTAAATTTCCTTTTCAGACTACCTTTAAAAAAAGTTCATTTTTACACACAATCTTTTCATTAAATTTCTTCATGTAAATATATTAAGCATAAAATGTTAGGAACTTCAGGATATCAGGGAGTGAGAGGACTAGGGGGAATGGAGCGAAGCTGGAGATGGGTAGGTTCAGGCTGGATGTTATGAGGAATTTCTTCAGCATGAGAGTGGTGAGAGCCTGGAATGGGTTGCCCAGGGAGGTGGTTGAGGCCCTGTCCCTGGAGGTGTTTAAGGCCAGGCTGGCTGGGGCTGTGGGCAGCCTGCTCTAGGGTAGGGTGTCCCTGCCCATGGCAGGGGGGTTGGAAGTAGATGGGAGGCTGCAGCCAGGTGGGGGTTGGTTTCTTCTCCCAGACAACCAGCAACAGAACAAGGGGACACAGTCTCAAGTTGTGCCAGGGGAGGTATAGGCTGGATGCTAGGAGGAAGTTCTTCACAGAGAGAGTGATTTGCCATTAGAATGGGCTGCCCAGGGAGGTGGTGGAGTCACTGTCCCTGGAGGTGTTCAAGAAAAGACTGGATGAGGCACTTAGTGCCATGGTCTAGTTGACTGGATAGGGCTGGGTGATAGGTTGGAATGGATGATTTTGGAGGTCTCTTCCAACTTGGTTGATTCTATTATACTCTATTTTATCCTTGTAGTCCCTTCCAACCTTGACTGACTCTATGATTCTCTGTATAAAAAGGAATCCAGATAAAACAATTAAGGTGGCTGCTTCTCTGGTTTATCTCCTTATATGTTGCCAGGTATTAAAAAAAAATAAAATTGCCAAGATCTAACATAAAAGGCTGAAAAAAAAATTAAAATACCAGTATCATTCATGGGTCATATTCTGAAGATTTCCTGCAGACTGACAAATGTATTTTGACACTCCATTGAAGAAAAACATGAAATACTGCTTTCCAGAAGTTCTTTTCATGCAGCCTGAAAAAGAGTGGTCATAATCAACAGTGCCACCTCTAAAAAAGAAAAATCCAACTCTTTCCAATGGCTTGGTTATATTCACAGGATCACAGGATGTTAGGGGTTGGAAGGGACCCAAGGACGTTGGTATTATCCTGTCAGAGCAGGACAATACTATCTAACACAGATCACAGAACACATCCAGTCAAGCCTTGAAAGTCTGCATAAAAGGAGACCCCACAGCCTCTCTGGGGAGCCTGTTCCAGTGCTCTGTGACCCTTACAGTATAGAAGTTCCCCCTTGTGTTGAGGCAGAGCCTCTTTTGCTGCAACTTACACCCATTGCTCCTTGTCCTATCACAGGGAGCAAGTGACCAGAGCCTGTCCTCCCACTCCTGGCCAGTCCTCAGATATTTATAAACATTTATCAAATCCTCTCTCAGTCTTTTCTTTTCCAGACTAAAAAGTCCCAAATCTCTCAGCCTCACTTCATAAGCCATGTCCTCCAGTCCCCTGATCATCCTCATAGCCCTTTGCTGGACTCTCTCCAGCAGATCCCTGTCCCTCTTAAACTGGGGAGCCTAAAATTGAACACAGTATTCAACATGAGGTCTCACCAGGGCAGAGTAGAGGGGGAGGAGAACCTCCCTTGAACTGCTGGACACACTCTTCCTAATACACCCCAGGATCCCATTGGCCTTCCTGGCCACAAGGGCACATTGCTGTGCCATGGTTAACTTGTTAGCCACCAGGACCCCCAGGTCCCTCTCCACAGGGCTGCTCTCCAGCAGATCACCTCCCAGCCTGTACTGGTGGAGTTTGTTATTCCTCCCCAGATGCAGGACTCCGCACTTGTCCTTGTTGAACTTCATCTGATATACCAATGCAAGAAGTCATTGACAGCCAAAAATTAAATGAGTTCTCCAGACATGTCCTCATTAACTGTATTCAGACCATCTCTTCTCACCTTTAATTCTCTTTTTTTTGTTGTTTAATATGCACATGTGTTGTACATCTATGTGTAACCTGTGTGAGCTCTTTTGCGTGTGTATTTACATGCACAGGCTAACTCTTGCAGTAAGTGAACCCAGGACTCCCCTGCCTATCTAGTCTTGATTAATTCTCTAAACAAAGGCCAAAGATATCACCCAAAGGCTATATCTTAATGCTTCATGTTTTAAAAGGTCAAATTAAGATTACAGATAGTCTTGACCTTTGATCATCTTTTCAGCCACTTTTCTTGTCATCTCACTTTTGAAATTAGCATTCACAGACTATGTTACTTTGACAGATGGTAGCTCTAAGCAAGCATTAAATAGGCAAATGTCATTTATTCTTCTCTGTAGTGGGAATAGCTGCACAATGTTATTTTCAGTGTTAAAACAAATCTTTACTTACTAAGTTCACTTGGAAGTTTTATGTCTTGGAGACATTAAAAGAAAAGTTAAATTCACTGGTTTCAGACTACTGTCAGCTTTGGATACATTTAGAGAATAACACTTTAGTTATTTTACAGTCACCACTGGAACTGATAGGATGAGAAATTATGACATACAAGCATTGCAAACATGAATCTTATGCTTACACCTGAACTATGGCTTTATAGAATGAGAAATATTCTTTGAATCCAAATTACTTAGGTGTTACGAGATCTCATTATTACTTCTTGCCCATCAAACCTGAAGTCACTTTGAGGTCTCACACAACTTCTCCAAGTGCACTACCCTCTCCACACTGGACTACTGGTTCATGTGTAACAATACTTCCATAGAAAACTTGCTATTTGACATTGCCAGACTCAGTAACCAACTTGCTTACCCTCACACCCTACATTTCTAAGGCAACATTTCATTAACATACAAGCTGTGTAAATGACTATCTGTTGCTTTTCATTCCTTCCATGGTCACCAACTGCCACCTTTCTCACGAGATCATTAACTCCTTGGGTCAGATATCCATACACACCTTAGTGGACACGATAGTTTGAGAATGGATGCTACTAAAACTAATTTTGGGGAATAGAATAGAATAGAATAGAATAGAATAGAATAGAATAGAATAGAATCGACTCAACCTCCAAGATCATCCAGTCCAACCTAGCACCCAGCCCTATCCAGTCAACTAGACCATGGCACTAAGTGCCTCATCCAGTCTTTTCCTGAACACCCCCAGGGACAGTGACTCCACCACCTCCAGGGGCAGCCCATTCCAATGCCAATCACTCTCTCTGCCAACAACTTCCTCCTAACATCCAGCCTAGACCTCCCCGGCACAACTTGAGACTGTGTCCCCTTGTCCTGTTGCTGGTTGTCTGGGAGAAGAGACCAACCCCCATCTGGCTACAACCTCCTTTCAGGTAGTTGTAGACAGCAATGAGGTCTGCCCTGAGCCTTCTCTTCTATAGTGGTAGCACAGGTAGAAAAGCTACAGAACTGTGAAGAAAGGGTTTCTCAGAAAAGAAAATATTAAGTATTGGGCTGCTCCACCCCTTTAATTAACTTTGAAATAAAACCTAGGCAGAGATATATATTCAGAGCATATCTCTTTTTTACCCTTTATTGTCTGCCCTCATTACCTCACAGGAGTATCTCTTCTCTGAGCTCTCCTACTCATGTTCTGCAGGCATTACACTAAACATGTTTACAACTGGATAATTTTAAGGCTATTAACCTAGCTTTTCATTTAGGTCTTCAAAAGTTGAATAGCTTATAAACATCATTCTAAAAGCATTTAAAGCCCATATTAAAATAAAGAATAAACTTTAGATCTATAAGAAAAAGAATTCTAAATCCCTGCAATTTTCACTTTGCTCCTTGAAAGAAATTACAGTTCTTGTTCATTCTGCAGATTCTGTAGTGTTTCACCAGTATCCAAGCATAAAGTGATAGTGTCTTTGAGTCTTATGATTTCAGTGATGAGACTGAAGAGCAGTAAAGAGCAGTAGGCAGCTATTTGCTGTGAGAGCTTTTCCTAGATATTTCTGTAGTAATAACTTTGGTAATACAGAACGAGTACATAATTTTGCCAGATGGCATCAATTCAGCCTCTTCTATTTCTTTTCTTTCCATCACTGAATAGTGTAAGAAGCTGAAAGCATAAGAGGAAGGGGATAATGGGAATAACGAACGAATATGGGAATGGGGGTAATGAAGGCAAGTTGCAGTAAGGTGGGGGTCAAGTTCTTCTCCCAGGCAACTTGTGATGAGAGGGCATAGCTTGAAGCTGCTCCAGGGGAGGTTTAGTTTGGATGTTAAGAAGCAATTCTTCATGGAAAGGGTAATTAGACACAGGAATGGACTGCCCAAGGAGGTGGTGGATTTGCTGTCCCTGGAGGTGTTTAAGGAAAGATTGGATGTGGCACTTAACGGCATGGTCTAGCCCATGTGATGGTATTAAGTGATAGGCTGGACTTGATGATATCAGAGTTATTTTCTAGCCTCAGTAATTCTGTGATTCTGAGAAAAAATGGAACCATTTTATCGCCAACTAATTTGTTTTGTTTCAGATTAAAAGAGCAAATATATGTTTAACTTGTCAACATAAAGTATTAAGTTTCAAATTTGATCCTAAAAGGGCATTTGAAACTATTTGGAAGTAATCTTTTACTGTAGGCACAAAAAAACAAAAAACCATACAATAATATATTCCTCTTATACTGAAATGAAGATTTGGTCTTCTAGGAATAACCAACATGATCATACATTTGAAAGGCTCCATCCAACGAATTTAAAACTGAAACACAGACTCTTAGCACCAAGCCTTGCTTATTCCAGTTGGTGTCCTTAAGGGGAAAGGCTTTGTAACTGTCCCTAAGAGTATCCAGAATCACAAACTAATCCAGAATCACAAACTAATCAGCTGAGTTCTGAAGCCCCCATTACAAGAAGGATGTGGGTGTGCTGGAGTGTGTCCAGAGAATGGCCATGAGGATGATCAGAGGGTTGCAGCACCTCTCCTATGAGGACAGACTGAAAGAGTTGGGGCTGTTCAGTCTGGAGAAGAGGAGGCTGTGAGGTGACCTCCTTCTGGCCTTTCAGTATCTGAAGGGGGCCTACAAAAAAGCTGGGGGGGGGATTTTTTAGGATATTAGGGAGNTCAGTATCTGAAGGGGGCCTACAAAAAAGCTGGGGGGGGGGATTTTTTAGGATATTAGGGAGTGACAGGACTAGAGGGAATAGAGCAAAGCTGGAGATGGGTAGGTTCAGACTGGAGGTGAGGAGGAAGTTGTTCAGCATGAGAGTGGTGAGAGCCTGGAATGGGTTGCCCAGGGAGGTGGTTGAGGCCCCATCCCTGGAGGTGTTTAAGGCTAGGATGGATGGGACTCTGGCCAGCCTGATCTAGGGTAGGGTGTCCCTGCCCATGGCAGGGTGGTTGGAACTATATGATCCTTGTAGTCCCTTCCAACCCTGACTGATTCTATGATTCTATTCTATGTATTGTTAAAATCTATCATAAAGCTACAGAGATAAATTCTGAAAAGCAGAAATTGTGTGCCAGGAAAACAGTGTGTAGTGGAAAGCAGATTAGAACATGTCCTCATCTGCTCCCAGATTAAAAAGTAATCCAATTAGAAAAAGAATGAATACAGGTTGACATAATAAACATCTTTAAAAGTTATGTCTGATTATCTAAATTGAGCATTTAGCTATACTTACTGTGCAATATCAGATATTTAAAGTTTTCTTTATCTAAACAGAGAAGATTATTTATGGAATTTTAAGCAGCACTATGGAATAACTGACAAAGCTATTTCTATTTTCATGGCTACTCTTACTTATCTGAAAAAAAAAAAACAACTTTAATCTAAACATAATTAAGTATCCTCCTTAAGTAGCTTAATGTGTGGGGTTTTGTGTTTTTCTTTAAAGAAAACCATCCTTAGAAGTACCGTGCTGAAAATGCTATTAAACAAATTGTGTGAGACAAAAAGTCTCATAGGTTATGTCAAGAGCTTCAAGGACAACTGCTTTTGAAAACACATCATCTGGTAGTGATCTTCACTGTGCAGAACCCAGACAGCATTTCCTGTGCCATGTATGCCACTACCCCCCCACCAAAAAAACCAAAACAAAACAAAACAAAAACCCAAACAAGCAAAACCAAACAAATAAACAAGCAGAACCAAAAAAAAAAAACAAACCCCAAAACAACCAACCAAACAAAAAAAACCAAACCACAAACACACATACAAAAATCAAAACTAAAACCAAACAAAAAAAAAACCCAACTGAAAATCAGGGAAACATTAAACACCCTCAGGAGACATTAGACATCTTTATCGCAGAATCACAGAATGTTAGTGGCTGGCTGGGACCTTGAAAGATCATCCAGTTCAGCCCCTCTGCCAGAGCAGGATCACCTATACTAGATCACACAGGAATGCATCCAGGTGGATCTTGAAAACCTCCAGAGAGGGAGGCTCCACAACCCCCCTGGGCATCCTGCTCCAGTGTTCTGTCAGCAGTGAAGAAATTTCTCCTTATGTCTACGTGAAACTTCCTATGCCTTACCTTCCACCCACTGCCCCATGTCCTGGCATTGGGCACCACTGAGAAGAGCCTGGCTCCATCCTCCTGGAACTCAGCCTTTACATCTTTATACACATGAATGAGGTCACCCCTGAGTCTCCCTCTTTCCAAACTAAAGAGCCTCAGCTCCCTCAGTCTCTTTTCGTAAGGAAGATGTTCCACTCCATTAATATTTTTTGTGTTTCTGCACTGGACTCTCTCAAGCAGTTCCCTGAGATCCTTCTTGAACTGAGGAGCTCAAACTGGACACAGTATTTGAGATGAGGCCTTGCCAGAGCAGAGTAGAGGTGGAGGAGAACATCTCTTGACCTGCTAGACACAGCCCTTCTAATACACCCCAGAATGGCATTGGTCTTTTTGGCCACAAGGCACACTGCTGTGTATGAGTATTAGGACCTACAGACAGAGAGGATGTGCTGGTCTGAGATGAACTGAAATATTTTACTGAGAAAAATTAAATCCTTAGCTGTGAAAAGAAAGAAGAACAACATGTGCCCTATATCACCATTCTTCTGCTAAGAAATACAACCAGTCAAAATATAGATAAGATGGGCACTTCACACACACTGCTCAGCTCTCACTCTGGGCTGTGCCTTCATTCTGGCAGTCTGGTCTCTGGCCAATTCTGCCTTTAACTCTCTAATCCACCTAACTCCTTTTTCCTCTAGCCAAGTTGTTGTCTCTTTTTTGACATCTCACCTCAGATCTCCAGAATTACCATATGAGATGTAAGTGGGTTGATCTGATTACTTCTGAAGGGAGGGAAAGAGGGAGGGGGAAGAGATTTTGGGTCGGGAGCCCTCCTGGGGACTTTGTTTCTGGGAGGGGTGTTGTGTTTCTGTGTTACTTTTAATTTGTTTACATCTGTATATATTTGTGTATATCTGCTTGTATATTGTGCCAAGCTGTAAATATAGCTTCATTCCTTAATTTTCATCCCTCTGAGTCCAGTCTGGGTGATTTTCTTAAGTGTGTGTGGGACAGGTAACTCCCAAACCATCACATAGGAACAATGCCTTATCTGTTCTACTAACTGCACTAACCAAGTGCTTCAGTCCTTTCAATGATTCAGTGACTTCTCCCTGTGCTTTCTATGTACAAAGTCTAATTTGCATAACTTCACATCTTCTGAAAACCTAGGAAAAGGCTGAGAGACAATATGAAAATGCTTGGATTATCTTTTTGACTCTAAAAGACTGAAAGCAGTATCTCAGTGCAAATCATTTTAAAACACAGAAAGAAGCCTAACACCTGTTGTAGAAAGCAGGAAGTGGAATCTGCTCCAATATATGGTTACAAAGCTTGATATATCAGAAGGTTAAATGACTTTGGAATGTATCTGGCTCTCCCAGACTCTATTATCTGGTTAAGCCAGATGTGAAAATGCTGATATTTCACCTTCCATTTTCCTTGATGGAACTATTTTTCATAAAATAACAAATTCTTCAGGTAAAAACCCCCACAGTTAATTCACAGTATCACAGTATCACCAAGGTTGGAAGAGACCTCACAGATCATCAAGTCCAACCTGTTACCACAGAGCTCAAGGCTAGACCATGGCACCAAGTGCCACGGTAATTAAATTAAACCATTTAATAAAATCCATATAAAATTAAATCTAAATGTGAAAAAGAAACTTTCTGCTCTAGGGCAGCGATTTTAAGAGACCAGAGTCAGAAGTGGGAATGTATGACTTATACTTCCAGTTCTACCCATCTTATATATTTTAGATTGTGCTACAAATGACCTAAATGTATGGAAAAACACCAATTTAGAATGTAAGGCACTCAATAGTAGTTTCTACTTAAACATGAATCACTTCAGGGAAGGGAATGCCAGGAGGAGAGTTTAAAAATAACACACTCAGAAACTATTTTTCTGGCACAGAAGTTTCACTATGAAGAGCCTTATTCCATATCTGATTAATTAAAATGCATATATTAAAATACAGTACCTTATGACACATGCATAGAGCCCACTGTCTTGTACCACTGTTGGTCGGAACCAAATGGAGTCTTCTTCTTTGCTCATTCTAGTTCCGTCAAAAGCTATAGGTTCTTCAAAATCTCCAGGTCCAGAGCTTTTGTACCACATCAAACTAAGTCCAGCGCTTTGGGCTAGTGAGTAATTAGCTCTGATGTATCCATAAAAGAGTGCACATTTTATACGAACAGGTTCTCCCACTAGAACTTGATATTTCTTGTAATCCACAGACCAATCAGTGCATCCATCAGCTAAAAGAGAAGAAGAAGAAAAAAAACAGGTTATCAAAGGCTTCAGAGGGCACTGATCACACAGCAACCTACGTTGCGTTCGAGGTCTTTGAATAACCAGCAGCATTCTGTTGATCTCTGGAAAATTAACTGCATTTTCATTCTGTTATCATCATGTAATTGTCTATGTGTTGTGTGGGCAGTTTCAGAGACCACTGAGTGATTGTGCATTTGTAAAACACTGCAGTGAAATTAGTGCAACGCAGAGCCTGTATGGTACTCGAGTCACGGCTGTCAGTTGCATCACTCGACCAGTTTCAGGGTACCTGGGGAAAGGTAAGAATTACTGAGTCACAGAAGTGTTGCAGAAGGCAAAACATGGCCTGGCTTTCCCCCTTCTGCTGATGGAGGAAGCAAGGGCAGAAGGAAAACAAAGGCTTGGGCCATTTATGTCCCCTCTTAAAATGATAAACAGGTACTCACAGGTGTTTATACACTTGAGAGTGTCTTGCCCAAAGCAAGCCCTGGTTTCACCTAATACGGTCAGTTTTGGCAAAGTGCCATTCTGATTGGTGAATCTCTGTGGACAAAGGAGCAAACAATATAAAAGGAGCTAAGTTGCAAGCAGTGTGTTCTGCCCTGCCTCGTGCTTCAGACCAGCCTGGCTTTGAAGTACAAGCTTTGACTACCTGGAAACTTACTGTGCTTCAAATTTAGCAGGCAAAGGCACTAAGTGCCTCACAATGTGGTGAGAAGTGCCACCGACATCATGCTCTCTGCACAACTGCAACACATCCTGCCTGCCTCTCTGCAAACCTCTGTGCCAAGTCTGGAGTCCAAGAGGAACCAGGATCAGATCATCTGCCTCTCTCCTAGCACCCTGTTAGGGCCTGGGGAGATCTTGAAACATCAATAGCTATTAAGACACCGACAGAACTCCCTTCAAATGTTTGCATACATACTCTGGAAACTGTAATTCAGCTCCAGGAGTCCAGAGATAGTATTTTGTGAGTAAATATTCCTATTTTTAAACTAGTTTGGACAGATAGATAGCTTAGAACGTGACAAATCACCTGTCCCATGAGGACAGGCTGAGAGACTTGGAGTTCAGTCTGGAGAAGAGAAGGCTTCAAGGAGACCTTAATGTGGCCTTCCAGTAGCTGGAGGGAGCCTATACGAGAAAGCTGGTGAGGGTTTTTTTAGGGTGTCAGGTAGTGATAGGGCTGAGGGGAATAGATCCAAACTAGAGGAGAGGAGATTTAGATTAGACATTAGGAAAAAGTTCTTCACCATGAGGGTGGTGAAACACTGGAACAGGTTGCCCAAAGAGGTGGTGGAAGCCTCATCCTTAGATGCTTTTTAAGGACAGGCTGGATGTGGCTCTGGGTAACCTGATTTGGTGGAAAGTGCCCCTGCCCATGGCATGGGGGCTGGAGCTAGATGATCCTTGGGGTCCCTTCCAACCCTGACAATTATGTAATTCTATGAAATATTTGTGAATATATTCACAAAGCTAAAGTCACACCAAATGCTTCTCACCCTAGAGTTGGCTGACTACTAACTTGGATGGAAAATTCAAGCTGCTGTGCAAGATATAGCTGTATCGGCATTTTCAACATGGACAATGCTTTCATCTCTTATTTGGGAGCACAGTATGCCAGTTAGTGAGTTCTGAGATTTACATCTGGATAATACCATGGTACTTATTACACATAGCAAAATAAGAAAGATACAAACATCTCCAGACATCACAGCATAAGTAATAACCTAAGTCAATAAAACCTTGAAAGATGGCAGCAAAAAAAAGAATATAAACATCAGAATCAACCTGCATTGTGAATAGAATCCACACAGGGAAACAATTTGTATATCTTTGGATTGCATTTACTTTCAGGAGCAGGAAGAGACAATAATATGTCCCTGTCCTAATTTTCCTGTAAAACAGTCACTAAAAATTAGTAAAACAGCAACATTATTGCTGTGGAAATTTAAGTGAATGGAGACAAGGCTGCTGTGCTACTAACTTCCACATATAACTTCAGAAACTGACTTCCATTTCTTTCAGAATTCATTTACATCTTTGATCATTTCAGTTTTTATCTTTCTGAAAGAGCATTCTCTCTCTCATCTGATTTTATTTCTCTCTGGTTTTAAATCCTCTTGCCAAAAATGAATTGACAGACATTTCTAAGCAGTGTTAATTCCATTATACAAGTTACCAGGTAACAGCTTCTTCATCATACTTTATTATCAAATTGTAATATTGCCTTGAACTGCTTAATTAAGTCAGTACACTTTGGTTTATAATATTAGTCATCTTTTCTCTCTCAGGATATTCAGCTCTAATGGATCCCAGTTCATTAGGCTTGATGAATCCAGGAAAACATACTGCAGAATAACACCAACTCTGTTTCAAGCCTTCATATTGAATGAAAGATTAGTGAGGCAGAGCAGATACCCTTGACTTTATTTCAGCTTCCTATTCCTCATATGAGAGTGCTGAAGATCACCTGCTGTGCAGTTTAGCAGGCTTAAGCAAGCATGCTAGCAGGTATTGTAGATTCACATGAAAAAAAAAACACCAGACAAAACCATATTCTTGAGAGCTACCTATCAAAGCTCAGTTGGAGCTTTTAAGGAGAATGTTGCCAATAATTTGCCTGTGTAGGCATTGTACTTGCATTAATGCCCTGGGATAAAGGTATTACAAATATATAAATTGGGTGGTGTTTCTGTGGCAAGGGAATCCAAAAGAAAAGCACTTGAATACCTAGAATTGTCTAAACTTTCACATTAAGACTTAACATCACAATGGACAATCAATATTACATTTCAGGTAATTATCTGCTGAACTTTTTGATCATTTCTGGGCACTAACCACATCAATATGTTCCACCAGGTAGCTTAAGAGAATTTAAACTCAAGCAAAAATGGATATTAGCATGCTCATAATACCAGGGGTTAGTATGTTATGTTTTATCTAGTGGTGTACTTCAGAGGTCAATACTGGGTCTAGTCTTGTTTAACATCTTCAATAATTATGGGAATTGATTCAGATGAAGTTTCACTGCCTTGTTCTTTAGAGACAGCACTGAGAGGGAAAAATTATAAGGAGGATAGGGGGCAGTTTGTAAGTAAGGAATCAAGGCATTAGAAAGGCTTTGATTTCTCTAACATCTGCTCTAACACCTGGCCTCCTTTTATGGTTTTGGCCATGTGGAGGAAGGGTAGCTATCTTTTAGGATGTGGCAGAAGGCTTTCTGTTTATGCCAATTATTACTATAGACTGTCTGTTGTTTCCCTGTACCTGCTGTGATAAAGATATATAAACCCTCAGATGGCTAGAATAAACCTTCTCGCTGGATCTGAAGTGTGGACTGCGAATTTCTCCTGCGAGTAATGGTCTGGAAGAAGGAGTAGAGTGGACCTACTTGTTGATGACACAAACCTAAAAGGAGTGGCTGATTGGCCACTGGGTCATGCTGCCACTCAGAGGGTCCCCAACAAGATGGAGAAATGGGCTGACAGGCACCTCATGAAATTTAATGAGAACTGCAAAATCTTAGGGAGACAACTAACAACTTCATGCACCAGCATGTGCTGGAGGACACTCAACTAGAAGCCACTTGGCAGAAAAAAGAATTCTGGTCCTGGTGGCCACCAATTTGAACATGAAATTGTATTGTGTCCTTGCAGAAAGGTTTAAAAAGAAGAAGAAGAAAATGTAGCAGCTTTAGTCAACAGCTTTAATCAAAGTATTGCCAACAGGTTGTGGGAGGTGATCCTTCCTCTCTACTCAGCACTGGTAAGGACATAACCAGAGTACTGTGCCCAATTCTGGGTCTCTCAATACAAGAGAGACACAGACAGACTGGAGAGAGTCCAACAAAAGGCCACAGATGTAATTAAGAGACTGCAGAATCTCTCCTATGAGCACAAGCTCAGAGCTGAGCCTGGAAAAAAAGAAGGCTGAAGGGGAATTTTATTAATGGATATAAATTACCTGAAGAGAGGGTGCAAAGAGGACAGAGACAGGCTTTGCTAGTGCCCAATGATAGGACCAGAGACAACAGGGACAAACTGAAACACAGAAGGCTGTTTTGGAACAGGAGGAAACACTTTTTTTACTGAGTGTTGACACAGGTTTCCTAGGTTGTGAAGTCTCCATTCTTGGACATATTTGAAAGACAGCCAAATACATTGCTGGACAACCATTTCTAGGTGACCATGCTGGAGCAGGCATTGATGATGACCTCCAGAGGTTCCCTCCAACCTCAAAAACTGTAATTCTGTGATTTATTACAGTTAAATCCAGTGATAAGCTTATGAAAAGATACATCCTCTTCTCAAGGTAGATTTTTAAAGAAGTGAACATGAGAGTGCTTCTCTTCCTGCTTATAGAAATATTGTACCAGTTAAACACTGCCAACACCGATACCCAAGTCACTTAGAACTGTATTAACCTTATTACAGCTGGAAGCTTTAATATCTTAAAAATCATTCAGGAAATACTTCACACTACTGCTCAGGCAATAAGCCTTCATCTATGAGAAGGTGCTAATGCAATTTTGACAGATGAAATAGAAATTCATCATTCCCATCACAAGACACAGACATCTTTCTGTGATGTTTTGTGGTAACAGTAACGTTTCAGGAGATGACTGTCTATCTGTGCTTAAAATGCTCCTATTGCATTGCAATTGAGGAGTATAAACCTGGGCTTAAAACCGAATAATGGAAAAGAAAAATAGTCTGTCATGCCCCTAAAAATGGCATTACTGTGAACAGTCAGACAGGTGCCAGCATGCGTGCACTGCAACTGGCATTTCTTGTACGCTCTACATTGCTATAGAGAACAGGCATGTATTTTTCAGCCTAGGAGAGCGTGGATGTATCAGAAACCTCATTAAAACCCTGATTTCCACATTCCTCCAAGCATGTAATGATACATTTCCAAAGACCAAAAGACTAATTATATTCATAATGCCTGTTACATTAGATTTTTCTGTTGACACTGGCACCTTAGAAAAAATGTTACATATTTGCATGATAAACACTTGGGTTACTGCCTTCATAAACAGGGACAGAAGAGAGCAAAGACTTAATGTGCATTCAGACTCGCTACTATTAAATACATTGAAGGATTTCTATTCAGTTTTGTACTCTGACTGTGGTCTGTTTCTATTCTGATGGGGTTTTCTTCCTTTTCTTTGTGTATAAGTAGGACACTGACCAAAGAAAATATCTAGTGCTTCCCTTCTTAGTAATAACTGCTACAGACACACAGTCAACATCTACCTTTATTCTGCTTCAAAACAACTGGGGGGGGAAAATCCTCTTGACTTTTCAGTGGTTTTATTTCTATCATCACACCATCGAGCAATCAATCATCTTTTATTTTATAAATTGGAAAATACTTGAATAATTCAACAGCTTTGAAATTTCAGAACTGCCTTCAAGTGAAGAGTTGTAGTCCGGATCTATATTTTAATATGCTGCCAGTTCTTGCTGCTCATAATAGCATAATACAGGGGCCAGGATGAATATCATTCTCTCAGTTATTTCCTTGAGTGATTCCAGGGTATGAAATAAACCACACTACATCACTGTCCTAATAATGAGATAAATGTGAGTGGGATAAACAAGCTTCTTGCAGGCTATACCTGCTGATAGGACCCAGCACACAGAATATTTAACATTATGCAGAAGATCTTTCCCTTTATTTTTCAGAACTATGTGTATCATTCTCAAGGCTAAATTCAATGCTGAAAGAAAGACAAAAAATAAAGTTCCTGGCTCCACTGTCTGGCTTCATTCAAAAGCTTCATTTCAATGTATAAGATTCAGAGTTAACAGAAGTCTCCCAGTTTCCAACACATTGGTGGAAATTTGCAGACATCTAAACAATTTATGCTCTATGGCTGAACATAGTTCTCCTGTTGTGGTTTGGGTCCAGCCAGCCACTCATACAATTGCCCCTACACAGATCAATACGATCGGAGTGATGCCACGTGGACTCCACACAAGTCAATATGAATCCCACCGGAGACCTTTATTGTTTGTTCTGACTCCATTTATATAGACTTGAGCATAGAGCACACACCTACACACTAGCATAACCTAGGCAAGCACAACCCAGTCTTTTACATACATCACACCTTGTTTCTCTCATTAACCAGATGTCCACTAACTCTTTTCTCTCCCACGGGAGGCATCCTGAAGCTGTGGGAACCAAGCTTGAAATGCTCAGCCTGCTTGTTATTTTTCCTTCTCACATTGCATTCCCACAGTTCATTATTTCTGCACTTCTGTGTGAGGAAATGAAAGATTTCCCTCTCCAAGTGCAAATGTCTAAAACAAAATTGTAAGAGACCTAAAGAGGAAACTACCATAGGAAGAGATGACAGTAATGTCGTGGAGGGCCCATAGGCCCGAAAACAGACCTGCATATGCCTTGCCCTGCCTGGACATGTTTTTCCTGTTCATAGTCAGGTGTGAGCACATGGCCAGCACAGAGGGGCACAACAGGCCTGGAGCCACGTGGAGTCTGGCCTGCCCAGGCTTTAGGTTGTGTAAGCCCCCACATGCTCAGCTCACGCTTGCCGGGTGCTAGGCCCATGTGAGCCCCATATTTGGAAAGTCCAGGCCTGTGGCTCCTTGCCTGTTATGCCAAGGTTGGCTGACTGCAAGCCTGATTGGTTACTGGTGGCCAATGAGACCACTGATCTGGGCCCACAGTTAATAAATAGAGGTGCACTCAGGTGCCAGCATTCCTCTCTTGCTCACCGGTGCAGGCACTCACTTAAGCCTGTCATTGCGGGGCTCAGACTCCCCGTGCAGCCGTGCATCCCACTGCACGCCCACTGCCTTATTGCCTGCTGTGTGCCATCGCCACGAGTCACCAGGAGCAGACCCACTTGTCTGCATGGGATCGTCTTCCCTCTGACCCGCAGCAAATCCTGCCTGCGTGTTCCCTGGAGACAGCAGCCGGAGGGACCCAGCAGTTACGGGTGGAGACTACTGCCCCTGAAGCCGGGAGTATTCCAGCCTCGGAGTCCACGGGCAGAGACCCTAAGGAGTTGGACGTTTTACATAGGCTGTGGCGTAGTCCAAAGGGTGATTTATAATTGATCAAAATAGCGAGTAAATGCTTCTCTAATTCCTATCGTGCCTGCCATAGAGCAGAAAGCTTTCAGCTCACTCTGCTGGGCAAATACTATATAGACCCCAACAGCAGTAGCCACGGGGAAAACTCTCTCTGTTAATAGTTCTATGCTAGGCTTTGAACACCTCCAGAGAGGGAGCAGTCACAACCTCCCTGGGAAACCTGTTCCAGTGTTTCACCATCCTCACTGTAAAGAACTTCTTTCCTAACATCTAGTTTAAAACTCCCCTCTGCCAGTTTAAACCTATTACTCCTCATCCTGTCATTACAAGACCTTGTAAATAGTCTCTCCCCAGCCCTTCCCTAGACCCCCTTCAGATACTGGAAGGCCTCTACAAAGTCTCCTTGAAACCTTCTCTTCTCCAGACTGAAGATCCCCAACTCTTGTTGCCTGTCCTCATAGCAGAGGTCCTCCAGCCCTCTGATCATCTTCGTAGCCTCCTCTGAACTCACTCCAATAGTGTGATGTCCTTCTTTTGTTGGTACACAGAATGGTACACAGTAGTTTACTCTACAAGAGTTGTCCTTTTTAGCAGCAATGTCTGGTCTATGTTGCATGATTACATAGCTTAACAAATTGCAGAAAACATACATAGGTAACAGATGTGTTACTGCTCTGTGTACATGGTTCAGAACAGGAGATATTTTCCTTCTGTTTTGCATTTCCTTTTAATCTTAAAAGGCCTTTAGAATGTTCTGCGTGAATGGCTCAGTGGAAACATCAGTTCATAACATTACTCTGAAGCTATCTACTAGCACACAATAGAGCACCCAGTGCCATAATAATTAGAAAATACAAACTGACAGAAATAAAAACTTTAGCCATTGTCAGACTGGAATTTGTTAACTGAAGCAGATCTGTTTTTACATAAAAAACACTGCTATTTGATGACTAACAGAAGTGCACTATAACAGACTAGAGGAAAACAAAATAAAATTAAACAAGGCAAAACAAACAAAAAACAACAAAACAACCAAACCCAAGCATCCAGTATGCATCCATAAAACTGCAAGAAAAAAGCTTCCATGTATATGCAACATTAACACAATTTATCATCAAACTGCTAAAGAAAATATTTGCTTAGGACATAAAATCATAGAATCAACCAAGTTGGACGAGATCTCCAAGATCATCCAGGCCAACCTAGCACCCAGCCCTAGCCAGTCAACCAGACCATGGCATTAAGGGCCTCATCCAGGCTTTTTTTGAACACCCCCAGGGACGGCGACTCCACCACCTCCCTGGGCAGCCCATTCCAATGCCAATCACTCTCTCTGTGAAGAACTTCCTCCTAACATCCAGTCTAAACCTCCCCTGGCACAACTTGAGACTGTGTCCCCTTCTTCTGTTGCTGGTTGCCTGGCAGAAGAGACCAACTTCCACCTGGCTACAACCTCCCTTCAGGGAGTTCTAGACAGCAATGAGGTCTGCCCTGAGCCTCCTCTTCTCCAGGCTAAACACCCCCAGCTCCCTCAGCCTCTCCTCATGGAGTTTGTGTTCCAGGCCTTTCATCAGCTTTGTCGCCCTTCTCTGGATACTTTCCAGCAGCTCAACATCTTGCTTGAATTGAGGAGACCAGAACTGGACACAGTATTCAAGATGTGACCTGACCAGTTTTGAGTACAGGGTAACAATAACCTCCCTTGTCCTGCTGGCCACACTGTTCCTGATCCAGGCCAGGATGCCATTGGCTCTATTTGCCACCTGGGCACACTGCTGGCTCATCTTCAGCTACTATCTACCAGTATGCCCAGGTCCCTTTCTTCCTTGCTGCTCTCCAGCCACTCTGGAGAAGCTAACTTTCAATTTAAGAAGTTTTTTGTAATGTGTGCTCTTCTCCTTGCAGATGTTACTAAGTGCAAAACACGGCAGATTAAAGCCAATAGGACCCTCCTGAAAGACTTAGCAAGGAGCAACAATACTAACTGAACTTTAAAGAGAAAATATTAACTACAGTAAATCTCCACCCCATGGATTACAAAAAGTCATTATAAATCTGTTGGTACACTTTTTTTCTGGTTTAGAAGAACCCATATTATTATAGCACCTGGCATTTTCCTTCCCTTGCCCTTCACACCCCCCCCACCCCCATTTTCTTTTTCCTTTGGCCATATTAAGTCTAGAAGCTGAAGCTTATGAAAGATATTAAATTTTATAAATCTTTGCTCCCCAGTTTGACATTTCCTCTGTTCCCATATGCTGTATGTTTGCTACACTTGAGACAGCTTAACAAAAAGAAAGAGGTCACCAGAGCAATACAGTAGTTCAGCACTTTAATCCCATTAGGCAAAGGAAATGAAAATCATTGCTATTTGAGTTTCAGAAGAAAACTTCCCTCCTTTCACCAAAAAGTGCTTCAAAGCATAGCATGAATGTTTTGGTTGAAGCAAATCTAAAGATACAGAATGGCTTTAATTGATTTAGGAATCCAAATAAATCCCACAAGACAAAGCTAAAAAGCTTCCTCAGTTACCTCTGTGAGTCAGGTAAACATGCTGATGTGCCTAACTATATTGAATTTTAAAGGTGAAAACAAAACAGCAGAGCATTGCCCTTTCCCTCCCTACCCTATATCCTTGAATACATATAAACAAAATTAAGACTTCTTAGATAAAACAACAAAGTGCATTGTTATATTCAAATATTCCTTTCCAACCATAGGGATTCATAGTGATTAGATGTTGTGCTGAGGGATTCAGTTTAGTCAAGGACTTGTCAGTATGAAACCAATGATTGAACTTGATGATTATAGAATCATAGAATCCACCAGGTTGGAAGAGACCTTCAAGATCATCCAGTCCACCCTAGCACCCAGCCCTAGCCAGTCAACCAGACCATGGCACTAAGTGCCTCATCCAGGCTTTTTTTGAACACCCTCAGGGACGGTGACTCCACCACCTCCCTGGGCAGCCCATTCCAATGGCAAATCACTCTCTCTGGGAAGAACTTCCTCCTAATATCAAGCCTGTAACTAATCTGGAACAACTTGAGCCTGTGTCCCCTTGTTCTACTGCTGGTTGCCTGGCAGAAGAGACCAACCCCCACCTGGCTACAACCTCCCTTCAGGTAGAAGATCTTTTCCAATTTAAGAAATTCTGTGATTCTGTGAATCTCGACACAGAGAAATATTTCTGGAATGAGATGCTGAAAACATTTGAAATCAGAATAAAAAAAAAGTCTTCACTTGAAAGACATTTTTTAATATATTATAAAATAAATCTTTCATTTGAGTTTAATGATCAGACACAGAATATTTATTTCATTGTGGGACTGCTTTTTTTCTGCAGTGTCATTAGGATTCATGATGAGATCAGACAGCTCAGATTTGCCCTAGCAGCTCAAACCAGGTGAATATTAAAATGAAATTTCACAGATTGGGTGAAACCAACTTCAGAAGTTCTTTTTCAACTGCTCTTCACCTCTAAATCTATATAATACAGCAGGCACTCATTGAAAACACAAACATTGTGTATTCCACTGAACAGAAAATAAATCTCTCTATATATGTAAAATAATTTTGGAGAGTGGCATTGGAATGGGCTGCCCAGGGAGATGGTGAGGTTGCCATCCTTGGAAGTGTTAAAGAAAAGCCTGGATGAGGCCCTTAGTGCCATGGTCTAGTTGACTGGATAGGGCTGGGTGCTAGGTTGGCCTGGATGATCTTGGAGATCTCTTCCAATCTGGTTGATTCTATGATTCTATGATTCTATGTCCTAAGCTAATATTTTCTTTAGCAGTTTCATGATAAATTGTGTTAGTGTTGCATATACATGGAAGCAGTTTTGTGGAAGCATACTGGATGGTTGGGTTCGGTTGTTTTGTTGGTTTTTGTTTGTTTGCTGATTCTATGATAAGTTTGGATTCCAGATGGGTGAACTGCATACTGAATGCTTACTGACATTTCTCTAGGCAAGAAGAATTCAGCACACTGGTGTTCAACTTTAGGCCCTTTTCTAGGTGTTTAACCTATGCAATCAGAATGTGTATGATACTTTTGTGGTACGTGATGTACTTTTCCACCCACTTTGCACTCGTAACCTTCCTATGTTTCTTTCTAATCATCAAAAGGCCAAAGAGAAGGTCGTTCTTTGTTGATGCAACAATTTGGCTGGTAGAAGGGACAGCTTTTTCTAGGAAAGCAGTGGTGACTAAACACAGAGAGAAAAAAAACTAGGAAAAGAAACAGATATCCCTAAAGAGTGTAAATTTCTTCAGATATGAATTCAAGTGACAAAACGGAGAGAACATCAAGAGATAAAACTGGCATCATTACCTAAANTTGGAATGGGCTGCCCAGGGAGATGGTGAGGTTGCCATCCTTGGAAGTGTTAAAGAAAAGCCTGGATGAGGCCCTTAGTGCCATGGTCTAGTTGACTGGATAGGGCTGGGTGCTAGGTTGGCCTGGATGATCTTGGAGATCTCTTCCAATCTGGTTGATTCTATGATTCTATGATTCTATGTCCTAAGCTAATATTTTCTTTAGCAGTTTGATGATAAATTGTGTTAGTGTTGCATATACATGGAAGCAGTTTTGTGGAAGCATACTGGATGGTTGGGTTCGGTTGTTTTGTTGGTTTTTGTTTGTTTGCTGATTCTATGATAAGTTTGGATTCCAGATGGGTGAACTGCATACTGAATGCTTACTGACATTTCTCTAGGCAAGAAGAATTCAGCACACTGGTGTTCAACTTTAGGCCCTTTTCTAGGTGTTTAACCTATGCAATCAGAATGTGTATGATACTTTTGTGGTACGTGATGCACTTTTCCACCCACTTTGCACTCATAACCTTCCTATGTTTCTTTCTAATCATCAAGAGGCCAAAGAGAAGGTTGTTCTTTGTTGATGCAACAATTTGGCTGGTAGAAGGGACAGCTTTTTCTAGGAAAGCAGTGGTGACTAAACACAGAGAGAAAAAAAACTAGGAAAAGAAACAGATATCCCTAAAGAGTGTAAATTTCTTCAGATATGAATTCAAGTGACAAAACGGAGAGAACATCAAGAGATAAAACTGGCATCATTACCTAAATTCCAAATTAAGGTGGGAGGATCTTTTTTTTTATTGCTGTTATTTTTCTTTCTGCCATGCCACACAGATAACTTTATCAAAAATCAGTAGCAACAAAATCCCTATGTTTTGATTGTTTTCAGGGCAGTTGGAGAGAGGAAGGGACAGGTGCTTCTCCTTGGTAACAAGTGACAGGACTAGAGGAAATGGAGGCAAGGTGTGCCAGGGGAGATTTAGTGTGTTCAGTGAAAGTGTTGTCAAACATTGAAATAATCTGCCCAGGGCAGTGGTGGAGTCGCCATCCCTGGGGATGCTCAAGCACTGCGTTGACCTGGTGCTTAGCAACATGGTCTAGTGTTGGCCCTTCAATGCCGGGTCAAAGATTGGACTGGATGATCTTGAAGCTCTTGCAATCAACAGCAGTCTGTGTGATTCATCTGCTCTAAATCTTCATTTTTTTCTTAAAAATGGTCCTCAGAGAAAAAAAAAAATTACAACTCTGACTGTCAGAATGCTACCACTTAGCTTTGAATAAATTGGATGTCATGGTTTGTTTTCTTCTGTGGACTAGAGGGATCCCTTAGCTGACCTGTACCTAGTTTTGTAAGACATCTGTCCTTTCTTAGGTATTAGATGGATCTTTACAGGATGTATCATCCAAAGAAGCCTGGTACACAAGACAGGCTAAGAATTATAGCATCATTACCTTAAAAATAAACAAAAAGGTCCAGAAAAGTTGGACCTACTTCAAGAAAGAACTCCTGAAGGCAGAGGAGCAGGCTGTCCCAATGTGCCGGAAGCTGAGTCGATGAGGGAGGCAGACAGACTGCATGGTCAAGGAGCTTCTAAAGGAATTACAGATAAAAAAGAGGGAATATCACCTTTGGAAAAAAAGGGAAGGTATCCTAGGAAGGAGACACAGTCTCAAGTTGTGCTGGGGGAGGTACAGGCTCGATGTTAGGAGGAAGTTCTTCACAGAGAGAGTGATTGGCATTGGAATGGGCTGCCCAGGGAGGTGGTGGAGTCACCATCCCTTGAGATGTTCAAGAAAAGACTGGCTGAGGCACTTAGTGCCATGGTCTAGTTGATTGGATAGGCCTGGGTGCTAGTTTGGACTGGATGATCTTGGAGGTCTCTTCCAACCTGGTTGATTCTATGACTCTATGATCATATTGGATGGCAGCAATATCCCTTCTCCTAAACTTGTTTTATTTGTTTGGGTTTTTTTTCATTAAAGGAAGATTTTTTTTTTTCAGTGAAAGGTAATGCATCTGAAAAGAAACAAACCATGCTTTCAACTAAGCCTAGCACTCACATGCCTGTCTAAAGATCTTTCTGTAGTCCAGAGTAGGCACTAGGGGTGACTGCACAGCATAAACATCATAAGAAGTGTCTTACTCTCTATCCTTTTAGGTAATTGTATAGCATAGGGTCACACTTGAGTTACATGACAAACTGAGCTACACTTAATAGTGAATTTTGTTTTCTGAGCCTGTTCAAAAATCTACCAAAGGGGGGGAAAGAAATGAAATAGAAGTGTCTATGTTTTAAACTATAGAATCTGATCTTCAGACTTCCACTACACCTTTCCAGTCACCAAAGGAATGAACATCTTTATAAAGGAATTCAATGAAATTAGAAATAGTTGTAAGAACACTTCCTAGCCCAAATATTCCACTGAGAGCAACTTTTATTGAGTGATGCTTCACTCTGTTTGATCTCTGTGCAGCCTTTTTTCATACCTCAGATGCACTGAGGTAAAGAAAATGTTAGTATATTTTTCAAGATAAGGTCAGAGGGTTGAAATAGATTTTGATCTATGCTTAATTAAAAATTCTTTAGGGATTGTTCAACTTAGTAACTAATTCACTTTCTATCTATCCTCACTCTCCTCCTCTGCACATATACGTAAATATACAATTTAATTATTAATGATAAATTTTGTTGCTTTATATAAGGAATATCAATAAGACTGAAATCTGAAAGTAGTCCTGTGGAGAGGGACCTGGTGGTCCTGGTGGCTAACAAGTTAACCATGGCACAGCAATGTGCCCTTGTGGCCAGGAAGGCCAATGGGATCCTGGGGTATATTAGGAAGAGTGTGTCCAGCAGATCAAGGGAGGTTCTCCTCCCCCTCTACTCTGTCCTGGTGAGACCTCATCTTGAATACTGTGTTCAGTTTTGGGCTGTCCAGTTCAAGAGGGACAGGGATCTGCTGGAGAGAGTCCAGCAGAGGGCCACAGGCATGATTAGGGGACTGGAGGTCATGGCTTATGAGGAGAGGCTGAGGGACCTGGGGCTTTTTAGTCTGGAGAATAGAAGACTTAGAGGGGATTTGATAAATGTTTATAAATATCTGAAGGATGGCCAGGAGGCAGGGGGGGAACAGGCTCTGCTCACTTGCTCCCTGGGATAGGACAAGGAACAATGGGTGTAAGTTGCAGCAAAAGAGGTTCTGCCTCAACACAAGGGGAAACTTCTTTACTGTAAGGGTCACAGAGTGCTGGAATAGGCTTCCCAGAAAGGTTGTTGGGGTCTCCTTCTCTGGAAACTTTCAAGGCCTGTCTGGATGTGTTCCTCTGTGATCTGTGTTAGATAGGATTGTCCTGCTCTGGCAGGGCGGTTGGACTCGATGATCTCCCTGGGTCCCTTCCAACCCCTAACATCCTGTGATCCTGTGATCCTGAATTTGAACTGGAGCTGTGCAATTTGAGGATCAGTGGTGACACAATCTGCTGCTAATACCATAGGAAGGCAACATGTTGAATGGACAAATAAAGGATCAGATTTATGCCAGAAGGCAGGAGACACGACTGAAGTAGGGCAAAAATACTCAGAACCTATAATCTTAGTTAATGGCTTAGTTTTGGCTGTTTGTTTTGTTTCTCCTCAGCATCAAAGTCTGTTGTGGGTTTTTTTTGTTTGTTTGGGGCTGTTTTGTTTGTTTGTTTGTTTTTGTGGTTTTTTTTTGTTTGTTTGGGTTTTGCTTTTTTTTATGTGATGTCACAACAAACAAAAGAAGTTCCTGGGAGAGTTGGTATTATTTCCTCAAACTTCCTTTTCTGAGTTAAATAATGTAAATCAGTTTAGAAAATGTTCCATCATTGAGTTTACATTTTATGATGTGATAAGCTTAAGGTCTCTGATTTTCTTTGTGGAGAGGATTGCAATTTCTGGTTGAAAGAGTAAGTTACAGAAGAGACAAACAATTCAACATTCACTTCTGAATTTCTAACAATTCAAATATGGGGAGGTAATTTCACCTGAATAAAAGATCCTTTTTAATAATCATAGTTACTTATTTTGCTTGGACTTCCTGCAGTTTCAATGCCTTTGTATGAAAATACATTTGACATGCTACTTGCTTCAGTGGGTGTTTAGACACCAGGTTAAATGCCTGAAATGAGAATACAGCAGGAGAGTAGTGATCTTCCAGGACTCTCTAAGGAGCTGGGAAAAAAAATCTCAAACAAAATATGCAAATATACATACAAGAGCTTACCAATAAAGCAGGGTGAGGTTGGTTCACTTTAACCTGACCTGAGCTGACTGGAGATGAAACAGCCTCATATCAGTCCAGTAGAGTGTACGGATGCTAAGTTTTGTCTTCAGGTCGGGAGCTATAAGACCTCACAGCTTCCAACATGGATATCTGCAAATCTCACAGCTGCCAGTGCAGACATCTCCAAGTAATGGCTAATTTTGACTCACATTTTAAGGATCAAGTCAGATTTTGAAAGCAGTCACAGACACACAGAATGGTTTGGGTTGGAAGGGACCTTCAAGATCATCTAGTTCAAATCCCCTGCCATGGGCAGGGACACCTTCCACTTAGACCACGTTGCTCAAGGCTTCATCCAACCCAGCCTTGAACACCTCCTGGGAGGGGGCATCCACAGCCTCCATGTGCAACCTGTTCCTCACTGTATTTTGTAGGAAGATTTTGCATCTTCCACACAGAAATTATTTTATTTCTTTTTCAGGCTGAAAGCATTAAAACTAACTTATTCCAGGAGTTAATATCCCAACCCAGCTCTACCAAGGTTGCCAAAGTAAAATATCATCTTTCAAACACCTACTAAAAAAATGTTTAGGAGGGGCAATGATTAAACCCCAGTTTTTGAGAGGAGCAAAAAAACCAAAAACAAGCTGCCAAATGAAAACATCTTCCAATCACCCACTAAAAACCTACTAAAAAGAGGAGGTATAATAATTAAACCCCAGTTCTTAAGGGGAGAGTAAAAACTAAAAAGGCTGCCAAATGAAAACACCTTCCAAACATTCCACTAAACAACCTGCTAAAGGTGCAATGACTCATTTCTAGTAAGAGGATTTGTATCAACCCTCGTTCATATTTTCACACATCTTCCCCAGGTGTTTGTGACTGCTGTTTTATGTTACATTAATAACTTAGTGATCTTCCAGTAGCTCAGGGTGGATGTTCAGATGGCATTTTTCAGCACCTTAGGTGAAGTTGTATGTGTCTCCTATTTGACACTCAGGTCTTATTTTCCACTTGCATTTATAAACAGCCTAAGAAATATTATTAGAGCTCCTCCTCAATGCATTCCTCTTGATACCAAGTGAAAGCTTTGTTTGAAAGCTGAGCAATGTTTTCTGCACTGCTGCATTGCAGTCTGTAAGTAAACTTAACTTTTATATGGGTCATCATCAGTTTAATTGCCATCACTGTCTAAGGCTTGCTCTTTAATGGCAATAAACATACCTGAGGAAAAGGTTTAATTTTGTTTGTGCCTTAGCCATAGAAACAAAGTCTTTCACCAGCATAAATAAAAATATGATAGCTTTATAAAAAAGGCATGATTGATATGAATGACCCTGATATGGGAGATTTTGACGTGAATTTCTTTTAAGGCCAACATTTTTCTTAAGGATTTGTTTGTTTGCTTGTTTGTTTAGAAAAAAAACTCATATTATGATACCCAAAGCTACAAACAGCAAGATGGAATACAGAAAATCTAGGGTTAGATTATATGCCACCTTGAAATGGCAACTGCAAATATGTTCTCTAATGTTTCACTATTCAAGAAGAATAGGCAAGGAATCATAGAATGATAGAATGCTGGGGGTTGGAAGGGACCTCCAGAGATCATTGAGTCCAAAGCAAATATTCTTGTTATGGACTTACTAATGTTAATGGGGAAGTGGAGGTTAAATGTTCTTTCTCTTNCAGAATGACCTCCCTGCTCCTGCTGGCCACACCATTCCTGATGCAGGCCAGGATGCCATTGGCTCTCTTGGCCACCTGGGCACACTGCTGGCTCATGTTCAGGCGGGTATCAATCAGCACCCCCAGATCCCTCTCTGTCTGGCTGCTCTCCAGCCACTCTGACCCCAGCCTGTATCTCTGCATGGGGTTATTGTGGCCAAAGTGCAGCACCCTGCACTTGGAGCTATTTTGGAGCTAATATTTGGCCATTGAAATTGAGGTGCTAACACTATAAGGTGCACTTAAACTTAATGCCAGCTAAAACATTAAATAACTGCAGAATAGAATAAAATCATTCTAGTTTTCTTATTTTCCCTAGTGTGTGGATCTATTTTCTCCCCCAAGGCATACAAAACTGCCATTGGACTTTATTGGTTTTGATACACCTTCTCATAAACTGGGAAGCCTTCTAGACAAACCAACAAACTGGGCAAATCATTAAATCAATGGCACAGAGAGTACTGAAGGGAACCCCCTGCAAAGCAGGACCACTCAGGGCAGGTCACACAGGAACACATCCCAGAAGGTTTTGAAGATCTCTAAAGAAGGAGACGCCACAACCTCTCTGGGCAGCCTGTTCCAGTGCTCCATCAAACATTCCTTGTGTAGTACATGTGAAATTAGATGGGATTAAACCTTACTGTACGGCATACGATGTATTATTTCACACACATAAGAGTGCAAATAAATGATGTGAGGCACATAAACATTAATCTCAAGATTCTCACATCCTTTATCTTCAAGTATCTTGCTTTTTGTTTCCTCCAGAAACAAGCAAGAAATAGTGACAGGCAAAGTAGGAAAAGCTACTTTCAATTCGGAAGGTTGGAACTAGATGATCCTTGTGGCCCCTTCCAACCCTGACTGATTCTATGATTCTAATTGGAGTAAATGAATCATCATAATTAATATTCAGGTCTCAAAATTAATTTGTAACACTTTATTTTATATATGAACTTTAAGTTTTTCATAGTTATAAAAAAATTATTGATAACTCCATAACTAAGGCCTTGGTGAGATTTACACTGCAAGCAGGATTAAAACCCTCCCATTTCACTCTCCATTGGGCAACTCTCTTTTGAAGTTTGTTAACTACCTTAAGAACATAACTTTTTTTTTTTTTCTAATAAAATATTGTCTTAGAGAAAAGGAAAACAAAATAAAAACCAATCTAACAAAAAATCAAAACCAGAAACAGACAGAAATCTACTAAACTGATTTTCCTGCATCTCTTTTTCACCAGCTCAGTCTTTGCTATTTTTCTTCTCTATATCACAGTAATCACACAGTTTGAACTTACATTATATATGTATGTATATAGCCACGTTTCTGGCAGGTCATATTTCAAAGCACATTATATTCCATTTATGCATTATAACCCCCACATAAAAGTGAATTAGAAACCTAAGAGCTTCTTTTCTCATTTCTATTATTCAGCATCTCATCCTATCTCTATGTCTGGCCTCTATCTTCATCTTTTTGAAGAAGAGATAACTGCAGAAGCTTCAGCAGAATTATCTGCTCCATTCACATAAATGAGGGTGCCTGTGAAACTGGCTCAGTTTTAATCAAGATTCTTTTTTGAAAGAAAGTTGGAAAAGAAAACAAGTGGAAAATACTAAACATTAAAATTAAAAACCAAAAAAGTATTTTGACTTTTCCATTTAAAATATTTCTATACTGTGCTCATAATGCTGCACAACGACATAGAATTGAATGTAAAGGATCAGTGATTGAAGTAAAACATTTGCTAGACATGAAAAAAAAAAAAAAACAAACAGATTTTGTTTGTAACAAAATGGATAAACTGTTACTCAATAGAAATCAAGATTTTAATATGAACTTGTGACGGCTTGGGTGTTACCCCCCCCCCCTCAAGAAATCACCCAGACTAGACTCAGCTGAGCTGGATGTTAAAGAAATTCATAAAATCATAGAATCAACCAGGTTGGAAGAGACCATCAAGATCATCTAGTCCAACCTAGCACCCAGCCCTAGCCAGTCAACCAGACCATGGCCCTAAGTGCCTCAGCCAGGCTTTTCCTGAACACCCCCAGGGACGGTGACTCCACCACCTCCCTGGGCAGCCCATTCCAATGCCAGTCACTCACTCTGTGAAGAACTTCCTCCTAACATCCATGTTATATCTCTCCTGGCACAACTTGAAACTGTGTCCCCTTGTTCTATTGCTGGTTGCCTGCAGAAGAGACCAACTCCCACCTGGCTATAGCCTCCCTTCAGGTAGTTGTAGACAGCAATGAGGTCACCCCTGAGCCTCCTCATCTCCAGGCTAAACACCCCCAGCTCCCTCAGCCTGTCCTCATAGGGTTTGTGTTCCAGACCTCTCACCAGCTTTGTTGCCCTTCTCTGGACACCTTGAATGAAGCTATATTTACATCTTAGCACAATATATAAGCAGTTATTTACAATATATACAGCTACATATAGAAATACACAAGTTAAAAAATAATATAGAAACACAGCAGCCCTCCCAGAAACCAGAGTCCCCAGGAGGGGCTCCCAACCACCCTTCCACCTCCTTTCCACCCCTCTACCTTACCCCAGACTTTGCCTTAAGTTCAAGGTGAGTTTGGAGGATCAGCCAGGGGGGTTAGAAAGCAGGAGGATTAGTTACATAGAAACCAGGTGAAGGAGAGAAAAGACAGGCATCAGCTGCAACAGAGAGCCACACTGAGTTAACTATGTTTATGTTTCAGTTTTTATACATCTCAGCAAACCTATGAGTGAAGCAGACATCACCATTGTTTCCCTTCCACAGCCTATCATCTATTTCTTTCACTAGAATACTTCAGCTAAGAAACCATTCTTCATAAAATTTTATTACTAGCTTCTGGACTTGTCTTATCCAGTAAAATTTCCTGTTTTGCTTCCATTGGAAAGCTCTTCCTCCATAAAGATGTTCCCTGACTCAACAGTCAGGAGTCATTTGACTACCTCTATATGGACTACAAAACAAACCAGTTTGCCTCTGAAAAAAAAAAGTCTTTTTCCTTCTCCTTTAGCACACTGTCCTGTCTGCATTGGAGTGTGAGTTTTGATTAGAATGAAAGAGGACACTCAGATTTTACATCTAATATGTTTCAGAGATGCCAGATATATATCTCTCCTTTGTTATTTTGCCTATTCTGATGTTGCTGGAAGGGATCAGCACAAGAGATTAATCACAGCCCATTTAGCCATCACATGTATTGAAAGATGTGTTTGTCTAAAAGAGAAAAGTAGGATATCACTAGAGCCAAGAAGCATATTTGTAGTGCAAAATTAGCAAGGCAATTTCTTTTTCTTTTGAAGATAAAGTAAAAGTCGTGGAACATGTGTACTTTAAAGACACTATTACAAAAAAGCAGCATTGAAAATAATTATTTCAACTATTGAATGCTACAAGTTGGCCTCTATCAGTTGGATCTCACTTTGTCAGAAGAAAAACATAACCTTAGGAGCCCTTAAAGAAATCTCTGCAATATCTTCATTGATCTTCAGTATAGTCACATAACCTCATGTCCAATTATTTCCTGTACAGTCCATAGAAAAAATGTTAGCATGCCTCCTTGGCTTAATTTTCCCTTTGTATTGCTACCTAAGTAGATTCAGTACTACAGATTCGTAAGAGAATTAGAGATCACTCCAAGAGACCAATTACATGTGATTTTCATTCCCTTTTTGGTCATGATGCATTATCGACATTTCAGAGTCATTGCAAAAGTACATACCCAGAAAGAGTGGATCTCAGTGCGGCAATTTGGTAGACTGACGAGGTGCACTTATAAGAGAGAGAGAGAGCAATGTTTTAAGCAGTTCCTACATTTTACTGAGAGACAATTCTTAAAAAAAAATATTGTTGTGGTAGGCCTGATAGGCCCAAAATAGGCTTATACATGTCCTGCCTTGCCTAGGCATGTTTTTCTGCTCCACCAGAGAGGCAAGTGTGGGAAGTGGGGCACAAAAGAACCTGGAGCCACTGAGTCTGGCCTGCCCAGGGTCCTGTGGTGTAAGCTACATACACTTAGCTTGTGCCTGCCTAGTGCAAGGCCTGTGCTTTTCCCAAATTAGGGAAAAGTGAGCCTATGGCTTTGCCTAATCTGGTATGGTTTGGCTAACTGCCATCCTGATTGGCTATTCTGTGTCCAAAGGGCAATTAATCTCAGCCCACATTGATAAAAGGAGATATGCAGGTGAAAAATGTGCTTTTGCTTCCCTGCTCTTTGCCTTCTCTCTCTGCTGTGCCCATCTGTGCTGCTATTGCACACTGCCTTATTGCTTGCCTGGTAAACTCCATTGCTGTGAGTTACCAGGAGCAGACCCTGGATGTCTTCATGCGATTGGCCTGTGTGGCCAGTGTGACATCATGCTGAGACTGCCCAACATCTGCCTTCTGCACCTGAAGGTCCTGCTTAGAATTCCTGGACATATATACAGATCATCCAGAAGAAGCCAGGAGACAAGGTCAGAGGTTGTCTGCATCCTTTTCCCAGAAGCCGGGAAGATTCAAGTCTCAACATCCAACAAGACAGAGTCCCCTGAAAGCATTTGGGTGCTGTCCGGCTGTGGCTAGTCCTGTCTAGTCCCTGTGAGTGGGTAATAATAATTTGTGAGTAAATGCTTAAATGCCTCTTTCTAATTCTCTTATTGCCTTTTGCCATAGAGCAGAAAGAGCTTGAGCCCATCTGCTGGGCAAACGGCATATTGACCACAAGCGACATTTGACTGCGGAACCTTCTCTTCCAGTTCAATTAATGTTTCTGTATTTTGCTGGTTATTACTAGATGTAGATATTACCCATAGAATGTTTCCATGACTGTGTAAGAACCAAAATATTATTAAAATTAGTGGTTGGGGGTGGCCAGAGTTCTGAATAACAAAATTAATAAACTATATTAATTTTGGAAAATATCATCTCACATCAATTAATTTCCCCTCCCCAACAGTTATCTAATTCATGTAGAGTAAAGCAGATGGAAAATGACCACTTTGGGGAATACTCAGATTGCCTACTAAGAGAAACTTCAAGTAAGATAAAGCTCTGAGTAGAGGCAGCCTGGAATATGAGAGCTGAACTTCTAAAATCAGGTGGTGACTAAATTGCCTCTGTATAAAGATGGAGACTGAGCACTGGATCATGGGAGGAGAGGCTTCACCTTGAGGTGTCGAGAGCAGCACCTGCCCATGCTGTCCTGTGCACCCTTGTTGCAGGGACAGGTCATCTACTTGTGTTACAGCTAATGAACAAAACAAGGTACAGCACAATAGATGAATTAAGACCAAGGTCGTTGCCACTTTATGCAACGATCCTAGACTGTGACCTGTGATGTGTCCTGCAACAAAGAAGAGTTCTGCTCTGTAGACACAGATAAACACTACAGTTTCTAAGACACAGGGTCAGTACTTGCATAGCAGAGTACACACTCGGGTTTGAAGCAGACTTCTCCTTTTTTTTCTTAAAGGACTATGTTATCCCCAGCTTCCACGTGAAAGAAAATCATCTCATTTTCTTACATACCTATTAACATTACTTCCTGATCTCTCTTCCCACAGCCCTGCCTGGAGGAGGGTTAAAGGATGACACAAAACCAAAGTGGCATTGCTTCTTAGAGTCACTGGTTGAACATGTTTCTTCTCCTTTCAGCAAAACACAAAATGACTTCCTCCAAAAATCATCTCTCCACAGCTGCCAAGCAGGAGTCAAGCTAACTAGCTGGTGTAAAGAAATCAGGCAACTGAACCAATCCAGGAGTTGAACTCAAACCTCAGTGCTCCAAAGCTATTCTACTAAAAAACATTTAAAAATGCACATAAAAATGCATTACAGCAGATCAATTTCACCCAGTGAGAAACAAATTAACATCAGTCTAGAAGATGGTCCTCTGCTGTACACTTTGTCCTTCCCTGCAACTCCTCATCTAGTTTTCATTCAATTTTAATTCCTGCTCAGTTCTATTTTTCTGAAGAGTGAACAGCTGAGGGATTGCAACTCTAAACTGCATGTTTTCTAGCTAGTGAAAAATGTATGTGCTCTAGTAGGTGTTCTTGCCAAGACAAACACAATGTGAAAACAGTGATTTTCCTTATTAAGCCTGCTTTCTCAGATATGGGATTTTCAGAGCCCCTGAACTCAGTAATAATATTATCTGCTCTAAGAGATTAGGTAAGCAAGTGCTAATTAAACTGCTGGACAACAGCCAAGCTATCACTGTTGCACAAGACTTGCCTGAGCAGATGCATCTCAAACAAAGGCAAGAGATGTCACTTTAAATACCTGTCTGGTTTTTCAGTTTTCCAGACCTTTCAGGTGATACAGTCTGAAGCTTGCAATGATGTTGGATTGTATGCTTTGGTTTGGGAAAGAATTAATCAAAGAGTTGAATTTAGGAAAGAAATCCACAGCACACACTTCCAATGGCAAAAAAAAAAAAGTGCAGCACTTTTAATGTGGAATTTCCATAAATGCTCTATGTCTCTGCAAGACTGTCCCAGCACCTTGCCTCTTTCACTGCAGGAAAGGTCTGTCTTTTACCCAGGCACAGATTCATGCAATATCATTAAATCACAGAATCAGAGATTGATAGAGGTTGGAAGGGACCTCCAGAGAGCATTGAGTCCAACTCCCCTGCAAAGCAGGACCACTTGGGGTCCTGAATGTATCCAGGTGAACGCATTAAAAAGTATTTTCTGATGTTGAGATGGAATTTCTACTGTGTCCAGTTCTGTGCCCCTCAATTTAAGAAAGATATTGAGGTGCTTCAACGGGTCCACAGAAGGGCAACAGGGCTGGTGAGGGGGCTGGAGCACAGCTCTACAAGGAGGGTCTGAGGGAGCTGGGTTTGTTCAGCCTGGAGAAGAGGAGGCTCAGGGGAGACCTCATTGGTGTCTACAACTACCTGAAAGGAGGTTGTAACCAGGTGGGGATTGCTCTCGTCTCCCAGGCTCCCAGTGACAAAACAAGAGGACACAGTCTCAAACTGTGCCAGGGCAGGTTTAGTCTGGGCATTAGGAAGAAATTCTTCATGGACAGAGTGGCTGGTATTGCAGTGAGCTGCCCAGGGAGGTGATGGAGTCACCATCCCTGGAGGTGTTTAAGGGGAAACTGGATGAGGCACTTAGTGCCATGGTTTAGTTAATTAGAAGGTGTTAGGTAACAGGTTGGACTCGATAATCCTTGAGGTCTTTTCAATTTGGTCAGTTCTGTAATTCTGTGATTCCTGTGATTAATTTATGTCCATTGCCCCTCATCCTAACACTGGGTATCACTGAGAAGAGACTGGCTCCATCTTCCTGTTAGTCATTCTTCAGATATTCATAGGCATTGTAAGGTCCTCTCTCAAGTCTTCTCTTCTCCAGGCTAAACAGTCCCAGATCTCTGTCTTTCCTTGTAAGCTAGATACTACCATCCAGTAGCTACCTAATCTATAGTGGTATGTGGTGTTACTCCTTCCCAGGTGCAGGACCCTACACTTATTGTCGAACTTCATTAGGTTCATCTTTGCCCAGCCCTCCAGTCTGTTCAGGTCTCACTGAGTGGCAGCACAGCCTGGTGGGGTGTCAACCACTCCTTCTAAATTTGCAGGGGGTACACTCCATCTCTTCATCTATGTGGTTGACAAATGCGTTGAACAAGATTGGACACAGCACTGACCTCTGGGAAACACCACTAGTTAAGCATCTCCAACTGGACTCCAAACCGCTCATCTGGAGTCTGTTGTTTAGCCAGTTTCCAATCTGTCTACTCTTCTAAGCCACAATTCCTGAACTTTAACACAATGTTATGGGATACAGTGCCCAAAGCCTCACTAAAGCCAAGAAAGACAACATCCACTGCTCTCCCTGCATCTAACTATTCAGTCACACCACTGTAGAAGACTATCAGATTAGTCAAACATGATTTCTCCTTGGTAAATCCATGTTGGCTGCTCCTGATAACCTTATTTTCCACCATGTGCTTAGAAATGACCTCCAGAATGAGCTGCTCCATCACCTTTCCAGAGGTGGAGGTGAGGTTGATGAGTCTGTAATTTCCTAGGTCCATTTACTTATCCTTTTTGAAGATAAATTAGCTAGAGACCCAGGATGATAATTCTAGGCCCCATAAATAATGATAATCTTAATTAAAATACTAATAAATCAGAAGACAAATGATAGAATGGTGAAAGCACAATATCACACTTTCACAGACATAAAAGCTACCTCACTGCAGCTCACTGACCATTTTACAAAGGTCATTAGCTCATACAAATTCAGAACCTAAGATATCTGTGGACAAAGTGTCATAGGCAGTTCCCTCTTACCACTATGAAAAGCAGGAATGGCATTTTAGAACTATGTTAATGTCAAGTCTTTTAAAGGTCTTTACAATTTTCACCTGGTTCTTCATTTTGATAGCTAGATCAGTTCAGTGCTTTTTACATGCTTTCTATAAATGTGATACAGTGATTGTACTGATGAAAGGATTACTTCAAATGTGTAACACCAGGCCAGAAATGAACAGAGAGGAAAAAAAAAAATGTGTGCCAAAGTGGAGATTGCCATATATTAACTGGCAATTGTTAGTGGGGAACAGGTGCAAGGGTGGCAAAAAGTTACTCAGAACTTTAATACTGACCAACAGTACTTTAAAGTGTTGACTTTTATTCTGTGCTGGTAAGGCAAAGTTTTAGTTTTTATATATATATACTGTAGTTAGAATTTTTCTTTGTATACTTGGAGAGATGGACAAAGGATTTAATTTAATTTAACAATTAAGTATCAGTTACTACTGAAGTGTTCTCTTAACCTTCACCTATTCTTTTTGACCTTCTTTGGAATAATGTAGTAGCAGGAGTATAAGAACTGACAACGTGGTTTTCAGTAGCCTGCTATCTTAAAACATCTCTGTGACAACATAAAGTTGTATTCTGATTATCTTCATTTTTTACAGAATATAAATCTACTTCATGACATTCACAGCTATCAACTACCTGTTCCTGGCATTGTTCTTGACATATGTCTCATGATGTTTTGCTTATAACAAGATTGAGTGTAACAGATCACTAGAGAAGTGATTTTGAGCATAAAATCAGCTGGTTTTAAAACTAAAAACTGGTTAAAGCATCAATGATGCACTGTTGAAATCAGTCTGGCAAATATATGACTTCAAAAGAGAAACAGTTATAGAATCAGGGTCACAGAAACATTCAGTTTGGAAAAGACCATTGAGATCATCATGTTCAACTGATAACCCTACTCTACAAGGTTCACCCCTAAACCATATCCCCCAAACAACCTTTAAACACATCCAGGGTTGGTAACTCAACTACCTCCCTGGGCAGCTCATTCCAATGCCTGACCACTCTTGCTGGCAAAAAAATATTCCTAATGTCCAGTCTAAACTTACCCAGTTGCAGTCTGAGGCTGTTCCCTTTTGTTCTATCACTAATTACCTGTGAGAAAAAACCAGCACCAACCTCTCTGCCACATCTTTTCAGGTAGCTGTAGAGAGCAATGAGGTCTCCCCTCAGCCTCCTCTTTTTCAAACTAAACAGCCTCAGGTCCTTGAGGTTATTTGTGAGCTACTGCTGCCCTTTTGTCTTGAGAAGTCACTGTGCTATCATTAGTTTGTAAGTTGCTATCAAAGACCCTACTGGGAATGAACAAAATCTGTATGTGCTGTGATGTTTCTACTTCACAATACAGAGAAACAGAGATTGCTATATCCATATATATTTTAGCTTTGATTCAAAATTCATTCTTCCTTTTGGTTGCTTCCAGGCAACCAGTCCAGTGGCAATCAAATATGCTGTTAACCAAGTTCAAAAAAAGTATGTAACAGATAATCTTCACAAACCAACATTTCTCCTAACTTATATGAATATTGTAACAAAAATTAAAGATAGTAATGATTAAAAGCCATTAACTGCAATACATTAGATGCATAACCTATGAAGTATCACAAATGAGTGGTAACACCAAAGGAGATTTTCTTTCCTTTGACAGAGAGGTTGAACTTCACAGGTATGGTATTTTAGAGGCATGTCCTTTGTTTGGCTGGCATAGAGCTACTTTCCACGAGAGGGGCACAACTACAAGAGTTAACTTAAAATACCCAAGAGGATATTCCATACCATATTATGGTATGCAATACCCAAGAGGATATTCCATACCATACTAAGGTATGCTCATTATATAACTAGGGCAGCTGGTTAGGGGAGGAAGGATCACAGCTCAGGAATGGGCTGAGCATTGCAGTGGTTCAGAGTGGTGAGCAGCTGCATTGTGTATGCTCACTTTATATGTTATTTTATTAATTTTATTGTAAAGATTATTTCTTCTCTCCTTGTGATGTCCTATTAAACTGTTCTTACCTCAGCCCATGACGTGTTACCTCTCCAAATTCTTGACACCATCTCACTAGGGGCTGTGAAGAGTGACTGTGGTGTGGTGCCACATGGGTTTAAACCACAACTGCAAACTAATAAAAGGACTTCAAACATTTCCCTATTCCCTCATCTTAACTCATAATTCCATTTGTCTTCTCCAGGTTCAGAAACTCCTAACCTGAGTACTTCTAACTATCCAATCTACAATTGTTTTAATCTTTGTTAATTAAAGATGTGACTACTTTCAGATTGGGTTACTCACCTGGTTTGTGAACAACAAAAAATTTACAATGCATGTAAACAAGCTTTTATCTGTATTCAGTTCCCCTTTTTACCCAGGAATGATTAGTTCAATTTTCTTAATTTCAGGTGACAAGCTGTCAAAATTATGTTTTTCCCTCTCTTCATTTACCTTAAAAAAGCACTATCTCTCTCTTATTAAATTATTCAAAATCACTAATCAGAATATTTAGAATGCTCTTAAAAAAATAGAAGAAAGAGAAAAAAGCATGCAGTCTGCAAGACAAGGCTGTGTATGATGCATCTGAGTTTACACAAAAGTGCCATTTGCTTCTCTCAGGCACCAGATCCAGTATTGCATATATATGCCAGGGCTCTCTGAGGGGAGTAAAAGAGTACCATAGAATCATAGAGTCAGCCAAGCTGGAAGAGACTTTCAAGATCATCCAGTCCAACCTAGCACCCAGCCCTAGCCAATCAACTAGACCATGGCACTAAATGCCTCAGCCAGTCTTTTCTTGAACACCCCCAGGGACGGTGACTCCACCACCTCCCTGGGCAGCCCATTCCAATGCCAATCACTCTCTCTGGGAAGAACTTCCTCCTAACATCCAGCCTAGACCTGCCCTGGCACAACTTGAGACTGTCCCGCCTTGTTCTACTGCTGGTTGGTGGTGAATTCAGTGCAGATGAATTCATGTTTAAAACCTCTCAGTATTGATTTATAAATCTGGCAAAACAAATCAGTAAAAATATATAGTCCTTGAAATGATTCTGATCTTCTTTCTCACATGTCGTGCTAGTTTGAGGCAACTTGGAATATTTTAATGAGAGAAATTAGATTACAGGCTGTGAAAAGGAAAAAAAAATGGTGATGTCTAATTCACTCATAGGCTTGCTGAGACATATAGAAACAAGAACACAAACATAGATAAAACAGAGTGTGTGTCTCTGTCAGAGTCTGTGTTTCTGCTTGGATCCGTGTAACTAATCCTTCTGCATCTTACCCCCTTGCTCATCCTCCAAACTAACCTTGCATGTAAGGCATACTCTGGGATAAGGTAGAGGGATGGAAAGAAAGTGGAAGTGTGGTTGGGAGCCCCTCCTGGGGACTCTGATTCCTGGGAGTGCTGTTGTGTTTCTGTATTACTTTTAACTTGTCTATTTCTGTCTATAGCTATATATATTTGTAATATATTGTAAATATCTACTTGTATATTGTTCTAAGCTGTAAATATAAAGCTTCATTCCTTAACTCCCAGCTGGCTGAGCCTAGTCTTGGTGGTTTCATAAGGCTTGGGGGGTGGGTAACTCCCAAACCATCACATGTGTCCCAAAAGGGTATTTGAAACAACAGGTGGAGCACTGTGCAATGCCTATATTCATGTAGTAAAAATACAACAGTCTGCTCTCACTTCAGTTGTACTATGCTGGAGGTCAGAGTGCAGGAGGCATACCATATACTTAATTTTCATTTCTATTTTCCTCTCCATATTTCTTTCACTTCATTAAGTGTATTTCCTCTTATCAAGTTATGTTCTTTGTTATTTTTATTAATGTTTTGTAGTCTGGATTTGGCACTTAGAGGTTTCCTAAGGCCTCTCCCGCTAGGGACTGGACCTGACAGAGAAGAGGAAGAAGAGATGGAATCATTGTTGTCAGTGAGTGCCACTTTATGCAGTCTTGGCAGGTTTTCCCTAGAAATTAAAACTTTGTTCCTGACATACCTGCCTATTTGGATGGCTAAAGCTTATTGTGATGGCTAAAGTTAGTGAGATCTTCCACAAGCTGAGGGTTATTCAGATGATAAAAGTCTGAAAAAACTGAGATCTGTTTTTCTTCTTACTTTTCCACCCTCCTGCCTACCATTTCACAGAATCAGAGAATGTTAGAGATTGGAAGGGGACTCCATCAAGTCCAACCCCCCTGCCAAAAGGAGGATACCTAGGGCAGACTGCACAGGAATGCATCCAGGTAGGTTTTGAAAGCCTTTGGAGAAGGAGACTACACAACCCTCCTGGGAAGCCTGTTCCAGTGTTCCATCATCCTCACTGTAAAGAAGTCTCTCCTCATGTTGAGGTGAAATCTTCTATGTTCCAATTTGCCATTGCTCCTTTTCTTACTGCTGTGCAGCACTGAAAAGAGATTGGCTCCATCCACTTGACACTCACCCCTCAGATATTTATAGACATTGATCAGATTTCAAGCAGGTAAAAAGTCACAAAGCAGATTTGAATGTGTAAAGCACATTAACACATGGAGCATGTTTGTGAATGGTATATGCAGCTTAAATGTGACAGGCAAAAGGTGGTGATCTCCTGTTATGTCTTTGGCTTACTGAAACCTACACCACAATTCAATATGCCTTCCCATGCTTCAGTGAGGAATAGGCACAAATGAGCCAGCAACATGCAGCATAGAGGCTCTCAAAATCTTTTCTCAGACATCAGCAATTATTCAGTCAGGGAACATGCAGAGGAATTAATCCCTACTGGAGAACAATTTTGTTGTTGAGGCAGTAAAATCTCTTATATCAGCATGAGTTGTGCATACTTTCATAATAGAGTTTGGGGAGCTGGGGGTGTTGTTTGGTTTGGTTGGTTTTGGTGGTTTTTGTTTTGTTTTGTGTGATTTTTTTTCTTGTTGATGGGTTTTTGTTTGTTTGTTTGTTTTTAAGCACATTCAGAAAAATCCAATGTAGTAGACTCCAGCCTTGCCTGTCAGATGTCCTGTAGACATCATTAGGGGAAAAAAATGTGGGGAAAAAAATCATTTTAAAACTTCAAACAGTAAATTTGTAGGTGAATGGCTGGGAGGTTGGACTCAATGATCTCTGGAGGTCCCATTCAACCTCTAAAGTTCTGTGATTCTGTGTAATTTTGTATCATTTTTCTCTGGCATAATGTATTATTTGTGAGTATATAAGTATGACATATCTTAAAGAGCATTACGGATGCCTCTGACCTGCTAACCGTGAATGTTAAAGCCAGCAGAGCTTTTCTGTTTGCTTCCTGATTTCAAAAGAAGGCCTCTTCTTCCCCTTGTTCCAAAAGGAAAAAAAAAAAAACAAATACACAGACACACAAAAAATCTCCACTCACCAGATCTGAGACTGAGAAATGTAAAAACAGAATCATGGAATCACAGAATCATTAAGGTTGGAAAAGCCCTTTAAGATCATTGAGTCTGTTAAAGGTAAAATGCCTATTTCTATATCAGCTTTTCCTTTCTTGATGCTGTTTCAAACACATACATTGGGTTTATAATTTGGATTATAATCATAGAATCATAGGATCAACCAGGTTGGAAGAGACCTCCAAGATTACATACAACAATGCATAATCATGTCCTTTCCTTTATTCAACCTATTATAGAATCACAGAATCATAGAATCAGTCAGGGTTGGAAGGGACCACAAGGATCATCTAGTTCCAACCCCCCTGCCATGGGCAGGGACACCCTACCCTAGGTCAGGCTGGTCAGAGCCTCATCCAGCCTGGCCTTAAACACCTCCACGGATGGGGCCTCAACCACTTTCATGGTGAATTAAGTGATATTGTATAAAATCACAGAATCAGTCAGAGTTGGAAAGGACCACAAGGATCATCTAGTTCCAACCCCCCTGCCATGGGCAGGGACAGTCTGCCTTAGATCAGCCTGGCCAGAGCCTCATCCAGCCTGGCCTTAAACACCTCCAGGGATGGGGCCTCAACCACCTCCCTGGGCAACCCATTCCAGGCTCTCACCACTCTCATGCTGAACAACTTTCTCCTCACGTCCAGTCTGAACCTACCCACCTCCAGCTTCGTTCCATTCCCCCTAGTCCTGTCACTCCCTGAGAGCCTAAAAAGTCCCTCCCCAGGTGTTTTGTAGGCCGCTTTCAGATACTTAAAGGGCACAAGAAGGTCACCTGGGAGCCTCCTTTTCTCCAGACTGAACAGCCCCAACTCTATAATCATATATATTACATAATTGTATTATAGTTAAATTGCTTCATTTTGTACTACTTGTTTAAATCATAGTCATGAAAAATGACAGAATTCTCACAAATTGTAAGGAAACATGGCAAGAAAAATAAAAGGGAAAAAAAGGAGAAGCTCACTGAGTTTTAAATGCCTGATCTGTCCAACTCATCCAATAGCTTTTGTCAGATGTATTACAGAGGCATCAGTAGCAACAGCACAGCTAATTCTGTATTGAGATGTGCGCTAAAAGCAGGATTAAAATTCTCCCATTTCATCCTTCAGCGATTAAAACGAGACTTCAAATGAGGTAGGAATACTTCAAAAGATAAGTACCTACCATGCAATTTACAGATGAACATGTGAAAATAATTCCCTATTAAATATTTTCCCCGAGAGCCTTAATGCACTAGCATTACCTCAATATTACAAATGTAATGGTTTTTTTCTTTCTTCACAAGTATAGCCTGGTCTCAGAAATTTTCATATTCATAGTGCTTTTTAGGTAAGCATTTAAACACTCTTATTGAGCTTATTTCTCCTTGTAAAAGTCAGACAAGATCACGTATTGAATTCTGTAGCTGTGCCTAGGCCATGTAAATACCTCTGTGATTTACTTGCACTAGCAGCATAGCTCTGCGGCTTTTAGTGTAGTCTTGCTCCAGACTGACTATGAAAAGTAGAAATAAAAAAAACCCAACAAAATAGCAAAAGCTACCAACCAAACAACCCCCTCCAAAAAAAAACCCCCAAAACAACTACACAAACAAAAAAAATTAAAAAATCAGTGAAGCTCTGAGAAGTCTTTAGATGTTCCCAAAGCATTTGTGGTGGAACAGCAAGAAAATTCACTCATTTCCTTAAGCCAAGGGAAAAAAAGAATCACAATAAGCCAGACAGCCAACCCTGTGCTGGGCTGCGTTAAGAGAAGTGTGGCCAGCAGGGCAAGGGAGAGGATTCTCCTTCTTTACTCTGCTCTCATAAGACCGCACTTGGAGTCCTGTGTGCAGTTCTGGAGTCCCAAGACAAGAAGGACATCAAACTGTTGAAGCAAGTCCATAGGAGGGCCATGAAGATGATCGAGAGGCTGTAGCAGCTCTGCTATGAGGACAGGATACAAGGGTTGGGGCTCTTCAGCCTGGAGAAGCCAAGGCTCCAAGGAGACCTTGTAGTGAGCTTCTAGTGTCTGAAGGGGGCCTACAGGAGGACTGGGGAGGGACTATTTACAAAGTCTTGTAATGACAGGATGAAGAGTAATGGGTTTAAACTGGAAGAGGGGAGATTTAGGCTAGATTTTAGAAGTTCTTTACAGTGAGGGTGGTGAGACATTGGTTTGGACTTCTCATGGTGACCTCATACATGGCTTCCCCTAGACAAACATTTCTGGTTCAAGACACTTTGTCTTATTCACTTTACTTAATTTTTAACTGATTTCTGACGTGAAGAGGTAGTGGGATTATCTTTTTCCCTGTGATGGTTTGGGCATTAACTGCCCCCCTACACTTGACTAGACTCAGCCAAGCTAGGAATTAGAATGAAGCTTTGTATTTACAGCTTAGCACAATATACAAGCAGGTATTTACAATCTATACAGCTATAGACAGAAATAGACAAGTTAAAAAGGTAATGCAGAAATACAACAGCCCTCCCAGAAACCTGAGTCCCCAGATAGGCTCTCAACCACCCTTCCACCTCTTTTCCACTCCTCTACCTTATTCCAGACTTTGCCTTACATTCAAGGTGAGTTTGGAGAATCGGGCAGGGGGATTAGGAAATAGATGGATTAGTTACACAGACCGCAGGTTAGAGAGAGAAAGGAGGCAGCCAGAGGCAGCCAAAGCCAGAGAGCAGCTGTTATCTATGTTTGTGTTCTTGCTCTTATACATCTCAGCAAACCTATGAGTGCAGTAGACATCACCATTGTTTCCTTTTCACAGCCTAGAATCTAATTCCTCTCACTAAAATATCCCAGCTAGGCTCAAACTGGCACGTTGCCTGAGATAAAGTTCTTGGAGTACAAACTACTGGAAATCCTGCCATGTCATTCTTTCCAAGGGATTTGAAATTTTGCCCCATGCTCTAGGTCTGCTTTGCATTATCCCAGGTTAGTCTAGTTTTAAGCAATCCAATAGCAAAGCAAATAAGGATGTGCTTGACCCACCCAGTATCATAAAGGATTCTGGAGGGTATTTTCTATACCTGTTCCCCAGAATTGGTGTCAGATAGTTCGCTGATGACTGTTTCATGCAACTTCCACATATCCCAGTCTGCCTCTTAACCTATTCAAATGCCACTGATCTTGAGTACAGTTAAAAGAAGTCCACTCTGAATTACTAACATGAATTGGCCTTACACAATTACCAAAGGACTTGACTATCTTAAAAAAATAAATGGTTTATTTTGCTGCACTCAGGCATTTGTGCTGCCAAAAAGCAAATGGCTCTGCTGGAAATCATATATTGTTCCATAGAGATGACAGGCTTTTTTTATTTCTTAATTTTCTTTTATTTAGAAAGAAGTAATTGCAGTAGCTGCTCTGCTTTCTGAAAATAGATATCTGCAAAACAAATTAATTGTACATTTGCATTTTATAGCCTCTTCACTGGAGTATTTTCCCTCAAAATATGTGAGTTGAGGAAAAGTAATATATTATTAGTTTCTTTTTTCAGAACCACCAAACATGCAGTATATATCATCTGAAAGGCTCTGCTTTATTTCAGAGCATTAAGTTTCTTCTCTGGAACATTTTACAGGAAATACATGACAGAGTTGTCATCTTATTTTGGAGTTTATGATATAAACAAGGTCACTGTATAAATCAGAGCATAGAAAGTTGGTTTCTGATGGGGGAAAAAAAAATTGAGTCTAGTGCCACACTATAAAGTTAATTGGACCGCTGGGAAAAAGATATTTCAGGTAAGTAGCTGCAGCAGATATTTCTTTGCCACCATATATAGATATTTTTCTCTGAATCCATCAGTTTGGTTACATTTTCTTTGAGTAATTTAAATTATGCATAAAGCTTCTCTCTAACCTATTTTATAGTAATGTCGATACAACATGCAAATCATTAGCAAGATGCTTCTGCTGGGAAATGAATTTCACTGCAAAAGTCTAAGATAACAAGGAGTTGTAGAGGCCTGTTCCTTGTTTTCTGGACATGTTCTCAGCACTGACCACTTGAATCTTTCTTTGCCTTTTATATGTTAGACAGGATAATTGCTACAGGATGTGAACATAAAACCCACTTATTCTAAGCAGAGGTAGAATAGAATAGAATAGAGTAGAATAGAATAGAATAGAATAGAATAGAATAGAATCAAATCAACCAGGTTGGAAGAGAATTCCAAGATCATCCAGGCCACCCTAGCACCCAGCCCTAGCCAATCAACAAGACCATGGCACTAAGTGCCTCATCCAGGCTTTTCTTCAACACCTCCAGGGACGGTGATTCCACCACCTCCCTGGGCAGCCCATTCCAATGCCAATCACTCTCTCTGTGAAGAACTTCCTCCTAACATCCAGCCTAGACATCCTCTGGTACAACTTCAGACTGTGTCCCCTTGTTCTGTTTCTGCTTGCCTGGGAGAAGAGACCAACTTTCAGCTGTACAGGTACAGGGGTGGCAAATACATCATCTGAACCTGGAGCTCCTGCTCATCATTTATCACTTTCAGTAATAATAAGGTTCCACTTTAAGCAGAACTACTGACTATTGGTCAAGTTTGGTAAAGTTGAGAACAGCAGACATATCAACTCAAGCTAAATAGGATAGGTGACTAAACCCTTATCAGGTATAATTCATCTATGGATGACTCTTGTGACTAGGATAAAATTTACAGTGATGATATCAGATTACTTTGATGATTCTTGTGATGCAAATTTAAAATCAGAAATGATCTTAGGCTGGAGGCACTTAGCCAAGCTGTAAAGTCTCTTTAGCTCTACCCATTAATCTGGCCTTAGCCTTAGCTAACTTGCTTAATTTGCCAACCTCTAGATGAAAATAAGGATAAGAGATTTTGCACTTTCCATAAGAGAATAGGAAGGAAAGGGATTTTTTCCAAAACACTGACATAATCTTAGTGTTTCTGCCAAAATGCACCTCTAAGCAAGGTGCAAAAAATATTTATACTATCCTTTAAAAAAGTATGCAACAATCTGTGCAAATACAAGCACATGTTATATATGCAGCATTTCTGGTGCCAATTGATTCAGTTAGGTTTTTTAGTTATGATTTTGGTATAATGTTATGAGGTACAATCTGGAACAAGAAGAATGACCGTAAGAGTGCATATTAAATGGCACTAAACATACTTCCAGCTGGCAATGCTTTGCCTTAAGTGACTCCTTGAAAATGCAATGTATATTAAATGCCAGCTTGTGTAGTAGAACTTGATACTAGTTCATTGATTTTTGGTTTTAATACTAAAATGCTTATCTATGTAAATATTTGTTTTAGACAACTGTAATCATGCATCTTCACAGCCATACAAATTACAGAGAAAACAAAACATTGTAGAAATGGTTCATGTTTTAATGTGCATTCCGTTTTCCAAACATATAAAATCATAGAATCAATCAGGTTGGAAGAGACCACCAAGATCATCCAGGCCAACCTAGCACCCAGTTCTAGACAATCAAATAGACCATGACATTAAGTGCCTCATCCAGTCTTTAACACCTCCAGGGACGGTGACTCCAGCACCTCCCTGGGCAGCCCATTCCAATGGCAAATCACTTGCTCTGGGAAGAACTTCCTCCTAACATCCAGCGTAGACCTCCCTGGCACAACTTGAGACCGTGTCCCCTTATTCTGTTGCTGGTTGCCTGGCAGAAGAGACCAACCCCACCTGCCTACAGCCTCCCTTCAGGTAGTTGTAGACAGCAATGAGGTCACCCCTGAGCCTCCTCATCTCCAGGCTAAACAATCCCAGCTCCCTCAGCCTCTCCTCATGAGGCTTGTTTTCAAGGCTTCTCACCAGCTTTGTCACCCTTCTCTGAGTTACATATGGGTAAGGTGGCCATATGTAGCCAGCAAGAACAGCTTGGTGATCATCGCCCTGTACTCAGCACTAGTGAAACCACTCCTCAAGTATTGTGTTCAGTTGTGAGTCCCTCAATATAAGAAGGACATTGAGGGGCTGCAGCGTGTTCAGAGAAGGGCAACAAGGCTGGTAAAAGGCCTGGAGTATCTGGCCTATAAGGAGCATTTGAGGGAGCTGGGGTTGTTCAGTTTGGGGAAGAGGATGCTGAGGGCAGAGCTCATTGCTCTCTACAGCTACCTGAAGGGAGGATGGAGTGAGGAGGGAGCAGTTTCTTCTCCGTAGTGACAAGCAACAGGACCAGAGGAAATGTATCCGAGTTGTGCCTTGGGAGGTATAGGCTGGGTGTCAGGAAACACTTTGTCACTGAAAGAATTCTCAAACTTTGGAATGATCTGCCTAGAGCAGTGGTGGAGTCATCATCCCTGGAAGTGTTCAAGTGCCATCTGGACTTGGTGCTTAGGGATGTGGTTTAGTGTTGACTCTTCAGTACTTTGTGAAAGGTTGGGCTGGATGATCATTGAGGTCTCTTCTGTCATTCTGTAAACCACAAATCATTTTATACCAGGACAATCATTTTTATATATGTGCACATATAAAAACAGTCTCAACATCTCTCCAGTTGTTCTTACCCTCTTGGCTCAAAAGATAACCTTTTTATGTCAAGACTGAAACATCAGGCAGTGAATATCTAGCTGCGTTGGTAGAACTGTCATGCAGGAAACCCAGAGATGGGCTGCAAATACTTTCTGGATAAATATCTACTTTGTACCTTTGAACTTCTCATCTGCATTATAGTCATTACTATATCTTTTTCTCCCATTATTTTAACAATACCAATCTCTCTGTATCTGTTAGAAAGCATCCTATTATCAAAATACTGGGGTTTTTTTTTTGCCTCCAAATATTGATTCCCCACCCTCCTGGCAGTTCACAATATTGTGAGATTGAGGACAGGCATCACCATGTCCTGAGCCTCAAAAAAAAAACCCAAACCGAAACAAGGATCTCTTGGTCTTGCTGAGTCAGAAAAGGTTTCTTTGTGGCACAGGAAGGGAGTATCTGACAGCTTTATAACCTGATTCGCAACAGGAGGCAAGCACGAAGCAGAGAAGTTACTTCACCCTAGATAAACTAGTTTGCTGATTTTGATTATATAATGTTGCTGGCACACAAAGAAATAAACTCAAATATAAGACAAATCCCTTCAAGATTATTGGAGAATATATTTGTAAACTTAATTACCTGATTACTAAACCTACATACACCTAAGGACTATTCACTATTAGTTCCTTGCTGTGAGGCAGTATAAAATAAAATCATGTAACATCAGGTACCTCAAAGTTGGGGCAGAGACAAAAAATTGCACATATTATGTTTGATGGTAAATAAAATGAATAGCAAAATACTTCTGGTCTTGTCACTGGTGGCATTCACTACAGCCTGACTACTACAAGCTTAAGTTGCAACCTTGAGCAAATTCTACCTTTCATTAGTTTTTGTATTGAAAATCTTTCATTCATAGCTTTGTTTCATTTTGTTCCATGTGATTTGCAAGGTGTTTAGGGCTGCAATAGTGCCTTCACAGAATCACAGAACCACAGAATGTTAGACTTTGGGAGGGACTTCCAGAGATCATTGAGACTAACTCCTCTGTCAAAAGCAGGATCACCTTGGCTAGTCTGCACAGGAATGCATCCAGGTGAGTTTTGAAACTCCCCAGAGAAAAAGACTCCACAACATCTCTGGGCAGCCTTGCTGAAAATGTATACAGTGCTGACCACTGGCAGATTCTGAGCTGTACCACACACTGTAGTAATCCTATGATTATGACTTACACTTCTTTCATCCATGAAAACGGTTACAAAATGACTTTAAGTTCTTACTGCTTTGGATGCTCTATTTCATCATTATAGCAAATACAAGAAGACACTTGTAACATGATAACAGCCTCTTCAGACCTCAGGAACTAAAACCCCAACAGACATGGTGAAATGCTCTTTTATTAAAAGAATACAAGTAGAGAATTATGAGGAATGGAGCACTCTTTTAAATCCCTCTCTGTTATGCCTGAGATTTATTTATTTAGGGTATACAGAGGACAACTATTACTCTACTAAAGATGGAATGCCTAGAGAAGAGTATTTATGTAAAAACAAAGCCCAGCTAAAAGCTACATCACTGAAACAAATGTGTAATTTTGTTTGTTTTTTGTCTGTTTGTTTGTTGGGGGTTATGCTGGTTTGGTTTGGTTTTGGCTTTATTGTTTTATTGTCTCACTCCTTGTTTTCCAGAAACATGTAAAATCAGTCTACAGAGTTCAGCACTCAACAGGAGTATTAAAGTTCACATAGTTGGTTTTTTTTTCCAACTGAAAAATAATGTCAAATAAAAACATTCTTATTGCCCTCTTCTTACCCACAAAGATGATCTATTTCTGCAAACCAAGTTGTACATAATCTATGCTATGTCATAAAAGACTCACACATTTACACTGTGCCACATAAGTAAACAAGAATAGTTACAAAAACAATAATGTAAGATATCCCTACTCATATTTCAGCTTTTCCCTTGATTTACCTTAAAGGAGGGGGAAAGCCAGCATCAGTTATTGGCTCTTACTGTGATCATATGAAAAAAAACCACTTAATTAGGTTTGGCAATATCTTGCTTGGTAAGTAAATTTTGCTCTTATATGATCCCTTATCAAGAGCATCACTCTGACCTCTTTGTACTGTGTGCCCAGAATATTCCTACGTCCTTCAGCAGGTACTTTCTTTCACCAGGTATGACTGTGATCTACCTTCCTGTAGCTCCTGGTAGGTTGCTTGCTTAGAATTGCCATTTGAATTATATTTGCAAGACGGTATTTGATTAGCTTACGTACTCAACAACTTCATTTTGGTTGTTTCCTATTTTTTTTTTTCTTCCTCTTTAAAAAAGGGAAGCCCAAATACTCTGGAATGTGTAAATTTTGTCATCTTTCTTTTTTTTTTTTCTTTTTTTTTCTTTTTTTTTTCCCTTTCTTTCATTCTGTAAGGTCTGCAAAGCTTGTTGACATATATGAGTATTAATCTACCTTCATTGTAATCTGCTAAACCAATCCAACTTAGTTTACTTTTCATTGACTATTCTTCTAGCTTCATTTTTTTTTTTACTAACAGGGTAGTCTTACATTTTGAACTTTACAAGCCTGTGTCCTTGACTATCTAGAATAGAATAGAATTGAATCAATCAGGTTGGAAGAGACCTCCAAGATCATCCAGTCCAACCTAGCACCCAGCCCTATCCAGTCAACTAGACCATAGCACTAAGTGCCTCATCCAGGCTTTTCTTGAACACCTCCAGGGCTGGCGACTCCAGCACCTCCCTGGGCAGCCCATTCCAATGCCAATCACTCTCTCTGTGAAGAACTCCCTCCTAACATCCAGACTATACTTTCCCCGGCACAATTTGAGGTTGTGTCCCCTTGTCCTGTTGCTGGTTGCCTGGCAGAAGAGACCAACCCCCACCTGGCTACAACCTCCCTTCAGGTAGTTGTAGACAGCAATGAGGTCTGCCCTGATCCTCCTCTTCTCCAGGCCAAACAACCCCAGCTCCCTCAGCCTCTCCTCATAGGGTTTGTGTTCCAGGCCCTTCACCAGCCTTGTTGCCCTTCTCTGGACACGTTCCAGCACCTCAACATCTCTCTTGAATTGAGGAGCCCAGAACTGGACACAGTACCGGGCTCCTCAATTCATCTCTTTGTGTACACATTCAGGGGATAACTACCTTTACCTGTACTAACACTAACATAAATATCAAGGTGTAACAGCAATGTTTAAACACTTCTGCCCATCTTTGTTCCCAGTTTTGGTCCTGTTTATCCATCCACAATTGGTTAAGATTCATAAATTCTTAGAATATCAGGCTGGAAGGGACCTCAATGATCACCTAGTCAAGCATTTCAGGTTAAGAATATAGTTTAAATGAGATGAAACTCTTTACAAAGCACTTTGATTATCAGGTTTACCACAAGTAGGTTTTTTTCACAAGTGTAATCAAAAGCACTGATAAAATAATCACGTTTATAGAGCATTCTCCACTTCTGCTGACTACAAAGCCTTTCACTACAAACCTCACATTTTTAGTGGAACAGTAACCCTGCAAACCATAAACTCACACAGTTCAGTAAATATCTGTACTACAATACAGTGATGTACTACAATTCCCCAGATTCCCAATTCTTCTTGTTACCCAGGGCTAAGAGGTAATGTTGCAATAAATTTTCTATGTAATGTCTGAGAGGCCCACTGGACGGAATGATCATTTCTCTTTTATGTAAGAATAATATGCACTGGGGAAAAAAAAGTATGGCAGGTTTAGGATTTTCAGATGTAGCCTAATTATGACTTGTTAACTGCTCCTAAAGGATCCTTCTTAAATAAATAAACCCTCATGGAAGTGACCTACTTCAGCTTCTCCCTAGCTGGATTGGATGGCATTTTTAATTGAATGAATGGGAAAAAAAGCAAATAAAACAAAACAGCAACCGCAAAAGCAGACATTAAAATTATTGATAGATAAATATGGTTTGGGTTTTCAAGATCATGTACAAAAGAGTGTAACTGTCTCACTTCCACTCACATAAGCCTGGACACCTAAAAATTTGACTAAGTCTTTTATAAATACTCACAGAAAACCTTCCAGTCTGCTGCATAACCTTAACCCCTCCCTTAATCCTCATGGATTGTTTGAGTGCCATGAGAAGCTACCGAAGAAGGGCAAGCAGATCAAAATTTCAGCGACTCAGAAATGATCTGTAATTTCTTAAGTTCAAGCACTCCTATTCATATCTCAATCTCACCAGAACTAGTTTGAGAGGCAAATTTCCTTTTCTTCTATTAAAGCTCTTTTAATTAAAACCTTTTCAATGCTCAGAAGTCTCCACAGGATGGCACCACAAATATCTGAAACTGCTTTTCTTGCCTCTGAAATAAGGCTGAAAGCCTGGTGTTAGTGCTTTGAAGTGTTGACACTGCTGTTACACCATGCCTGTACCCCACAAGATTATATCCAGCTGCTGGTTAGTCCCTTATACTCTCTTCAAATGTTTCTCCCTACTAAAGGACAGTATGCTTTCATTCATGCCTTTTTGCTCTTTGGCCAAAATATTTGACCAGCAAAAATACTTCCTTTTTGAAGACAAAAAATCTAACTGCAGCAGTTAATCTAAAGATATTTTTTACTATAACTGTTATGTGCCATAAGATTTTTGATAAATTGAACCAGGCAGAATAGCTTACAGGTAAAGTTGTTATAGAAATTATGCAAGACTGGTTTATGATTTTTAAGATAAAGATGATACTAAAAAAACAATAAATCCCTCCAAATCACCAAAGTCAGTTGACCAAGCACTAAGTTATCCTTCTCACCAATCAGGAAAACTTGGCAGTTTTTGTTTCTTTCTTTGTTCATTATGTCGCTTCTGATAGCAAATTTTGTCCTATCTAAACTATATTTAGAAGTTCCATGAGTCAGACTTTATCTGAAGAAAATCTTTTTTCTTGCAGTTGAAGAATTTCAATTTAGGAAAAAAAATAGAAACAAGATTTTGAAAATGAATCCTGGAAGATTCATGTCATCTTCTGAGAACATTAGTCAAAAGAATGGCAGAGGGCAGCTTGCACTGAAATTACTCAATGTCCCTTCATTCATCCCCCCAAATACAGCCCACCTCCCATACTTGTCTTAGAGAAGTAGAAGATCATTAAATGAAACATATTTTTTTTTAACATGGCAGCAGAAAAAGGTCATTAATGGCTTAAAGGATTTATATTATGTCATTGTAACAATGTCTGGCTGCATCAGAAATACAAAATACGCAATGGTTTGAAAGAAATGGTGGATGAGAAGCTCAGTATGACCTACCAGTGTACACTTGCAGCCTAGAAAGCCAACTGTATCCTGGGTTGCATCGAGAGAAGTGTGGCCAGCAAATCAAGAGAGGTGATTCTCCCCCTCTGCACTGCTCTTGGGAAACCCCATTTGGAGTACTGTGTCTAGTTCTGGAGCCCCTATTACAAGAAAGATATGGATGTACTGGAACGTGTCCAGAGAAAGGCCACGAGGATGATCAGAGGGCTGGTGTTTTTCACCATTAGGATGGTGAGACACTGGAACAGGTTGACCAAAGAGATGGTAGAAGCCTCGTCCCTCAAGTTTTTAAGGCCAGGCTGGATGTGGCTCTGGGTAACCTCTTCTAATGGGAAGTGTTCCTGCCCATGCAGCGGGGTTGGAACTGTTGATCCTTGAGGTCCCTTCCAACCCCGACAATTCTACGATTCTATGAATCTAAATCCAAAAGTCTGTTTTGACTCAATGACAGAGCACTGGATCTTCTGATGCCCTGTCATCCTAGAATCCAGAAGGAATATTTGGCCTGCTTACTCATCTGTGCGATCTCCAAAATACCTCACCCCCTTCTCTGAAGGTTCAGAGCATAACTCCCCTACTGACTTTTAAACCTTGAATCTTTTAGCTCTAGTTTTCTGTTGAATTGTATAGCTACTGTAGAAGCATCCCAGAAAACAAAGTGCATTATAGTATTTATCATCACTGAGGACTATATCTGCACTAAAAGAAGTGTTCTGCGAATATGTAGCTTGTTTCTCAAAACTAACCTAAATTTGCTTCCTTCAGAATAGCAAAGCCATTGGACAATGTCCACGTTGTGGATACAGCACTCAGGGGCTTTCAGCATAGCCTACAAACATGATCCACTAGAATCTGCACCCTGAAAAGACTTATACAGACATGTAATAGCCACAAGTAAACCGAGATCTGACATTTACAGTCTCACAAAACTGTGATGATCAACCTGGTCCTTACTACAACAAACACTAGCTCTGTCTCTTTGCTAACATGCTTGTACATCTCCTACTGAGAGTCATGTGTGAAAGCAGGGAACACTTTCCTACTGCTCCAAGAAGTTATTCAATTGTTTTAATCACCTCCAGTGTGTCTGAAGGGCAATAAGTAATTTGTTTAAATGACTGAATTGATTTGGAATATGAAGAAAAGCCAAATTGGAAATAGGATATTCATTAACTTGTTGAATGTATTTATATTAACATCAATTCAGAGGCATATAAAGTGTAGTTCTCTAACTCAATATACAAGGAATTATCACAACATATCAGTACAGAAAGCACAGTGACAAAAAGTTAATGTCAGTAAAATCCAGTACAGCTTATTATAAACTCACAGGCAATTTGGAACAGGAGTTTAAAATAGACTCTTTCAGATACAGTTGCTCTTGAGTGACTTATTTTTGCTAATGGAACAAGGTTAAAATGACATGATGATAAGGAGTCTCAACTTTTTAATTATGTATCTCTTCTCATTTTAAGCCTCCGTTCTAGTACAATTTCTCCTCACTGACATATAGGCTGTGGCTTGGCTGATGAAAGCAGACTCCATCTGCCGGCGTTCATCAGCTGCACGTTCACCGTCTGTGCTAGGGCACGGGAAGGCTGGTGCCACAGGGATTAGAGAGTGTGCCTGGGTTCTGGAAATACAGCCTTGTTCCAGTCATGCCAGGCCTTCTCTGGGGACATCATAGTCCTCCCTCCTCCTCACTGGACCTGAATAAGTAACTCCTTTAAGTAGAAACCTCACACAATTCTCTTTGCTAGAAGGTGTATATGAGACCATCAACCATTTAAAACCAGAAAAGGTTAAAGCAGTGCTACCTTTATGTAAAAGGCAAGCATTTAATCAGTATATATAGTGCAAGGACAAGCCTGATTTTGTACTTAAGTAAATTAGCATATTTCCTAGCTATTGTTATTAAAGAAATGCTTTTGAATTTTTCTAGTTTATGCACAGACTTCCTCATTTATTAATGATTCCCTCTGAAATACTTCTCTTGACAGGTGGCAAAAGGTATACTTAAGTTTAAAAAAAAAAAGACTAACTCTCATTTCTCTCCTTTCCCTCAAGAAATACAAGGAGGGAGGGAGAACAGGGGTGTATTTACATTTCACATTTCCCTCTCACATTTTGGGTTCCCCTGCAGTGACAAAACACTTTCTTAAGTCATCCTTAGGGAAGCTCCTAAGCGTGGGAATGCAGAAACGCTGGTAAGATGTAGTGGGAATCGAGTGCTGTACTTTGCAGCATCTGGGGTTACCCAAGGGTAGCTAGTTCTAACACAGGACATAAAACAGCTCTGAGCAATGGAGCGAAAGCATATGAAAATCCTCAGCTTCCCCTCCTTTCATGCCCTATGAGGACTGTGTTGATTTTGACAGGCTATGCCATGGAGTACCTTGCCAAATCAGTCTGTCAAAGTGTCTCCTAGGATGCTGCTCTAACTTACATAAATGGAAGCAGTCCATGACCTAGAAACAGCAAAAATGAGTGCTGCCATCCCACCCAAGACAACTGCAAGCTTCACTATGCAATTGACCTGCTAGAATATAGAATCAGAATAGAATAGAATCAGTCAGAGTTGGGAGGAACCACAAGGATCAGATAGTTCCAACCTCCTTGCCATGGGCAGGGACACCTCACACTACATCAGGCTGTCTAGAGCCTCATCCAGCCTGGCCTTAAATGCCTCCAGGGATGAGGCTTCCACTACCTCCCTGAGCAACCTGTTCCAGGCTCTCACCACCTCTCTCTTGCTCATAATTTAGACCCAAAACAGAGCCTCAGCTCAAACTGCTACAGTTAGGTAGCTGTGCTTAGATGTGTCTTTGAGTCAGTAAACAGATTAGTTCCTCTCTCTTGCTTACAATTTAGACCCAAAACAGAGCCTCAGTTCCAACAGTGTACACCTCAGAGTAATATTTGCTGACTCCCATTTCAGTCTGCTGTTACAAATACATTCAGCATGGCTCCTCTAGAAATCAATTTATATCTGAGAAAGGCAGATATACATAACACAACATTACTCTTGTGACTGGAATCTCTATCTCCTTTCTTTACATGATGAAATTAGTTAATTATTAAATGCTTGTCAAAGGATGGTTTCAATTCCCTTTCCTCTGTCCCATGGGGGGAAAAAAAAAAAAAAAGGTTTTCCTTTCTGTGAATAAAGGGAAAAACAAAACCAGTTGGTTTGTGATGTTATTGCTATGGCTCGTGGGAGTTGCAGTTCAGAAAACAGCCACACAGCTGTGAACAGTTGTTTCCCAGATGGACAAACGTCTCTCACTTTACAATGAGTTATGGGAGCTACACTAGATTTCAATGCCAGAATAAAAGTGAAATAGTTGTGTAAGATAACACAAAGATGAGCACAAATACATATTTTTGCTTATGTGTATAAAAACAGTTTTTCCCTAACAGCAAAATTTACATCTGATTTTATGAAACTCCGAGGACTTGCTTTGGCTGTAGCCAGGTGGGGGTTGGTCTCTTCTGCCAGGCAACCAGCAACAGAACAAGGGAGGAGGGCTGGGGGGCAATCTGAAGTTGTGCCGGGGGAGGTATAGGATGTTAGGAGGAAATTCTTCACAGAGAGAGAGTGATTGGCATTGGAATGGGCTACCCAGGGAGGTGGTGGAGTCACTGTGCCTGGAGGTGTTCAAGCAAAGCCTGGCTGAGGCACTTAGTGCCATGGTCTAATTGATTGGCTAGGGCTGGCTGATAGTTTGGACTGGATGATCTTGGAGGTCTTTTCCAAACTGGTTGATTCTATGATTCTATGATTCTATTCTATTCTATGCTATGACTCTTGTTATGGCTAAGTAGATAGCAGTAGGGCTTTTTTATTTTATCTTTGGTGGTGAGAGCTATTCCCTTTTTCCCTTGTCCAGTGAGGTGGGGGGAATTTTGGTTGATTTTTTTGGTTGTTGTTTGGTTAGTTGGTTTGGTTTTTTCTTTGTTTGGGGTTTTTTCTTTGTTTGTTTGTTTTGTGGTTTTTTTTCAATTTCTGAATTGTAAATAGTTGTAAATGTATGTAAATATATTTTGTACATCCATATTGTATTTTATGCTGTTAGATTTTTAGCTTACTTGTAAAATACAGTTTCCTTTTGCTTTTAAATCTTTTGAGCTAGTCTGGTGATTTTATTCTGGGGGTAATTTCAACCTACCACACCTAACTTGTGATGAATAAATAAACCATAGTTTATGGAGGGAAATCCTGTGGTTGGTTGATGGTTTCATCAAACACTTATTTTCTGAAAGCTCACGGGATGAAACCTGATTTGGTCTCAGGCTAACTGGTTTTTAAATCATTGCAATTTCAGCATGCTTTCAAAAGCAGCTAGGGGTATGGCTTTTAACTAGAATGAGAATCAGGATGGAAAAAAGAAAAAAAAATGCCATTAGAAGGTGTACTCAAGAGTAATTAGAATGAATTTGAAGCATGGCCCTCTCTGGTACTATAACATCTGTTTTATATTGCTACATGTTTGGAGTAACAGTTGGTCTTTGCTCTTTATGGCTTTCATAATGAAGTGGATCTTAAGAACTAATTCCTAAATATCACTAGTTTGAATTCCTAAGCATGTTCAATTATAAGGCTTTTCATGCCCAGAAAGGTTTACTATTTTCTTATTATGGATAAATTACAAACATGGAAGGAACTACCACTTTTTGCCAAGAAATAATGTTTTAAAAGAGAGCTTCATATATGATTTGTACTGCATGCTACAGCTGCAACTGTAAAGCAGCAATAAGCACTTTTATACATAGTGCAATTCAGATATAACTCAGAGATTACTCAGTTGTGCTTCTGGTACTTGTGTCGATTTACTCATAGCAGAATATCAGGTTCAAGATCATCTAAGCAACCTAAAGGTGTTCGAGTCTTGATGAGATGCATCTGTGTATCCTGAAGTAACTGGCAGGTGACATGGTTAAGCCACTGTTCATCATTCTGGGGAAATCATAGCAGCCCAGGGTAGTTCCCATTGACTGGAAAAAAGGGAAACATAACCTCCTTTGTAAAAAGAGGAAACAAAGAAGACCCAGGGAACTACAAACCAGTCAGTAACCTCAGTGCCCAGTGGGATGATGAAGCAGATCCTCTAGAAGACTCTGCTAAGGTATATGGAAAAATGGGGAAGTACTTGGTCACAACCAACATACTTTCACTAAGGGCAAAGGGAAAGGGTGATTCTCTCCCTTTACTCTGCTCTCGTCAGACCCCACCTGGAGTACTGTGTGCAGTTCTGGAGCCCCCAACACAAGAAGGACATGGAACTGCTGGAGCGGGTCCAGAGGAGAGCCACCAAGATGATCAGAGGACTGGAGCACCTCTGCTATGAGGACAGGCTGAGAGAGTTGGGGCTCTTCAGCCTGGAGAAGAGAAGGCTTCCAGGAGACCTTAGAGTGGCTTTCCAGTATCTGAAGGGAGCCTACAGGAAGGCTGGGGAGGGACTATTTACAAGGTCTAGTAATGTCAGGACGAGGGGGAATGGGTTTAAGCTGGAAGAGGGGAGATTTAGACTGGATGTTAGGAGGAAGTTCTTTACAGTGAGGGTGGTAAGACACTGGAACAGGTTGCCCAGGGAGGTTGTGGATGCTCCCTCCCTGGAGGTGTTTAAGGCCAGGCTGGATGAGGCCTTGAGCAGCCTGCTCTAGTGGCAGGTGTCCCTGCCTATGGCAGGGGGTTGGAGCTGGATGATCCTTGAGGTCCCTTCCAACCTAAACCATTCTATGATTCTATGATTCTATAAGGGCAAGTCATGCCTGACAAATTTGTTGCCTTCTATGACACGGTTACAACATTGGTGGATAAGGAAAGAGCAAGTCATGTCATCTACCTGGACTCATGCAATGCACTTAATACCATCCCACACAACATCTTTGTCTCTAAAATGGAAAGATGTATTTGATGAGTGGCTTGATGGTTGTCATCAGCAGTTTGATGTCTGAGCACAGATCAATGAAAAGTGGTGCTCCTCAGCAGTCATTAGTGGGAGCAGTGCTATTTAACAACTGTGTTAGAGATACGGACAGTAGGATTGAGTGCACCTTTGGCAAGTTTGCTGACAACATAGAGCTCAGTGCTGTGGTTGATACTCTAGAGGCAAGGGATGCCATTCAGAGAGATCTTGTCAGGCCTGAGAAGTGGGCCCATGTGAACCTCATGAAGTTCAGCAAAGCTAAGTGTAAAGTCATACATCTGAGCCAGGCATAAGTGTGGGCAGCAGGCTGAGGGAGGCAATTGTCCACATGTACTGTACTCTGCAAGACCCCTAACTGGACTATTGTGTTCAGCTCTGGGGCCCCCAACGTATGACAGACATGAACCTGCTTGAGTGGAGAGCCACACTTGCATGGTTTCTATTTGTTCAGCTGAATTCTGTGGGTGGGCTTTAAAAAGAGAAACTTCCCTCATGCGCATCATTATAAGAAGCAACAGTAATAACACCCACCATAACTCAGCAACTGTTTATAGGTGCAGGTCTGTAGCACACATGCTTAGAGCTCCCTTGACTCTCACAAGTGCTCAGCATGGATATCACATTTTGTGTGTGCTCTGTTAACAAGCCCAGAGCCTTTGCCAGCACAACTCTTCCAAGATGTCAAGACAACAAAAATTATTGCCTTATTTAAACTGCTGGCAGAAATCCCACCAATTTTGTTTGAAACAAGATTTCACCCAAAATGTGGNCCAGGGGAAGTTTAGGCTCGAGGTGAGGAGAAGGTTCTTCAGTGAGAGAGTCATTGGCTACTGGAATGGGCTGCCCGGGGAGGTGGTGGAGTCGCCGTCCCTGGAGCTGTTCAAGGCAGGATTGGGCGTGGCACTTGGTGCCATGGTCTAGCCTTGAGCTCTGTGGTGAAGGGTTGGACTTGATGATCTGTGAGGTCTCTTCCAACCCTGATGATACTATGATACTACTATGATGATACTTTCTGACACCAATGTCCTTTGAAATCTCAATCTGCCTTCTACTGGTCTGAGATCACTCTTTGTTTGAAAAGTGTAAAAGAGGTGAAAAAAAAAAATCAAGTAAACATCCTAAAATCACTGCACCACAGTATTTTATTAATGTTAATATCTTCATACCTAAGCACTCTGTCATTCTGGTGTTGAAAAATGGAAACAGCTTTGCAATTACTTCCTCTGAAGAACCAAATTTCAAACTTGACATGATTGTTTAGTTTTCCCTGTAGCCACTAATGAGAGTGTAAGAGTTCTTTTGATGGACTAATTTTAATTACACTTCTGTCTTTTCCTGGAGGAAAAGGTAACGCTTTGCTTTGTTGTAATGGTCATAGCAGTGGTGTTTAGCACAGTTTGAAGAAAACAAGGAATTGGGGAATGTGGAAATGACAAAAACTGGTGAGGAAAGATTTTTTAAAATCATTTTTGAGAGAAGAAATTTTGGTTGCTGTTCTGGCTCTTCAGTTCTCAGATGTAGCCTTTTTAACATTGCTGAATATTCAGCTTTTAACTAAAAAAAAATCATGGTAAGCTTTTAAAGAAGTGGATTTAAAAATAGCATTCTGTAATCCTAGTTTCACTTAATTTTCAGAAAAGGAAGAATATTTCTGGATGTTAAGGTCACAATCTTTTTGATTTTGTTTAGAACACAGAACAAAATAACACTTCTATCTAGTTTTAAACAGGATCAAGAAACACTTCCATAAAGCAAAGTGCCCAGTCCCTAAACTATGTTGTTACATGAAAAGGAAAAAAAATGAAAGCAGTAGTAAAGATCTTCTTGCTGGAATTGTTTTGCTTAAAGGTATAGGCAAAAAGAATAAAAAAATGATACAGCACCAGTGGATGTTTATAACCTCTCAGATTGCTGTTCATTTTACAGTTCCTCTCAGGATAATTCTGGAAAAGAAACTGTGGAGAAGGACACAAAATTTCAGTAATATTCAGATGAAAATTGAATAAAATAATGCCTAACTTGTACCTTCAACTGTAAATAAGGCAACGTTGCAAAAAAATGATGACAGAATTGTAGAATGGTCTGGGTTGGAAGGGACCTCCAAAGGTCATTTTATCTAAACCACTCTGCAGTCAGCAGGGACATCCTCAACTAGATCCGGCTGCCCAGAGCCCTGATGAGCCTCACCTTGAATATTTCCAGGGATGGAGCCACAACCTCCTCTCTGGACAACCTGTACCACTTCCCTCATGCTAAAGAACTTTTTCCCAACATCCGATTTAAACCTATTCTTCTCTCATCAAGTTGTGCCACGGGAAGTATAGGCTGGATGTTAGGAGGAAGTTCTTCCCAGAGAGAGTGATTTGCCATTGGAATGGGCTGCCCAGGGAGGTGATGGAGTCACCATCCCTGGAGGTGCTCAAGAAAAGACTGGATGGGGCATTTAGTGCTGCCATGGTCTAGTTGACTGGGTAGGGATGCGTGATAGGTTGGACTGGATGATCTTGGAGTTCTCTTCCAACCTGGGTGGTTCTATGATTCTATGATTCATTGCTTCTTCTCCTATCACTGCAGGCCTTTGTAAACAGTCTCCCTCCAGCCTTCCTGTAGGTCCCCTTCAGGTACTGGAGGGTCCCTGGAGCCTTCCCTTCTCCAGGCTGAACAACCGCAGCTCCCTCAGACTGTTCTCATAGCAGAGATGCTCCAACCCCCTGATCATTCTCATGGCCCTCCTCTGAACCCACTCCAGCAGGTCCATGTCCTTCTTGCACTGAGGACTCCAGAGCTGGAGCCAAATACATGCAAGTTCTTATATGGTTGATGTATGTGCCATAATGAATGAAGATGGATAGGATTTTTCCTTGCAGTGCAAAATATCTGAGTTCAGCACAGTGATAGCTGCTATTTTGAGAAAAGCACAAACACAGCTCTCCAAAGAAAACAGATCATTATATTTGAGGACAAGAAAAATAGCTTAACAATTTTATAGTCAAAAAAACATTATGAATCCAAAAACCACCAAAGGAAAACACATCAACTGCATTGCTGCTCGAAAGGAAAATAAAATATATTGTTCAGTAGTTTTATATTTAAGACCTTGCAGAATATTACTACTAAAACAATCATGCTAAATTTTACTAAACATCAAACCCACAAACTTTAAGGAAGGAATAGTGGTGCTAAACCTTCATATTAATCAGTTTCATTATTCTTTAATTATTATGAAGTGAGCAATGAACTCCTGAAAATACTTTTTCTTTCAAAGAGTAGCTTTATAAATAGATGTGAATATTCTTAACAGGTAGAAAGAGTTTTTCAGTAAAAGAAGCCACCTTTCTAAACACGTTTTTCATTATCAGCTTTTGGCAGGTTTTACTGGGATAATGTAGTTAAAATCTAAATGCAATCTTCCCCTAAAAAAAAAAGACATTTCAATGCCTGTTTTGTAGGAAAATAGCTCAGAGAACTTGGCAAGCAGACATGCACCACAATGGAGCTGGCCAGCCTTGGGGTCAATAAGCTGAAGACATGACCCTTCATGGCATCACTGCTTGACAACCCAGGTGCCTGAGTCACTTTGAAGACACTGCAGCTGTGTGCATGTGGGGATCCCCTAGCCTCTGCAGTGCTGGGAAGAGATACATTGTCCTGAGTGGGACTCAATATTTCTTGTGGAAATTAATTGTGGAGAGGTGCTTGGCTCAGGATGCAGGTTTTCCTATCTGAAAGCAAGTGGACAAGGCTGTAATAAGGCTTCATAGCTGCTACAGAAACCCAAGATGGAGACAACATGTGATGGAAGAACTTCCTGACTGTAGTACTGAATTCAGTGGAAATAATCTTTTCTGATATTCTGATTACTTCTTTGTAGTGTAAATCCAGATATCTTGCATTTGACATTTGATCAAGTATTCTGCTTTAACATCACTGGCTCTGTACTGCTCTTAACACTCAAAGATTATCTCTAGGTATGACTGTATAACCCCTGTTAAATAATACATGTGCACCTCGTGACGTACACTTAGTTTATACCTTAACCTCTCTCCTTGCTGACAACATATTATGAAAGTTGAGGTAAACAGCTAGAGAAACACCAAGCTGAAAACATTAATTTCTCAAGCTCATAAAGATAGGCAGATCAAGTGCCCTAGGAAGAGCTCTGACATCCATATATATATATATACACACACCTCTGCTTGTCAAATCAGTGAAGATAACATTTTCAACTGAGAGCTGGGCAGGAGGACACCTTGAATTAGATTTTTCTGAGGTAGGAAAATAAAGAATAAAACTTGCAGACTAAATGGTCCTAGAGACCATACCCAAGTGAAAATTCAGAATCATAAGTCATAGAATCATAGAATCAACCAGGTTGACCTCCAAGATCATCCAGTCCAACCTAGCACCCAACCCTGTCCAAGGAACTAGATCATGGCACTAAGTACCTCAGTCAGACTTGAACACCTCCAGGGATGGCAACTTCACCAGCAATCTGGGCAGCCCATTTCAATGCCAATCACTCTCTCAGGCAAGAACTTCCTCCTAACATCCAGCCTATACCTCCCCCACCACAACTTGAGGCTGTGTTCCCTTGTTCTGTTGCCGGTTGCCTGGGAGAAGAGACCAACCTCCACTTGGCTACAGCCTCCCTTCAGGTAGTTGTAGACAGTAATGAGAAGGTTCAGTTTGAAAAAACCACAACGAAACAAAACAAATCCCAAACAAGTAAAAATGAAAGATCATACTGCATTTCAAAGAATCATGGAATGTTTAAGAGATCATTGAGTCCAACCCTGCCACCAAAAGCAGGATCACCTAGGGTATTCTGCACAGGAATCCAGGCAGGTTTTAAAAGTCTCCAGAGGAAACTCCACAGCCTCCCTGGGCAGGCTGTTGCAGCGCTCCATTACCCTCACTGTAAATAAGTTTGTCCTCATGTTGAGATGAAACCTTCTACATTCAAGTTGTCTTATTACTGTGCACCACTGAAAAGAGATTGGCCCCATCCACTTGACACTCACTCCTCAGATATTTACAGACATTGATCAGATCCCCTCTCAGTCTGTTCTAACCTACACAGCCCCAGGTCTCTCAGTCTCAATTTGTAGAGAAGCAATTCCAAACAAATTAAAGTACAGGACTATGTTACTATAGCTCTAATTGCAAGGTCAGAACTAGGCTTTGAATACAGCTGTTACAGACATTACAGAATATTGCTTTATCATTTTTTTATAAGGAAAAGTACCAAATATGTTAATATTAAATTAAGGGGATTTTTAATCTTTTGGATGAGAGAAAAGTTATCCTTGAAGGTTAACTTCCATGATTAAAAAAAATTCTAGCCTCTCTTTTAACAAAAGTCAAACAATAAGGCAATTGCTTATAACTGTTTCATAAGCTTTCTAATGCCTAAGCCTCCCTCTCAAATGCGCCATATAAGCACCAGCAGCAATAAAAACTGTTTCAGTAACAAAGTTAGAGCTTTCTTACAATTTTCAACCTAGCATTAGGAGTCTATGCTATGAAACAAATCACAAAACCAGAACACGGTTGTTCACTCCTAGCCACTCTGCCTAAATGAAACCTCTCTGCTTACCAGCAACACATTAATTGCAGCTTTATTACTTTGTAAGGGTTTTCTCCACAGGATAGCAGAAAGGTGATATACAGATCAACACTACTGACATGATGGGGAAAAAAAGGTCATTTGACTGAGCAATTGGAGATTCAACAAGTTGCTCATTTCACCATCACCTTTGAATATATATATAGAATCATAGAATCATAGAATGGTTTAGGTTGGAAGGGACCTCAAGGATCATCCAGCTCCAACCCCCTGTCATAGGCAGGGACACCTGCCACTAGAGCAGGCTGCTCAAGGCCTCATCCAGCCTGGCCTTAAACACCTCCAGGGAGGAAGCATCCACAACCTCCCTGGGCAACCTGTTCCAGTGCCTTACCACCCTCACTGTAAAGAACTTCCTCCTAACATCCAGTCTAAATCTCCCCTCCTCCAGTTTAAACCCATTCCCCCTCATCCTGACATTACCAGACCTTGTAAATAGTCCCTCCCCAGCTTTCCTGTAGGCTCCCTTCAGATACTGGAAAGCCACTCTAAGGTCTCCTCGAAGCCTTCTCTTCTGCAGGCTGAAGAGCCTCAACTCTCTCAGCCTGTCCTCATAGCAGAGGTGCTCCAGCCTGTCTGTCTATCTATCTGTAAAGACTTCAGTTTTCTTGCAATTTTCCTTCAAAATAGGCAAACAGTTGGAGAAAAGTAAAGAGGTCTAGAAGACTCTATTGCCTCAGTAACTTTTTAAGAAAAATGGAGAGAAAAACAGCATGGGCACAACCCCTGCCTGCATATGTGCAGCTCACACATATGCAAGCTCATCCTGTGTTTTCAAAGACAAGAACAAAAAACCCCACATCCTAAAATCTAAATGACTAGGTTTAATAACAGAAACTTTATGGAAATTTAATCTATAATAGAATCTAGCTGCAGCCTGTGACAGCAGATTAAAATATTTTAATGCAAATTGGACTTAGAATAAGTCTATCTGATAAAGAAGTAAAATTAGAATAGTAATCTTAGCAATAGTTGCATGTAATTTGCAGATACATTATTTATTTCCCAAGCAGAAAAGGAGACTTTCTTAGTGTAAATGTGTGTGCATATGTATACATGTGTGTGTACACAGAAAAGTCTCTTAATAGAAATAGATTAATAAAGAGTATATGAAAATTGGCACTTAAAATAGTTACTGGTAGTTGAATACAAATATAATTGTGTAACAAATCCCTAAAAGGAAGATTACAAGTATCATTAGACAGGAATCTCTCTAAGAGAAAGGTTGCAGATAAATATATTCTGGTAATGATGCATTATTCTCATAGATAAACAAAAATGAAACAAAACTATTCAACTGGCTGTCATACTCTTCTCCTAGTGCAAGAGCACTAGCTCTTGCTTCTTGTAATATCCTATCTAATGCTGCAAGATACAGACTTCTACACAGTTACAGTGTCAGCTGGCAGTTATCCAAGCAAAGCAGATAATCCTGGTTCATTTCTATTACAGCCTAACAATCTATTTTTAATATTTTTGTTTTCATCAGATGGTCTGTGTCATCTAGTGAAAAACAATGTCATCAGCTTGGAATGAAAACCACTATGAAAAAATGAGGCATGGCAACTGACACAGACAAGTTCCTCATTCATTAATATTTTAAGTCAGCATGAATATCCAAGCTATGTCTTTCACAATTTCCATGAATTTTATTACTCACTTTTCCTTCTCTCTCTTTACATTTTCTTCTCTGCCATGTCTTTATTGCTAAACTAAACCCTACTGAACTCTCTCCACCAAAAAAAAAATGCAGAGGGAAACTGTATTTTTGTGTGAAGACCTTCTGTTTAATGTCAGTTTTCCATCCTGCTTAATAGTAGAGGCTGCTTGTTGGTGAGCTGCTTTCATGATCCATTCACCACATACTGGAACAAGATGTTCAAGGAATTAATCCATATAATTACTAAGAATTCATTCAGTATCACTGCAGACATCCCAAAGTCCTAGCTGGAAGTTACGACTTTCTGACAGTTGCAAACACAATGAATTCCTGGTGTAAAGGAGTTGTAATTCACTTACACCATCCCTGTGAGGTTATTCATCCCTAAATATTACATTTCTAATAAGAGACAGAGAGTATGCAAGGGGAAAGGGGAAAAAGGCAAAGGAAAGGAATTAATAAATGTTTATTTTGCATCAAAAATTCGACCAGGTCAGCATGTCACTTAAAATTATCACTCAACAAATCTCTGTTTTTTAGGATTTCTGATTTCCTGAGTCAAGCTTTTAAAACCATTTAAAGAAGCATTTTACTTATTTTAACAACAGCCATACCACATTATGCACATGCATAGCTCTCTTGTGCAAATAGGCTTATGACAATATTTTAGGATAAAATAAAAATTAAAACAATCCTTAATAAATAAAAAACAAACCAAGCAAACAAAAAACCCAGAAACCAACCACCCAACCAAAACCAACACAAAATCCCAAGTAATCAGCCTGTGTTAGAATATTAGGCACTGTGAATTATTTTTTTTGTTGTTGCTGATTATCTCCTAGCTTAAAATTAATTGCTTACAATTCTGCCTTCCAAATGCCTCCCACGAACACAGATTGATCTGTAGACACCTGAGCTTTGTGGTAACTTTCTAATTGGAACAAATAAACCAAGACAAACCAAGAGATGCCACTGTATTTACTTCAGCTTCTGTCAAGATCTGAAACCCAAGTGTGGGCACAGTTCATACATCTATGCCACAAAACCATTATAATATAATGATTGCAATTGTTACTGCAGAGTTAATTACAAAGTATTTTAACAAAGTTATAAATAGCCCTACTCAAAAGAAGTTTAGCAATGTTTTATGCCATAAGCAATTACCACACATTGTCTTTGTAGTCCTCCAGTGTGCTTAATTTATTAGATTATTTATTTAGTCAGTTTTAATTGGGCAAAACAACAGTAAACATCTTTTGGAGGTGTTACATATGAAAAGAAATGAAGTCTTCTGCTTTGTTTTGCGTGACCCAATGTACTCTCATTGTAAGATATTAACATATTAACATTAATTATCCAGATGTCACTGGGCTAATCTGAACAATTTAGGCATACTATTGGTACAAAGCAGAGATTTATAAGGACTCTGCATTCATTACAAAATAATAACCCACTAGTCATTAAAGACCAGTTCACATCCAAGTGAATTCAGTGGAAGTTTCCCAATTCATTTCAGTTTGTGGTTTTGAAATGAAGTATTTAAAGATTGGCCATGCTTTCAGTTTGGGGATATCAACAATAAAGGAAATATTCAATTTTACTTTAAATTGTGCAATGATTTCTACTGAAAATTGGCAGCTGCTAACATCCCAGAAAATGAGACTGCTAATTTATATACCAAAATAGAAACATTTAGCTGCTGGGAGATTTGATAAATCTTTCTCTAAATGACTGTTTGCTAAATCAAGTACACATTCAGATAATTGTGTGAGACTATATTATTTTTCTCAGCATGAAACTAGGTATGAAGGTTTTTTTGTGCATAGAAACAGATCCACTGGATTTAATCCAGTCCCTCCTTTGATGCTATACTACTCAAAATGTTCTAATGATAAGATCCAACCCAAAGTTACTTAGTTTCCCTATCAAAATAGCCAAGAAACACTTCATTATAACAATCAAGGATACTATTTACAGAGGCAAGATTCAGTTTAAAGTTTAGGCTCAAGGAATGGATGCGTTCCTATGTGATCTGGTATAGATGATTGTGCCATGGCAGGGAGATTGGACTGGATTAACTTTAGATGTCCCTTCCAGCCCCTAACCTGCTGTGATTCTGTGATTCTGTGATTCTGTGAATGGTGCTATTTGTTTACTGTCTTTAATCATACTCAACATTAATAACCCAGAATACATAAAAGACATTAGAATCCATTTACCACATAAATAACACTAACATTTATTTGCAGGTTGCAACACTAAGATTTCATTAGCTAAAAAATGAAAACAAAGGTGCTTCAGTTACTATGGAGATGTAAAAAATGACAGAAAAAAATGGCACATACTGAATCAGACTCCCTAAGTTTAAAGCCTTTCTTTTTTTTTACTCTTCTAGTGATTGGGTTCTGCAGAATAATTGAATTCATCAGGATAAACATAAAAACCTCAATTGTATTTTTATGCAAGCAACAATTTTGCATCGAATTACAGTGGTAATCAGGGATGTTAAAATTCTAATGAAATGAAGTCAGCTTGCACAAACTAAATATTTTTCAGTTGTCAAAAAATGACAACCAAATACTCCATATCTTGCAGCTGGAGATGACATAGAATTCTGATAGATTTCTCTAGGTTTCTCATATTTTTAAGTGACCTCAGGTTTAAGTTTTATTTGTTATAGAAACCTTAACATTAACTCTTCAACAAGTTGAAAAGGTAAATGCTAGTTAATTCTTATGGAATTAGTCCTTTTATGAAAGTTCTTTAGCTAACATTATTTCAGTTGAATACTTTAAGGAATTTATTTAGATTTAAAGTATTTTAAAGTAATTTAATTTGTGTATATATATATATATATATATATTTTTTTAAAGTAGTTCATCTGTTACTTTTAAGTTTTGGTAATTCCAAACTGGAGACTTTTCCAATAATTATAATTTGTAGGAAAGGCTCAAACAAGTTCTGTCAATTTTAAGGTTAAATAAAGAGGCAGGGGGGGCGGGGGATGATTGCCCTAATGTCCCCATGATTAGCCTGATCTCTGCCCAGAAATACAGGGCCTACTGATATCAGACAATGCTTTTTACTGCTGTGGAACCTCAGGAAAACCTTTTAGCAGCACCTCACAGAGACAACCTGGCACATCCTGCAAATCCAGAACCTCAATAACACTGCTAACAGGAATTTCATGATTCATGAACTAAAAGAAATTTCTTTGTGCAATCTCAGAGCTGAGCTAGATCTCTAGAGTTGATTGTGGCACTAATTCTATTCCTCACAGAAAAGACATAGATAATATACAAGGAGTAAATCTGATACTGTTTATGTAGAACTTTCTTAATTGGGTCCTGTGCTGTGTATCGGCTTAATTTAACATGGAGAAACTCAATTAAGCTGTTTTAACTCAGCCAAGCCATTGAATTAGTTTAAGTCCTTAAAACGGTGTACAATCTACTGTAGAAGTTTAATGAGTTGTAAGGCAGTGATTCAACTCCTAAAACATGTCTGTTGACACTTGGCATTTTTATTTTAAATAGGCCCCACAAATGTGGGATCATCATTTGTCTACTCAGTTAACTGACTAAGCTAGTTTAACTTTTTTTCATGTCTATTTCTAATGACCCTGCATAGCTAATTTGCTGATGCAAAAGCCAGCTGGAACCTCTTATATTTTATGAATGGTAAGGCAAAAAACTCTGACCTCAGTTTAAACTGCAAGATCACTGAAACCAATAAGAAAAGTGGGAACATAATTTAAAGACAAGCATTCTGCAGTTTGAACAGAACAGATAATTTGGCTTGGTTATCTATTTCTGTCATGACATTTCAGTTTACCATTTGAAAGGAGCAATTACAATTTACCTTGAATTGCATCTCACTCTTGCCCTCCTCCCCCCCTGCAAAAAAAAAAAACCCTAAATCCAGAAGAAAAGTGACACTCTTAGAGGAGAACACAAACCAGTCTGAACAAACAAATGGTCTACATCTACAGTCATTAAACATGATACCAGCAGCTTTAGGTTTATATAATGAAATACATTGCAAGTCAGAACACAGTCAGAGTTTTTCTTGGCTTCTCAGTAAAGAAAAGAGTTTTGAAACTGTTTAGTTTTAAAATCTAGTGCAAATTCAAACAGCTTTGTGATGAAAGTCAATGAGATGCAGCAAATATGCAATCTCAAAAATGCTGAAGTAGGAAACACTTTTAAACAAGAGCCACTCGTGAGCAGGAAACGGTATCTTAGTAGCTTAAAAAAAAAAAAGTATAGCTTGTATTCAAAATTAGAATCACAGAATCATAGAATGGTTTAGGTTGGAAGGGACCTCGAGGATCATCCAGCTCCAACCCCCTGCCATAGGCAGGGACACCTCCCACTAGAGCAGGTTGCTCAAGGCCTCACCCAGCCTGGCCTTAAACACCTCCAGGGAGGAAGTATGCACAACTTCCCTGGGCAACCCGCTCCAGTGTCTTACCACCCTCACTGTATTTTCTTCTTCTGAGGATCTCATAAAAGTCAGGACCACAGGACCAAAAGATAACATTCACATAATCACAGAATTGTCAGCGTTGGAAGGAACCACAAGGATCATCTAATTCCAACCCCTCTGCCATGGGCAGGGACACCTCACACTAGATCAGGCTGCACAGACACCCATTCAGCCTGACCTGAAATATTTCCAGGGATGGGGTTTCCACCACCTCCCTGGGAAACCTGTTCCAGCGTCTCACCACTCTTACAGTGAAGAACCTTTTTTCCTAACATCCAATCTGAATCTACCTACTTCTAGTTTTTCTCCATTCCTCTAGTCCTATCCCTATCTGATATCCTGAAAAGTCCCTCACCAGCTTTCACATAGGCCTATTTCAGATACTGGAAGGTTACAACAAGGTCTCCTCAGAGCCTTCTCTTCTCCAGAATGAATAACCCACCTGTGCATAAAGCTTTTGTCTTCATCCTTCCTTTTTACCTCATGAAAAACTCAGAATTTTCTGATTTATTTTTTTTTTCTTTCTAATACTTACACTTACAGACCCCCGGGGTAACTTGTGTATTCCTCACATGTCAGTTCCTGAAGAAGACTACGAAGCTTTGGCTCATGTAAGAAAATTTTGTCCTGATTTATTCAGACCTTCTCTTCTGCTCTTAGTCTCCACCCAACTAATGGAAAGACAGGACTGGGGAAATGAGTGCCCCGCTATAGGAGATAAATATAGGCATAGACATAATTCTTCTAGTGCCATCCAGAAACTTCAGGAAAAAAAACCCACAATTCGCTGAGATTGAACAAGGCCAAGTGCAGAGTTCTGCACTTTGGCCACAATAACCCCAAGCAGAGCTACAGGCTGGGGACAGAGTGGCTGGAGAGCAGCCAGGAAGAAAGGGATCTGGGGGTACTGGTAAATAGTAGCTGAACATGAGCCAGCAGTGTGCCCAGGTGGCCAAGAGAGCCAATGGCATCCTGGCCTGGATCAGGAGCAGTGTGGCCAGTAGGACGAGGGAGGTTATTCTTCCCCTGTACTCAACACTGGTCAGGCCACACCTTGAGTGCTGTGTCCAGTTCTGGGCCCCTCAATTCAAGAGAGATGTTGAGGTGCTGGAATGTGTCCAGAGAAGGGCGATGAAGCTGGTGAGGGGCCTGGAACACAAACCCTATGAGGAGACGCTGAGGGAGCTGGGTTTGTTTAGCCTGGAGAAGAGGAGGCTCAGGGGTGACCTCATTGCTGTCTACAACTACCTGAAGGGAGATTGTAGCCACGGGGGGGGTTTGGACTCTTCTGCCAGGCAACCAGCACCAGAACAAGGGGACATAGTCTCAAGTTGTGCTGAGGGAAGTACAGGCTGGATGTTAGGAGGAAGTGCTTCACAGAGAGAATGATTTACTATTGAAATGGGATTCCCAGGGAGGTGGTTGAGTCATCGTCCCTGGAGGTGTTGAAGAAAAGACTGGATGAGGCACATAGTGCCATGGTCTAGATGACTGGATAGGACTGGGTGATAGGTTGGAGTTGCTGATATTAAGGTTTCTCTGTCTCTATTATTATCCCCTTGATACTACGGTATCACAGCCTATGGCAGATGATCTTGGAGGTCTCTTCCAATCTGGTTGATTCTATGATCCTATGAAATACAGCAGCCAAGTCTCTGTTAATAGTGTTTCACTGAAACTATAGCACTGAGACAGAGCAGTCACATCTACAGCCTTCCACATTTGTCAGTCTCATGAAGAGCCATAAGGTCTTCTTAAAGCTATCAGGCTCAGCAGAGCTCTGTGGGAAACTGGAGAAAGGTTTCCTAGCCATTTATTGTCACACTTTAAGCAAAGTTTAGGAAGCGTCACTAATTTTCTGAGCTGAGGCTAATCATAGTATCATCAGGGTTGGAAGAGGCCTCACAGATCATCAAGTCCAACCCTTCACCACAGAGCTCAAGGCTAGACCATGGCACCAAGTGCCACGACCAATCCTGCCTTGAACAGCTCCAGGGACGGCGACTCCACCACCTCCCTGGGCAGCCCATTCAGACACGAGCTGAGTGTTCACACTGTGAACCAGTAAAGCATCAGCATGCTTTACTAAAGACTTAGAGTGATGAGGGGTTTAAGTCACAGAATTCAGACAAGTTCTGGAGCTTTAAATATATTTTCCATGTAATTTTGAGTTAGAACACGACACTGAGTGTACCCAGTGTCTTACAAAACTTAACCACCTACAGCAAATTCTAAATTTATATGATGTCCCCCAATTGTGAACAAATTCTTACTTGAATATGCTGTATAGCTGAATACCACCATCTCTGAGGGAAATTAATGATTTTTAAAGAGATATTTTTCTGGAAGCAGAAATAAAAGGACAAGTAAAAGACTGTGTTAGGATAGTCCAACAAAAATAAGTCTGGTTCGTTATTCAGATCATCCTTTTGTTATGTAGGATGATTATGGGAGAGAAGAAAATGTTCTCAGGACTTGACTAACATGCACAATGCTTCTCCAGTTTACTTTAGGAAGTAATAGTCCTCCTGACAAATTGAACATATGTGAAAACTTCTATGTTTTATTGACCCAATAAGAACTTCCAGTCAGAGATATAATTTTATCATAGTGAAATTGTGTTCCTTGACAAATAAGAGTCAGGAAAGTAAATATGCTCTTTGCAAATTCCACAAGAAATGAGCAAGACTCTTAGGTATTGTATAGGTTTGTGGTTATCATTTAGCACTTTACCAACTTCACACAATAAGTGTCAAAAAAGATGTTTGTGATTCACACATTTTCCACTAAGTATGTAAGTATAGTAAGCTTAATAGCAGGATGATGAACCTACTGATGAGAAAGACCCAGAGTCACCCTAAATGTTAACTCTTCACTCTCTTATCATGGCCTGCTTCCTCTATCCAGCTTTTTCTTATAACTCAGAGAATCACAAAATCACAGAATGTTAGGGGTGGAAGGGACCTGCTGGAGGAGTAGGATCACTTAGATCACACAGGAGCGCATCCAGGTGAGTTTTGAATGTCTTCAGAGAGGGAGACTCCACAACTCTCCTGAGCAGCCTGTTCCAGTGTTCTGTCACCCTCACAGTGAAAAAAATTCCTCCTCATGTTTACATGAAACTCCATACATTACATAATATTCCAGTAAAGTAGTGTGTTTCAAATTCTTGTCCAATACTCTCTAATAGTTAAAACATCTTCAAGGAGATTAAAGGAAGTTTAAGAGCCTTTCTTTACAGATGAGAACCAACACAGTATAGCCTTTGTTTTAGTTGTCATGAGGATGAATTAGTTGAGCTTTTTGAAGTATTTGCATCCTTTGGCAACAGAAGCTCCACAAATTCATAGTGAAATTGCTGCAGAACTTAGCTTTCTACCTGTCAGTGCTGTCTCCTGTGATCACACATTCACCCATAACATTTTAGGAGAAAACGTAGTCACACTATCCAAAAATCAGGTGCAGAAATATGCTGAAACTGGAGATTAAAACTAAACAGTACAAAGGAGAATTAGACAAAGGTTTCTGATATTGTACATTTTTTTGTTTTATAGACAAGATAGTCATTAAACATCTGCAGTTAAGTTGCTTTTAGATATTTTTCACCTAGTGCAGGCCTGAGCTTTAAGCTACTCCGTAAGTGACATGTTCTTCCCCTGCATACAAAAGACATGTGAAAAAGAGCAGCCCTGAGGAGAAGGACCTGGGGGTCTGGGTCGACGAGAAGCTCAACATGAGCCGGCAGTGTGCACATGCAGCCCAGACAGCCAACCGAGTGCTGGGCTGCATCAAGAGAAGTGTGGGCAGCAGGGCAAGGGAGGGGATTCTCCCCCTTTACTCTGCTCTCGTCAGACCCCACCTGGAGTACTGTGTGCAGTTCTGGAGCCCCCAA
>WAAF01014347.1:224007-296352 GCA_013400475.1 Tricholaema leucomelas | reverse complement strand
GCCTATGGCAGGGGGTTGGAGCTGGATGATCCTTGAGGTCCCTTCCAACCTAAACCATTCTATGATTCTATGATTCTAAGTATCCCGTTACCAGATGTTAGCTATTTTCACGCTAACAATACCTTCAGAAAACTATTCCTATTTCCTTCTCAATATAGACTTCCTAATCTTCAGAGATGTCCATAGGTCCATAGGTGATTCTCCTCCTTTGCTCTCGTCAGACCCCACCTGAAGTACTGTGTGCAGTTCTGGAGCTCCCAACACAAAAAGGACATTGAACTGTTGGAGCGAGTCCAGAGAAGGATCACAAAGATGCTCAGAGGGCTGGAGCAGCTCTGCTATAAGGACAGGATATGAGAGTTGGGGCTCTTCAGTCTGGAAAAGAGAAGGCTTCAAGGACAGCTTTTAGTGGCCTTTCGGTATTTGAAGGGGGCCTACGGGAAGACTGGGGAGGGACTATATACAAGGTCATGTAAAGACAGGATGAGGAGTAACTGGTTTAAGCTGAAAGAGGAGAGATTTAAACTAGATGTTAGGAAAGAGTTCTTCATAGTGAGGGTGGCGAGACACTAGAAGAGGTTTCCCAGGGAGGCTGTGGCTGCTCCCTCCCTGGAGGTGTTCAAGGCCAGGTTGAATGAGGCCTACAGCAACCTGTTCAAGTGGAAGGTGTCCCTGCCTATGGTGGGGGATTGAAACTGAATGATCTCTGAGGTCACTTCCAACCTAAACCATTCTATGATTCTATGATTGCAGAGAAGAATAAAGGTGAATAAGCTTAATAAGGCACAACACCTATCTTAACTAACACATCTTAAAATAAAGGACAGATGGCCTTCAAGAACATAGGACACAGTTTGATCTCACAGATTTTATTTTTGAAGAAGACCCTGAAGGTTCATGAAGAAGCACAGAGGATTCTCTTTACAAAGCACACAAGTACCAATTGAAAATTCCTTCTTCCTTCAAAATCGCAGGATTTCAGGAAGGAAGGAATACTAATAACTACATAAGAGTCACCTTACTTTGTAGGGAAAACTGTATGTTTACTGCTATTCTACTGTTTCCATAACCTAACCCTTAGACTTGCAACGTGGTTATTCAAAGCAAACAAAAAAATCACCTCCTGCTTTTAAAAAAAGTCACAACATAACATTAGTTCCTCACTTCCAAGCAATTAAGGTATTTAATTTCTTCTGGCAACTCTTCTATAGTCCATGATCTGTTGTTTACATGGAAAATGATCCAGAATGGAGAACAGAAATGTTGTAAAATTAAAGCCCTTCACAAGGAAGGGTTGTGCTAATTACAGTCACAGATAGGTCCAATAAATGCAGCAGTGACCCTGATTACAACCAGTCTAGAGTAACTCTGAGAACACTGAGATCACTAGACTCCTGCAAAGTAATTATTAATGTACTAATGAATTACTGAATCATCAGTCATATTACAGTATCACAGTATCACCAGGGTTGGAAGAGACCTCACAGATCATCAAGTCCAACCCTTTACCACAGAGCTCAAGGCTAGACCATGGCACCAAGTGCCACGTCCAACCTTGCCTTGAACAGCCCCAGGGACGGCGACTCCACCACCTCCCTGGGCAGCCCATTCCAGTGTCCAATGACTCTCTCAGTGAAGAACTTTCTCCTGACCTCAAGCCTAAACTTCCCCTGGCGCAGCCTGAGGCTGTGTCCTCTCGTTCTGTCGCTGGCCACCTGAGAGAAGAGAGCAACCTCCCCCTGGCCACAACCACCCCTCAGGTAGTTGTAGACAGCAATAAGGTCACCCCTGAGCCTCCTCTTCTCCAGGCTAAACAATCCCAGCTCCCTCAGCCTCTCCTCGTAGGGCTGTGCTCGAGGCCTCTCACCAGCCTCGTCGCCCTTCTCTGGACACGCTCAAGCATCTCAATGTCCCTTCTAAACTGGGGGGCCCAGAACTGAACACAGTACTCAAGGTGTGGTCTAACCAGTGCAGAGTACAGGGGCAGAATGACCTCCCTGCTCCTGCTGGCCACACCATTCCTGATGCAGGCCAGGATGCCATTGGCTCTCTTGGCCACCTGGGCACACTGCTGGCTCATGTTCAGGCGGGTATCAATCAGCACCCCCAGATCCCTCTCTGTCTGGCTGCTCTCCAGCCACTCCGACCCCAGCCTGTATCTCTGCATGGGGTTGTTGTGGCCAAAGTGCAGCACCCTGCACTTGGAGCCATTGAATGCCATCCCATTGGACTCTGCCCATCTGTCCAGGCGGTCAAGGTCCCGCTGCAGAGCCGTCTGCCCTCCAACTCAGTCACATCTGCCCCCAGTTTAGTGTCATCTGCAAACTTGCTGATGACTGACTCCATGCCCTCATCCAGATCATCTTTGAAGATGTTAAAGAGGATGGGGCCCAGCACTGATCCCTGAGGATACTGAAGCATTAGAATGAATGAATTATTGGTAGTTATTAAAGAATGCATAGACACATATTGTATTTATTTATTTGTTATTTATACACACACAGGCACACATTCAGCATGATTTCAAGTAACCTACGTGAAAAATTGCTAATAAGCCTATTAAGGGTAAATATACGTTTTCACCTTTAAAACATCAATGTTTGAATTTCTACCTCTAGTTAGTAAACAGGCAGCCTATATTCTAATAATTACCTCTTTTCTTCCTTTTTATTTTCTGCTTGCTTACATCATTTTGTTAGATCTATCTAATGCTAAGCCAATGCGTTCAATCTAAGATCACAAACCCCACAACATTAAATTGGTCCCTGAAGGAATAAAACATTTGAACTGCCTTTTAGGTGGTCGATCAGACCCATACTAAAAGTTTCTGTGCTAGGGAGGAGGACAGTGATCTGAGGATAGTGAGAAGCTCTGAGGGACCTGATCAAAGATTTCAGTTATAAGAAGTTAGCGTTCCCTTCAGCCTCTGTGTCTTCATTGCTGACAACTGAAAACAAGAGGATTCATTGTAACTTGAGGAAAGGAGAATATGTGGTCTCCTTCTCCTTCCCTTCATCAGGTCTCCAAAGATCTTATTAGATAAAATTAGATAGAAACAGGAATTTCTTCCTCTTCCTAACAGCTCTCTTGTACATCATTAGTAAACTCACAAACATTTTTTTTCCTTATTCACCCCTCAAAAAGCTTTTGCATGGTGTTTAGATGTTTTACAGCGTTTACTCTTCCCTTCATCATTGAAAGAATAATACGAGAGGGGATATTCGGGATGGGATAACCTGGCAATGGAACATCTAACTGCTCATCAATCATAAGCAATACTTGAGTCTGACAAAATCTAAGTGCCTGTGTATGCGACACAAAGAAGCTGTGAACTCGTTCAGAAGGGCAAAGAAAACAATAAACTGAGCTGAATAATGAGTACATTTTAGACATATATTATTAAAACAGTTCCATAACATGTAATAGCTGCACTAAAATCATAGAAAAATAGAATCACAAATATATTTTAAATAAAATTGCATCCTACTACAGGAATTTCAAGCAGGCAGTCATTTTGCATATCTCTTGAGATCTCTGATGTTTTAACTGTGTTTGTCTTGGGCAGATACTGTGAACTGTCTGCTTTGAACTTTTTCTGGTTTACTGTATATCATGTTGCAATAGGGCTGCTCTAGCAGTTGTTTTTTACTTTAAAAACAGGGTTTAAAGACTGTATTTAAAATTCATAAAATTTCATATCCTCATGGAAAACTCTAAGAATTAATTCTGCCTAAAAAGCATTCCAGTTTTTTGGTTTTTTTTTTGGAGACATGTAAGTTCTTGGTGCTGATGAAGTGATTACCTAGTAACCACAATACAAGAGATATAATTTCTGTTTACTTAGCTCAAAAAAGACCTGCTTAACGAAAATGAAGAAGAGATTCAGATTGCTGTAAAGAGAAAACAGATTGGAGACCACTGAGAGAGAATATGTGGGGGTTTTGTTTTATCACACTAGAGCCAGTTCTCAGTGTAAAGCCTATAAGAGGAATGGTTGTTGAAAATTGCCTGGATGTTCAGACAATGTTAAACTCCAGGGAAGTAGCAACTATTATTTTTCTGCCATGAGAGTTTCTAAAACCAAAAATGAAACATATAAGAAGTAGGAGTAAGAGCATCCACAAAGTTTTATCAGTTCCAGTAGGCACAATTTCCAATGCTCACCAGAGCCTTTCTAGCAGAAGACTGAACACAGATAGGAAAGATAAAGACAGTAAATTCCAATCATTCTTCAGTTGGCTATCACCTTAGAAATGGAGAAGCAGAGCAAGAAATGTTTCAAAAACAAATGTGGCTGTTTATAACCTTCTTTATGACATCACACTAGCTACTCTGTGATGGATTACAATGAATCCCCTGCCTACACTAGTTAGTATAGACTAACTAACTATATATATGGGATTAAAAAGAAGATGAATTTGTAAGTATACAGGCACTGCAGATGGCACATATGTGAATCACAACAGGGATTGCCTTAGAAATTCTGTTCTGCTTTAGAGTAAAGGTAGGTTTTGCTGTTATCCCAGATGGCCTGCTATATTTTCCTATATGCACATTTTATATACAAAAGCTACAATTATTGAGTGGAAAGTCCTCAAAAAGAAGAGTACAAATGGAGCTTTCTGGATGTGAAGTTTGTTCTCACAAGTATCTGTATGTTTATTTGCAATTGTTGCTTGTTAACACCATATACAGATCTAGTGACTTGATTTGCCTACAACAATAACCATCCTGAAATGACATGCCTATAAATCTGGAGGGAAGCTATGTATTTTCTTTCCTCAAAACATAGATCAGCTTTTCTGCTTTCAATCTTTTCAACTTTTTCACAGCAAAGTATGTTAAAAATGGCACAGTCTCAAGTTGTGCCAGGGGAGGTCTAGGCTGGATGTTAGGAGGAAGTTCTTCCCAGAGAGAGTGATTGGCATTGGAATGGGCTGCCCAGGGAGGTGGTGGAGTCACCGTCCCTGGAGGTGTTCAAAAAAAGACTGGATGAGACACTTAGTGCCATGGTCTAGTTGATTGGCTAGGGCTGGGTGCTAGGTTGGCCTGGATGATCTTGGAATTCTCTTCCAACCTGGTCGATTCTATGATTCTCTACCAACTCTATTAGTCTGTCTCTTGCATTCTAATTTCACAAAGAATTTGTATAAATTAAGGGGAAAAAAAGAATTCTGTCCTATCAGAGTTAGCAGCAGTCTTCCTTTTCAGAGGCACTTGGAATTTAGAAGAAAAAACAAAGTTACAAAAGCCCCCACATTTCCATCTTTAGGTTTGCTTTGTCTCTATTTTGGAGGTATTTGAGTGCTTTCTTATATTAACATCTATTTGTGCAGTCATCATATTTGTTAACACTAATTTCCTGATAATATTTCTGTATCAATGTGTGCGTATGGAAAGAGAAAAATAATAAGTAAGAAAACTGAGAAATTAAAATGGAGACATAGTATCCTAGGCACAAAAGTCCATGTGTCTTTTAATGTGCCAGCTTTGCTGTAGATCTACACCATAGCTAAACTGCAAATGTTCTATGGTGGTACAGCTGACAAATTAGAAGTGCCATTGAGGGAAAATGGAGGAGATTTCACTAGACAGGAAAATGTCATACTTTCCTCTATGAGCTGAATTTACATAGAAACCTACCATGTGGTTTAAAACAAACAAATGTAATAGAGTACTTTACAACAGTTTCCAGACAGAAATCCTTAACAGCAATAGCCTAGTGGATGGAAAATTGAATCAACCTGAGTACAAGAAGGTTACTATCACTCTCTTTTTCTTTTCCTCCCAGTCCAGCGAAGCAGAATAATACCTTGCTGCCTCTACAGTCTTTCCATTCTAGGTTAGGAAAAACATAAACTACCTGAGAGAGCACCAGATCCCCTGGTGCCAACCTTCAATTTAATTATACAGAGAGAAAGGACTCTGAAAAGACTGATGTGTCAGTAGCTATCAAGATCATTATATCCAATCCCTATGAAAAAAAACAAAGTTGAGTCATTTTCATGAGGCTGCAATGGAATGGCTCCTGGCCTTTATCAAACTCAGTCTGAATCAGTGCCCAATCTAACTCTGCTTATCACAGACAGAATCTGCTTTTATTTAAAAAAGGAAAAAAAAAAAATCAAGCTGAAGAAAATTGTTTGGGCCTCTTGTGAAGAAAAGGCTTCAGGGCTGCAGCCCGCATGCTGACAAGTTATTCACCAGGTTTGCTCTATTTGCATCCCACGCTTAGATGAGCTCATTTGGTAGCAGAGCTCCCAGGTGTACATTACTTTGATTCCTGGACCCTGTGACTAGCCCACGTGCATCTACTAAAATAAGGTTTGATTCCATTTCCTGGCTTTAACATTGCCAAAACTAATGCAAATTCGTTATTGATTAAGTTAAGGTAATGAAAAAGTTTTAACTGCTGATTCTAGTTTCATTCTGGTACTTCTCCAATATATGGCCATTAAGACTATTGGAGTCACTCCTCATATACACAGGCACACAGAAGACTTCTGACACTACATTAAAAGCAGATCTCAGTATTGCCCAGAAAAAAACTTTTTTTTGTGCACAAAATGTAATCAAAGGCTTTTAAGAACCTATTGGCACTGAATCATTGATTCAATTATATGCAGTCACAAGCCTGAGAATATTTAAAATGTTAAGTTGAAAAACTGAGTATCTCATAGCATCACAGAATTCAATAGACCATGTCTTTAATTCAGAACATTAAAATATTTTTAATATACACTGGAGTAGAAAAAGACAGTTTCATAGAATCATAGAATCAATCAGGTTGGCAGAGACCTCCAAGATCATCCAGTCCAAACTATCACCCAGCCCTGACCAATCAACTAGACCATGGCACAAAGTGCCTCATCCAGTCTTTTCTTGAACACCTCCAGGAACTGCGACTCCACCACCTCCCTGGGCAGCCCATTCCAATAGCAAGTCACTCTGGGAAGAACTGTGAAAGCACCAAAAAATAGTTGTATTTTAAAGTTCATAGTTCCTGTCATAGAGAATAACTGAATATATTTGAATGCATGGCTTCCTGTCACAATTATCCCAACCAAGATTTCCCAGTTCTCTGCTTGAAACCTCCAGACATAAAAGAAGTGTATGCCTAACTTGAATGAAAATTTCTTCAGCATGTCTGTAAAAGATTCAGAGTCAGTATAATATAAGCAATATGCCTACATATTACTTGAGGCCATAAATGGTCTGACTGCTTTAGCCCTGTCTTCTAACACACAGAGACAACAACAGAAGGACAGAAAATGATCAGGTCATGTTTTCTTTCTCATCCTCTTGTGAAATATCTCTCACTCCTGTAACAACAACTTGAAGCGAAACAGAGGTTCTTTCCTATGGTATCCTGATATTTAGTATAGGAAACTAAGGTCACTATTCTAATAGAAAAAGACTTTTAAAGACATAAATATCATGTCACTTTTATCTTTCAAATAAATAAAAGTATGCTGAGGTGATCAAGAAGCATAGAAGTAATTTTCAGCAGTCAAGAAAACAATGCAGGTTAACACAGGTATATTGACAACATCTGTTCTTCTAATTAGTATATTTAGAGATTCTTCTGCTTCACTATGGAAAGTGTCAAGATGTCAGAACAATTTCACACCCAGTTCCAGAAGTTAAATGCCTAATATTTCATGTCTGCCACTCCACTCTTCCATAAAGTGCCTCCAGATGCTTCTTGATCTTCACCTCTCCTCACAAGCTATGACCAATGACATGTTTGAATTTACTATGGAAAGGAAGATTCTAATACTCAGAATGTGAGCTCTACTGTCTGCCTATCTGTCTTCCATCCTAGTTTTTTTCAATAGATTGGTGTCTCTGTGAAACTAGAATACTATGCTCCAGCTAATTCATGTTAAACATAAAGCTTCAGAACCAAGTGTGCTATGGACATGATAGGAAGCACTCATGGATGCATACTGATTTTAAATCAAGCACAACAAAAACTTGAAACAGTGAAAGAAAAAAAAGGATAATAAAAAAGAGGCAGAGGCTAAATTTCTAACTATGTTGTAGAAGAAATGCTGACCTATATTAACATCTCTTGTCAAACTTATGACTAAGAGGGATTTTCCATCTGTAGAGCTTCCATATAGCAATGATATTCTCATGCAGGAAGCACAACACATGCTGCATGTGACTATGAAAAAGATCTGTACGTAATGGAGCGCTGTTTGAATCAGAAAAAAAACATCCCCATCCATCAGGTTTTTCCTTTAATTTTTAATATTCCCTGTTATTAGTTAATTATTCTGTATATTGTAAAACCAACAAACACAAAATGACTAAAAGTAAAACATGCAAACAACTCTGTTGTTACATGATCTATTTCATTATACCCACAGCATTGTAAAAGGACATTTTGTGATATGACCTCTTGTACTGACCCCTCAAGAGGCCTGTTTTCATCCAGTTTTCATGAATTCATAACTTGCTTTATACTCACTAATGTAAAATAAAGGTTTGCCCCCTGCTTTACCTTTTTTAAAACTATCTTTGGAGTTTAGCAATTCTGGGATTCATTAAATTAAAATCTTAGAAGTTTCAAGAAATTATCTTTCATTAATGTCAAAACAAACCTATGGGGAAATTAAGAAACTAGGAAGTTCATAAAAATAGGAGATAAAACCAAGGACATTTCCATGGTTTTAAGCACCAGAAAATGATTCTAATACAAGAAAAAAAAAACAAAAAAAGGAAGAAAATGTAGCCATCTCTTGACTAAAGTGATTAAAAGGTGTAGTTTCTCCTTCTGGCAGAGGGAAGAGTTGATGACATTAATTTTGTGATCTATATATTAGTTATGGAATTTCTGAAATAAAATTCTAAATTAATGAACTGTGGTGGGTTGAAACTATCCCCAAAATAAATCACCAGAGTAGCTCAGAAGGTTTGGAAGCAAAATTAAGTTATATTTATAAAATCAAGTTAAAATCTAGAAATATAAAACACAATCATAGAATCATAGAATCAGCCAGGTTGGAAGAGACCTCCAAGATCATCCAGTCCGATCTAGCACACAGCCCTGTCCAATCAACCAGATCATGGCACTAAGTGCCTCATCTAGTCTTTGCTTGAACACCTCCAGGAACAGCGACTCCACCACCTCCCTGAGCAGTCCATTCCAATGCCAATCACTCTGTGAAGAACGTCCTCCTAACACCCAGCCTATGCCTCCCCCAGTACAACTTGAGACTGTGTCCCCTTGTTTTATTGCTTGTTGCCTGGGAGAAGAGATGCAGACATATGTACTTACAATTTTGAACTAATACAAGTTCCCCCCTACTGATTAGCACCTACTCTGGACAAGGAAAAAGTGAATAGTTCTTCTCACATAGTGAAATCAGTCAAGGTCAGCGAAGCTACGCAAAAATACCAACCAGCAGCAGCCAGAGTGAAGAAAAGGAGGAAACAACAGTTTGTGCATATATCCTAATCAACAATCCAATGGAAGGCTATAAACCTATCTATTATTTTTCTTTTGTATCCAATCCCCTATTCTATTTATCTTTTACTATCTTCTATTCACTGTCTCTGGAATATTCCTATCCTTGTTTATAATTAGGAACTTGGCTAGAGTGTTAGTTTTAAAGCTATCACATGAATATTGCAAACTTCTCTTTCTACACATTCAAATAATTCTACCAAACGCTCTATGTCGATTAAAGGCTTTAGCACAATCTTGGATCACCTGACTACAATATTACAGCTTCCTATTTAAGACAAAACATGCAAATAACTTTCTATTTTTGCATATTAAACTGCCCAATTTAAGTACAGATCTACATCTCAATTTAAGTACAGATCTGTATACCTCCCATGGCCAAATATAGGTAAGTTAAAATATGGGTTTTTTTAATGTCTTTTATGTTTCAGGCAAAAATATCCTCTGTTTTTTGGGTTTTTTTTAGGGGTGGGGGAGAAGGAGGAGGGCAAAAGGCTGAAGAAATTTTCATTTTAACTACCCTTCTAGTCTTTTCTTGTGATGGCTTAGAGTAAGTAGATGCAAGNGGTCTAGCCTTGAGCTCTGTGGTCAAAGGTTGGACTTGATGATCTGTGAGGTCTCTTCCAACCCTGATGATACTGTGATACTGTAATAACAACACAGTTTCACTTCTTTTCCACTGAGCAATATACCTGTTTAGCTATAACAGAGATTAATTTCACATTGAGCCATTTGATAAACATAGAAAACAAAAAATAAAGCTATCTAGCAACTACATTGGTACAAACTTAGGTAAAATAAATAAAGAACAGAGATAACAGAGATTTTTAAAAAATAAATTTTACAGTGATTCCACCTATAGGAAAATAAGTAGGTAATAGAGATTAAAAAGCAAAATAAATACTTGTTTGCACAGATTTCACACTTAGATAAATAAGTAGATAACACTGATCTAAAAAAAAAAATAAAAGGGTGAGGAAATAATAATTTAGGCTGTACGACTTAGTGTGAACACACTACACTCAGAGTTCATCTCTTGGAAATGCTATCTCTACTTTGGAGATCACCATCTTATTTTAAAATGTGCTAGCCATTTGTTTGGATTTCATAGGAGCTACTTAGCTACTGCAGCAAAATTATATAACATTGTTGTTTGATGGGTAGCAAAGAACCTGTGCTCAAAAAAATGCTGTAAACCCCAGCTTACTAAACCATTACACTTCTACCACACTATAGCTAGCTACATTCAATAAGTTAAAAAGAAAGTACCCTGAAAGATCCTTCATTTTGAGAAGTTCTGACAGCATTACACATTCCCTGCTGAAGTTCTCAAGTACTACAGATTTTAAACAACTCACAAACTGTTTCAGTTTTTATGTTCTGCAATAAATCAATACATAGAATCATAGAATCAACCAGGTTGGAAGAGACCTCCAAGATCATCCAGGCCAAACTATCACCCAACCCTATCCAATCAACTAGATCATGGCACTAAGTGCCCCATCCAGTCTTGTCTTGAACACCTCCAGGGACAGTGACTCCACCACCTCCCTGGGCAGCCCATTCCAATGCCAATCACTCTCTCTGGCAAGAACTTCCTCCTAACATCCAGCCTATACTTCCCCCAGCACAACTTGAGACTGCGTCCCCTTGTTCTGTTGCTGGTTGTCTGGCAGAAGAGACCAACCCCCACCTGGCTACAACCTCCCTTCAGGTAGTTGCAGACAGCAATGAGATCACCCCTGAGCCTCCTCTTCTCCATGCTAAACAACTCCAGCTTCCTCAGCCTCTCCTCAGAGGGCTGTGTTCCAGGCCTCTCCCCAGCTTTGTTGCCCTAATGCAATACTTTGTTCTATTTATTTTTGTTATTTTTCACAAAGTAAAACATCTTTTGTTAGACTTTTTTCTTGAAGTCCTTAATACACATAACATTAATATCATCTTAGGTTCAGCTAAAATTCAAAGCCAGATTAAAATACATTTTGGAAAGAAATAGCTCAATTTCCAAGTGACAGGTAAATTCATATACCATGAAATTATGAAAAGCTATTAAATTATTATAACCCAGAAAAAATATTTAACAACCATTAATAAATTATCAGTGGCTAGTTCATATTAAATAACTTATTATAATTAGTAATTAATTCAAATCAATAAAGCAGTGTCATCTATCCTCATCTAAATTAATATACACATAGATAACACTGTGCATGCATAGAAAAGTTCTATATTTTTTTTATCAGAAGTTAGGTTCCCTCCTCATTGTAGTACAAATATTCCAGTATCTTGAGGACTAATTGAATTGTTTAATAGATAATTATACTGCAGCACACTCTCTAAATGAGAGAAATCAGCTAATTTATTCTGCCATTCAAGTATCTCGTGAAGTATGATACATTTTACCTAGACAGCAAATTACTCTGTGGTTCTGACTGTAACAAATTCATGCATCTAACAAAATAATTTTGTACCTACACATGCTTACAAAAAAAAAAAAAAAATTCCTTTAAATAACTTCAGTGGATAAGGAATAATCTTTTTTGCTTTTACAGCATGAATGGTATTAACAGGAAGCTCCTTCATGAGTTGCGATTGTGTTCTTTTGATCCACCTCCTCCAAGAAACTGAGGAGGTTGGTCATTAACTTCCTTGTGCTGTCAGAACATGCTATGTATATTATAAAAGTATCTTCAACAGTACTTATTTCCATTACTAGTCTCTCATTTAGTCTTCTTAGTAAGCTTTGGTGAAGATATTTGGCTAAATTTGTTCTTGTCTCCACAAAGCCTGTCTCAGTGCTGAAGAAAAGAATAACTTATTCTGAGAAATACCCAGTTCTGGGGCTTTGGCTAATGTTCTGTTTTTTGTCTTACTGTGATTCTTTCCATCAAAGCTTTTAAATCTTTTTGTTTCTCTGTAGGAGACATTTTTTATCATTCTCCCTTAAACGTTTTTTATGATATAGAAGGGATCAGAATGCAACAACAGCTTGAGGACATACAACTCTAATTTGTGGAGAACATATAACTCTAATTTGAGAACAGAGCTTTGCTGACCCTCATTATTTTTCAGATACAAATGCTTTGCTTTCCTTTACTCATTCATTCTCCTTTACCTGCCCCTTAATGTCAAAAGGAGAACATTGTCTTATCTCTCTCATTAATCATCCCTGATGCTCAGTTAGAAGCCTTATCCACAGCAATCTTTCCTTAGCATGCTATAAACTAGATTCACCTCACAGCAGAAGAGGACACAGAGTCTTTGACATTGTGATCTATGACATAGTCTATGTACACTCTTTTGCTCTTTCAGTGTTTTTATGTGCAGTCTTCATCATACACTGCCTTGTCACTCTACATTATCTAAGCGTGACAAGATTAAAGAACATCAGCCTTGAGTAAGATGGACAGGAAAAACTTTCACGCTGCTGTGTGCTGACATTGACTAATAAAACTTCTGTAATGAAAATTATCAAGTTTTCCTCAAAGTTATTTGTAAAACACACTCAGAAACTGTGTATGGCTGTTATCATGACTATTGTTTCAATGAGTTTTTACTTTTGCCATATTTGAGCCATAGATCATGGTCTCTGAAATGCAAAACTCAAAAAAGTCCTGTAGAACAGTGTCTTCTGATAAAAGTCTTAGCTCTAGAAGTAGGATCAGCTGTAAATCATTGACATTAAAATCTTAGTGAATTAAGGTAACCTGCACAAAGCATGCATGTAAAGATCTAAGGCTGTTTGGGTAAGCTACTACCAAAAGCTGGAAATGAGATGCAGATCATTTCTTCTAGCTCTCCTTGACCTGCCCTGAACCTGGAAGCAGGCCACATAACACTGAAAAGAAGCCACCAAAACTAAACTGATGATATACTGCCATCTCAACAGGGTGCTATGCTGGGTTTACCAGCTCAGCATGCTAAAGATCAGCAGCTCTTTAAACCACCCTCTTGCAGCTATGCTTACCCAGTCCATTAGTTCAACTTCCCTGTGGGACTGGTAATGGGATACAATAAAAATAACTTAGATGCACATCATTGTGTTTTTGCATATTTGGTGAACTAGTAGCATCAAATCACCTGACTTTGGCAACCTTGAGTCAATATACATGCTGGAAACCACAAAAAAACAATTATGCTCATATCTGCATAATCAATTTCAAATATAAAATAGGAATTGCTGCTTCATCAATTACTATGTGCTTAAACAGAAAACACAACAGTTCTCTACAGACCTAAAAATAAAGGAACTGTATTGGCAATATTTCTAAAAGTATAAAGCATCCAAGAATAGAGATTTTTTCACATTTTTCAGAAAATATCCTTAGGTTAATTACTTACTAATTGTTTTTTTTTTAATGTATCTCATGTTAATCATTCAGGATACACAAGGCAGGCAAAAACTAATATCACATGGCTATTAATGGCAGCATTTAAATGAACTGAAAGATGGAATACTTTTTTTTTTGATGAACCTTGAAAAGGAAAGAATTTATTATATGAAAACAAAATAATCTTACACTAAACATTTCCTTTCTGTGTGCTTCAAAATGTTGCCAAAGTCAATGCAGAGTTTTGAAAAACATATTGCTCAGGAAAAAAATCCAAATGAATAAACAACAAACAAGCGAAACCAAATTAAAACCCTCAAACCAAATAAACAGAAACCACAGCACTGCAAAACCCAGAGAAGACAGCACCAGTCAGCAGTCATTTAATTATAACAAAAATCATAATCTTTTTGAGAATACTACTGAAAACCTGACCTTTTATTTTTTTGCTCTCAGGCCCTGAAGCATCAAATTGCTACGACTAGTAGCCCATACTGAAACCAACCACCCAGCCAACCTCCACAACAAAAATACCCTCATGAGATTCTGTGTTGGTTAAAAGAGGGAAAGGACTGTAACACACACCAATATTGTAACTGTTGATTTCTAAAATATACCACATCAGAGAAGCCAGGAAACTGTATCCCTTTGGAAGAAGAGAATATATAGTTCATAACAACAACAACAAAAAATCTGACTCATTATGCACCTTATCAAAGTATCATTAAGCACTGCAATATAAATGAAAAATATAACTTAAAAGTGCTGCAGATCTCCTCATGGACCATATTAAATATAAGAATCATGCTAAACAGTGACAGAGAATCTGAAAAGTGACTTTGCCACCAAAAACACAGCAAAAGAAATATGTACCACCTAGACCCTATAACTCACAATTCAAAGCATTTCTAAAGTCTGTGTTTTCTCAAACTAGCTGAAATTTTGTCAATTCCTAAGCTATATTTCAGAACTAGGCATCATTTGGGAAATATGCAGTGATTTCAAAATGCAGTGAGCTATGGCATATTGAATCGTGAACTTTTGGTCTCTTAAATAATACATCCTTTGTGCAGTGCTTTTGGACAGCATCTCCAAGAACTATATATACAAGGGCTTAAGTTTAAAGACTAGAAAAGGGTGAGGTTTTCAAATATAAGCTTTTACTATAGAAACTAGAAAGTGCTATGTAACAGAAAAACTACTAAAGATTGTATTGTGTGTCTCATAGACACATTCTAATATATTATATCCTGTTAACTAAACTGAACAACATAGAAATGCAATTCATTTATCTTGAGAGTAATAGGGCACAAAAATATGCAGTTCACACTTCACTTATGAATTTTTGCAACATATGCCTGAGCTACAGAAAGAGTTCAAGAGTCTTTAGTTTCAGTAGGTCAGACAAAACTTCTTTGCTGTTGAATTAATACTTTTGCATCTTTTCTCTGAATAATGCTTATTGCCAAAAATATCTGCCTAATATTAGCAGCTTTCATTTCACAGTCTTAGATTACTTCAAAATTCAGTCTTCTTCAAATGTTACACGTATTAGTTCATGTGAATGGGCCAAGTAATGTGGTCCAGCTGCAAGCAGATGTCCTCAGAAATACTTTCCCTTTTGTCGGCCTGGTTCCGGTCTAGGTCAAACCAACAGAGCCATTCCCAGATGCAATGGTCTCCCAGAATGTAATTCAGATTCTGACAGAACATCCAAATAATAAGTTTTCAAAACACAGTTAAAAGAGATGACTTTGATATTGTCCAGCAAAATTCCTTCTATCAGATGTACTTCCAGCGATTCTCTATTGCAGCTTTTGAGTATCATGGCACACTAACAATAACTGCTGCTCTCAGAAATACTCTTGAAAAAAAGGATTCTCACACAATTACTCTCAGCCTGCCCTCAGGCTTTATCCATTTCAGTTTCCTTAGATTCTTATGTGAAGTAGTTCTATGGGAAAATCAATATAAAGTCCAAAGATAGGACACAGTAGGATCAAGGAATTTTGCCTTCTTTCCTTGAAAAAGAGTGCACACAATATTTTCTCTATAGGGCTGGCACAAATGGACCTGCAATCTGATCTAACTTCTACAGGAGAGTCATAAATAACTCACTAGGAAAAAAACATTTTTGTTGTCTTTTCCAGCATTAAACTGATTTTGCTTCTTTAAAAAAGGTCAATGTGAAGTATCTACATTACTGTGTCTAAATATTTCCCATGTGCTTCTGGTAGCAGTGATGAAAGAAGTAACAAAGTGTGAATTGTGTTGCAGACAAATGCAGTAAGATGTCATTTCAGTATCAGAAATATTTTAACAAGGAGTTACATTTCTCAGGAAATGAAGGCAGGATAAAAATTCAATGACATTAAGTTTAATGCATGAGTCATCTAAGTAAATTAGCTATTTCTCCTCCATATAAAACATTAGTCACTTAAAGCCATAAATACATCATTAAAAAATATGTCTACAAATATAAATGCAAACACATACTTAAAGTTTTCACTGACACCTTGCTTTAATCATTTCAGCAAACCACTTCAACCATTTCAAAGTCTGCTTTGAGTATTATAATCATTGTATGGAAATCTGTTCACAGGATTACAAGGCCAGTAGCTATTCATTTGAAAGAAACTAAAGAATCCCTGAAGCACTTGTGTTTCAGCAGTATGAAAATGTTATTCTATAGCAATAAAAGTAAGCTTGTATTACATTGACTGAGTTACGAAACCACAAAAAGGGGCTATAAACCTGAAACCATTCACATTATAGGGTCATGCAATGACACAGCATCAGGGCCTCTCTGTCAACACCAGGTTTATAAAATTAATTTACCCTGGGACAATATGCCCTGCTGTCTCAGGGCATGGGAGTTCTCTGGGCAAAGAGAACCAAACTCCAATTACAACAGGTAACATAGGAAAAAGCAGAGCAGAGACAATTACATTTCTTTGTCTCAAAGTCTCTATGCTTCTCCCTGGTTTCCAGTGGAGAATGGGAAGGGTGGATAAGGAAAGTTAGCACTATGCCTCTCCTTTGCCCTGGCTAGCAGAGGTGCCAGACAAGCCAGCAGGGCACACTGCACCACACTAAAAGACAAATGATGCTCCTTATGTACCCTGAACAGCTCAAGTAGACGGTCTGTGCTTCCAGAAGCAGTAATTCCCACTGGCTTCACAAGCCAGACATCTGCATTACCCCAACATGAATCATCCTCAAACAGGCAGTCTGACACCCCAACAACCAAGGGACTTCCCGAATGTGACACAAGCACTTTGTTTCAGTGAAAGTAACAAGTTTGTCTAATTCATAAAGAGAAAATGAGGTGAAAAACACCCATTAAAGAGAGTTTCACTCCAAAAAGCACTACTACCCAATGCTCTGTGTAAGCCAATCCACACCAGGGAAATTATGTCTGAGGCTTGTTAAAGAAACTTTATTTGAACAGCTTGATTGCTATTATGAACCTTGCACTGGGACTTGGGCTTTTAGCATACGTGAAAGCAAGCAGTGTGCTCTGCTTTCTGCATATAAACTATTTCCCCCACAGTAAAATTGTAAACACTGCACACACTAGATATGACCATGAAACCCAAACATCTCCTTTCAGTGCCTTTTGCATGACTGTCCTTGAGATTTGAAACAAACAAATCAACAAATCTTTCAATAAACTGCTTTTTTAATTATTGTGGGTATAAAAAGGGCAGATATATTTGCAGTATAAAAAAGGAAATGTAAGAAAACAGAAGTCATATCTCTATTGTGTTGTGACTTGAGCAAAAAATAAACTGCTGATGAGAGGAATAAACAGAGCACACTGTAGGATCCATCACATTTATATAGTCTTAATGCCATGGGATTTGTACATAAAGACCTTTAAAGGTGGACAAGAGCCAAAACTGTGTGCACAGAGCACTGCTCGTGTTGCAACATAAAAACTTGAAGACAGGGTACTGTATGATGTGCTGAAGGAAGCTGCACTGCTTTTCTTAAGTATGCAGAAACTCAAAGGGATTAAGTAATGAAGGACACTCTGATGCACAGAATACCCATAGAAGAAAAATCAAAGGAGATGGTTTTAATCACTTTTTGAGTCTGCAGCACTGTATATTTCAGAAGTATTAGAACATTGTCATACATGTCAAGAGTTCTCTTCTGCCAGGCAACCAGCAATAGAACAAGGGGACACAGTCTCAAGTTGTGCTGGGGGAAGTATAGGCTGGTTGTTAGGAGGAAGTTCTTCACAGAGAGAGTGATTTGCCATTGGAATGGGCTGCCCAGGGAGGTGGCGGAGTCACTGTCTCTGGAGGTGTCAAGGAAAGACTGGCTGAGGCATTTAGTTCCATGGCCTAAATGACTGGATAGGACTGGGTGCTAGGTTGGACTGGATGACCTTGGAGGTCTCTTCCAACCTGGTTGATTCTATGGTTCCATGATTACTGGAGTGCCCTCAGAAAAGGGCGAAGAATATGATCTTCACTGGTGCTGTCAAAGTATGCAGCAGTGGATCAAAGAGAGCATCAGAACGCACATCCATGAGAGAATGTACATCCATAACTGCAGTATTACAAAGTGAGATGGGAACAAGAAGATGGTTTATAACCTAGTAAGCATCTGTTCAACCTTTGGATGGCTAAATGTCCTGTAAGATCTGTTCCACCACACCAGGCAAACAAATAAAACTAGGTAACATTTATATATTTCATTGCTAGCTACAAAGTTCCTTTAAGATGGTGGAAACCTTTATAACCCCAACGTGGAGTAGAGGACTTCTGGGCATTGCCAACTACCTACAAAGCCTTCTTCAAAATGTCTGCTTACAAAGGATTAAGAGACTCAAACAATCTGAAAACAAGATACTTTTATTCTCTGAGCAGTAGGATCAATCATTCGCTGTTGCATATTGTGACCCCTGTATCACCTTTTGCCTTTCCATGATTTATATTTGACACTGAAGCTTCTTTTCTTTGTGTTCCGCTTTTTGCTTCTTTCATAAGATCAAATGGCTGAAAAATACCTGAACGACTTATCTAGTCCATCCTATTGGGTCAGTACCAACTATCCAGCCTCTGAGGGTCACTTTTCTCTCTCTTTAGTTCCTTTTCCTGAAAAATTCTTGTTCCTTCTCTAGACTGAGTAGGTAATTTTACATCTGTCCACAGCATAATAAAACTTTTCAATCACTTGTCATCATATTATGGAAAATGCAAAAAAAAATAGAGGTTATCAAAAATTCAGTATCCAAAGACATACACAGCTTGTACTTTATTACACTGAAGTCAACAAAATCTTCTGACACTGGTATCAATGTATTTAACGTATTTTAAACACCCTCTTCTTGTAACAAATATTCATTATGTGCATCTCTGTTTTGTAAGGAAGTATCTTAGTGCTGTGGCATAACATTATTTTGAATGTGCTGTGTGGCACCAATATCTTTTCCACTCGAATTATCAATGATACATAGACTAAGAAATTCTGAAGAACTTCCACAGAAAACAGAGAAGACTAAACAGAAGCAGAAAAGGTTGTCAGTGATGTATCAGTCCAGGCATTTTTTTATCTCAGTAGACAAGGTGCAATCATTTTTCTTGTAAATAGGAATTTCATCATATCTCTGGTCAATGTGGTGATATCAACCCAGCCTTGACAAAAAATTATAATGTGCCTGAAGAGTAAGTATCAGACACTAAATCAAGGCCCCTTTGTGGGTGCACTTTAAGGCAAAGCAATATCATCAGAGCAGCATTTCCCTGTCTCCTCTCATATTTCCAGTTCTTGAAAATAGAATAATATAATTTTCTTATTTTTTTATTAAGTCTAACTTTACAATACCTGGAAGTTTCCAACAAGTAAAATTCATAAGAAAATTAACTCTGTTCTATATTTTGTATAGGTTTCAGGTTTTGTTGTCCTGTATTTGGTACAAGTTTAAACTTTGCTTAATGTGGTAGGTTGAAATTCATAGAATCATAGAATCGAGCAGGTTGGAAGAGACCTCCAAGATCATCCAGTCCAATCTATTCAACCTATCTATCCAGTCCAACCTATCCAACCAAGATCTATCCAATCAATTAGATCATGGCAACAAATGCCTCATCGAGGCTTTGCTCGAACACCTCCAGGGATGACAACTCCATCACCTCCCTGGGCAGCCCATTCCAATGCCAATCACTCTCTCTGGTAAGAATTTCCTCCTACCATCCAGCCTAGACCTTCCCCAGCACAACTTGAGACTGTGTCCCCTTGTTCTGTTGCTGGTTGCCTGGGAGAAGAGACCCCCACCTGACTACAGCCTCCCTTCAGGTAGTTGTAGACAGCAATGAGGTCACCCCTGAGCCTTCTCTTCTCCAAGCTAAACAACTCCAACTCTCTCAGCCTCTCCTCATATGGCAAAATTACCCCCAAAATATACCCACCAGACTAGCTCAGAAGGTTTGGAAACAAAATGAAGCATATTTACAAGCAAGCTAAAACCTAGAAGCATAAAATGTAATGTATATGTACAAAACATATTTGCATATATTTGCAATTATTTACAATTTAGACAAATAACACAAGACAAGGGAAAAGTGAAATAGATTCCCCCTCACTCGCCCCTCCACCTTTATAAGGGAGAAAGAAATCCTGCTGCAATTTACTTAGCCATAACAGGAGTCTCAGGCAAGGTCAATAAAGCCATGCAAAGGCATCAGACAGAGTGAAGAATGGGAAGAACAGTTTGTGCAGCACACTTTATCCTTATCCAGCAAGTGAATGGAATCATATGGACTTCTTCTTTTATATAAATATTCTTATTTTACCCCTTGCTTTATTTACCTTCTATTAAAAAATGTCCAGAAATTTCCTATTTCTTGTTTATAATTTAAAACCAAGCTAGAGGGTCAATTTTAAACTACCACACACAAGTTTATACAAGTACAGAGAAATTCTCTAAACCTTATCTCTCTCTCACCCTAAAATTTATTTAGTTCAGTTTCCTAAAAAACCACTGATGTCAACTCACTTCCTAGTGTTTAAAACCTCAGTCCATGCATAAGTATCATGATGGATTAAAGCTGTAATTAATTAAAGCTGCAGGTTTAGCTCATTATCTCAAATTTTCATATTCTTCACTCAAACTCTATCTCTCAAACTCTAATGTTAATATTTGAAAGAAAAGCTGAAGTGATAGCTTTTTGCTTATTTCCCAATCAGCCAGAACAAAGGCTGTTCATCAGCACTTTTCAGGGAGGAAAAATTGATGAAAGAAGGAGAAATTGATGAAAGGGGGAGAGATCTGAGCAATATTAGAAAAGTAAGAGAGTCAGATTTTGTTAGGCAAGTCCTCGGAGATGATGCTATTCAAAGATACAGAGAGGCAGACAAAATGACCTGCTTCTGGTGTTTAAGGTTCTTGGAGCAATGTCTTATTCTTAAATAACATTTCAATAAGGCTTCTATAAGGCCAAATGCCAGATCCTGCATTTGGGCCATGACAACCCCAAGCAATGCTACAGGCTTGGGGAAGTGTGGCTGGAAAGCTGTCTGGCAGCAAGGGACCTCAGGGTTTAACAGTCAAACAACTCAACATGAGCAAGCAGTGTGCCCAGATGGCAAAGAAAGCCAATGGTATCCTGGCTTCTATTAGAAATGCCGTGTCCAGCAGGGATAAGGAGGTGATTGTCCCCTTGTACTCAGCTCTGATGAGGCCACACCTTGAGTATTGTGTTCAGTTTGGGGCATCTCATTACAAGAGGAATGTGGAGGTATTGGAGCAAGTGCAGAGGAGGGCAACTAAGCTGAGGAAGGGCCTGGAAAACAAATCTTACGAAGAGCAACTGAAGGAGCTGGGGATGGTTAGTTTGAAGAAAAGGAGTCTGAGGGGGGACTTCATTGCTGTCTACAGCTACCTGAAAGGACATTGTGAGGAGGCTGCTGCTGGTCTCTTCTCACAGGTAAATAGTGATAGAAGAAGAGGAGATGGCCTCAAGATGCAACTGGATGGGTTTAGACTGGACTTTAGGAAACATTTTTTTTTTCCCAGCAGGAGTGGTCAGGCATTGGAATGGACTGCCCTGGGAAGTGGTGGGTCACCAACCCTGGATTTGTTTAAAAGTCATTTGGATGTGATGCTTGAGGGTATGGTTTAAGGGTGAAATCTGTAGAGTAGAGTTATCCCTTGGACTTGGTGATTCCAAATGGAATGTTTCTGTGATTCTGTATTTCTATGTTCTAATCCAGGTTAGATAAATAACTGCGTTAAAATGCTAACATGTATCATGATAGATCAATGTCTAATACAGTTTTGCAAAATTATTATCTGCTTTTGTATTGAATTTAGTCAAAATTTATGTAAAGCAAATACATTACTGAAAGATATTTAATTGTGCTTCTGCTGAAATTTTTACAGAGTAAAAATTGGGAGAGCTCTCCAGCTAACATACAAAATTAAATGAGAACAGGTTCAGTGATCATCTGGCATAGTAATATTAAGACTAGCAGGCTAAAATTGACTGTTTTCCAATCTCATAAGGCAGATGTAAGCTCAAAGTAAGTCCAGTGAAAAATTCTTTGATCTAAGCTCTTAGTTTGTTTTGCTCAGTTCAATGGGTAAATAATACAACCTTTCTATTTTCGGTATACAGAAAATGACATTAGAGAGTGCCTTGGAACTAAGGGAAAAATGGCACATTTCGATTTTTGCTGCATTCTTCAGCTTCTGAGTCCAAACATGACCATATTTTAGGTGTCAAGTAAATTTATGGTAGACATGTCCTTGTTTGTGCACATCACAAAACTGGCATATATTTCCAGTTCAGTAGGAAAGAAACAAGAGCCTTGAACTAAAGGACTCCAGTCTGAAATGATGACAGTAAAAGAAGAGATCTGAGCAGTATTTTACTGCACCATACTTAACTGTGTACCTCACAAAAAATATCTACTTTAAGTACAAAACACTAGTTCAGAGCGTCAATAACTACATCCTCAATTCTTGCATGAGAGAAAATCAGAACTAAATGCTTTACTTTGATCCTTGATCCTGTATGGTGAAAAATAAAACCAACAAAACAACAACAAAACCAAAACACAAAAATACCCACCAAAACCAAACAGACCCACAAACAAAAACATATGTAATGACACTGAGATTACACTTAACAAAACAGATCCTCCACATATGTCTTTAAGAGAACATCTCCACTGCCTTCATAGATAAATCATAGAATCAACCAGGTTGGAAGAGACCTCTGAGAGCATCCAGTCCAACCTAGCACCCAGCCCTAGCCAGTCAACTAGACCATGGCACTAAGTGCCTCAGCCAGTCTTTGCCTGAACACCTCCAGGGATGGTGACTCCACCACCTTCTTGGGCAGCCCATTCCAATGCCAATCACTCTCTCTGCCAACAACTTCCTCCTAACATCCAGCCTATACTTCCCCTGGCACAATTTGAGACTGTGTCCCCTTGTTCTGTTTCTGGTTGCCTGGGAGAAGAGACCAACCCCCACCTGGCTGCAGCCTCCCTTCAGGTAGTTGTAGACAGCAATGAGGTCACTCTTGACCCTCCTCTTCTCCATGCTAAACAACCCCCAGCTCCCTCAGTCTCTCCTCACAGGATTTGTGTTCCAGGCCCCTCACCAGCCCTGTCGCCCCTCTCTGGACTCGTTCCAGCACCTCAACATCTCTCCTGAATTCAGGAGCCCAGAACTGGACACAGTACTGCAAGTGTGGCCTGACCAGTGCTGAGCACAGGGGCAGAATAACCTCCCTCATCCTCCTGGCCACACTGTTCCTGATACAGGCCAGGATGCCATTCACTAGTAAAACTTGGATTGATACATACCAAAGTGATATAACTCAGAAGACTATTGTATTCAAATTCCCTTTTTTGACTTCTGTGGTGGTTTGGTTTCACTGTATATATTAGTTAGTGACGGACAAAATAACAGTGACACAAGAATATATGGATATAGTAGTTGAAGCTGAAGCCAAAATCCAAAACCCAAAGGCCATTTATTGCTATATCAGCATTTATTTTTTATATGCCATGCTACAAGTTTTGGTAGTTCTACAATTTATAGAATGCAGTGATTGGTTAAAATATTGTTGCCAACATTCTGTTTGGATAACAGTGAGGTAACAGTGATGTGTTGGCTATCTTGGCACAGACTACTTTCAGTGCTTTGTTCTAAGTTACATCACTTCTGTGCAAATGTTACACAAGGCAAGCATACCAGTTTGATGTTTCTAACCTCAATCTTATTGCAACAAGGCTACACAGGGATGTGCTCTAGCTGACTCCCTCAGTTCCTACAGTTTGCCTCTGACTGGCCAAATAATTCTAATAATTTTATTCTCATTTCTCTAATTCTTCAATGCATTTTGAAAATGAAAGGTCTAATAAATGCAAAATATTTAAGCGTGGACTATGTGGACTACAGATTTATTGCTTATTTCCCTGTCCCATCTTGCCCCCCAGTTGTTCTGTCTATCATTCAAGTAGCGTATCTTATAGTGCACCTAATCATAGAGAAGATAGGAAGCATTTTCTGTGCTCAATTCACAGATTCTTCATTTTCCAAAATTGCCTTGAATAGAAACTTTTACATTATCTCTTCATTAAGAGAAAACTGAAATGGTATTACAGGAATGAATGAGTATATTTGTGCTAAAGCAGATTATCTCCAAAGAGGTTAGTGTTGATGACACTGAGGTAAGTAATGGAGATGGAAAGAAATGGCTTAACAGAATATATTTTTTTCATCTTGATTTGTTGTTCTTACATAAAACTTGAAAAAAGAATAAACCATAGTCTTCTGTTTTTACTAATTTTTTACTAATTACTAATTAGTAATTTACTAATTACTTTAGCATTAGTAAATTCTAATACTAAATTATGTGCATTCTTTGTTCCTATTAACTTTTTACCTGTCAAGAGTGAATTTTTTTACTCAGCATTGTTAATGATTTCCAGACTCAAAGTTTTTCCATCTAGGTATCTGTGCAGTATGGATAAGTTATGAGCAGTTTGGATGTAACAAGATCTGAAGAGCAGGTATTAAAAAAAATGCTGCTGCAATTGAGCAATTCTGTGGGCTGCCGCCCCTCTTAGACAAGCCAGCAAGTCTTGATTCTTCCATTTTGCCCAGCTTTAAATTATGATGTCTAAATATTAATTCATGTGTTCAAAGCAGATACAGGCTGGGTCGTACCCAAACATATCCTATGTGCATACCTAGAGGAGATCTCTGATACCTGCCTGAGACATTCAGACCAAGTTGCAGCCTAGCCCTTTGCATGCCCCAGAAATTAGTGAAAGAAATGAGAAGACGATTTTGGTTCTAATTTTTTTTTTCAGTCTTTCATGACTTAACTTTCTCCAATTTATTTTTCCCTATCTGTACAACAGAGATAGCAGCTGCTGTACCATAGGCTGAATACAAATCTAATTCTTCTGAAGAACTTTTTGAGATACTCAGGTAAGAAATATCTTATAAGTGCTAAACTTTATTATAATTACAGCATAACTATATGTAGCACTACTATCTTTTTGTCACTATGAAATCACCTTACCGCAGCAGAATTTTCTTAATTGCCATATACCCCAGTAGAATCAGGAATGTGCCATCTGACCAATTACTCTAATTATTTCAGATCCTGAGAAATTTATCATGTTGAGAGGTTTTGTTAATTACTACAGAAACAGGTTTAGGTGATGAAACAAATGTACTTATGTAGGTGCCTGGTAGCATCATAAAAAAAAGGAAAAAAAAACCCAACAAACAAAAACGTCAAAAAATGAAGTCGGAAACGGTAACACATTTCAAAAACCTAGCTTGCAATATGTTTTGTTCAATAATATTCTCATCAGAATGGTGAAATCTGAAGGCATGTACAAAGCTTCACATTTTTGCTCAGTAATGGGACTTCTCCTTCTCACCATAGGATATAGAATCACAGAATCACAGAACCAAACAGGTTGGAAGAGACCTCCAAGATCATCCAGTCCAACCTGTCACCCAGACCTATCCAGTCAACTAGACCGTGGCACTAAGTGACCCATCCAGTCTTTTCTTGAACACCTCCAGGAAGAGCAACTCCACCACCTCATTGGGCAGCCCATTCCAATGCCAATCACTCTCTCTGGGAAGAACTTCCTTCTAATATCCAGCCTATACCTCCTCAGCACAACTTGAGACTGTGTCCCCTTGTTCTGTTGCCGATTGCTTGGGAGAAGAGACTGACCCTCCACCTGGCTACAACCTCCCTCCAGATAGTTGTAGACAGCAATGAGGTCACCACTGATATATATAATATGCAGTTATAAATTTTTAGTTCCCCTTTAGAAGCCAGGCTGCATTCTTAGGCACAAATTTGCATAATGTACCACCTCTCACAGACTAAAGGGAATAACACCCTGAAACCTAAAAAAACCCCAAACACCCAAACCTGCTACAACCACATATGTCCCTTAGCTCCATAATGTAAATCTTTAAGCTCCCAACTTAAAGGGCTCTGGAGAAGAGGAGGCTCAGGGATGACCTCATTGCTGTCTACAATTACCTGAAGGGAGGCTGTAGCCAGGTGGGTATGGTCTCTTCTGCCAGGCAACCAGCAATAGAACAAGGGGACACAGTCTCAAGTTGTGCTGGGGGAAGTATAGGCTGGACGTTAGGAAGAAGTTCTTGCTAGAGAGAGTGATTGGCATTGGAATGGGCTGCCCAGGGAGGTGGTGGAGTCACCATCCCTGGAGGTGTTCAAGAAAAGACTGGTTGGGGCACTTAGTGTTATGGTGTAGTTGACTGGCTAGGGCTGGGTGCTAGATTGGACTGGATGATCTCGGAGATATCTTCCAACCTGGTTGCTTCTATGATTCTATGATTCTATGATTCAGAGTCCTGAAGTCAGCAAAAGATGCAACAAAAGTTTCAGGAGGCACATTGCCCCTGTGATAAAGAGGAAGATGCATATCCTGGCAGCTTCCTAACCCAGCAGCTTGCTGAAAGTGGAAATGATTTCTCCAGACATTGGGATTCTTGTAGTGTCAGGTGAAGTTCAGACTGGACAGTAGAATAAGGTGCTTCACTGAGAGGGTGGTCAGCCACTGGAATAGACTCCCCAGGGAGGTGGTTGTGGCACCAAGTCAGCCAAAGTTCAATGAATGTCTGGAAGAAACTCTTATTCATATGTTTAAGTTTTAGGTAGTTTTGTGAGGAGCAGGGAGCTGGACTCAATGATCCTCATAGGTCCTTTTCAGACTTGAGATATTCTATGATTCTATAATAAAATTCTGTGGTTTCAGTCACACCTAGCTGAGACAATTCATCCCTCTCCCTGGCTTAAAAAATACATTCATTTTGGCTCTGTAGGCAAAAGGTGCTGCTAATTTGTTGGCAGCTTGTTTGAGAATAAGAATGTGCAATGTCTGCAAAGAAAATGTTCAGTTTCCTTCTAACAGATTTTTTGCTGTGCTTACCAACCACAAAAAACCCCTGCAAGCCCAGTACCAATCCATCTCTGGGGAAGATCAAATTTCATTCTAGTTACTTAAAACAGATTTGATGCATAGAGAAAATTATCCCTTCAATATGAAAGTAGGACATGAAAATTACAAAGCTAAGCATGTTTATAAAAGTCACCTGTTGCCTGTTAAGAAAGCAAACATTTGTCCCTGGGGCTGCTACAAGCCATTTGTACCCTTGTACAAGCTGGTTTATTTCCTTTCTCTACCCACCCCCCCTTTTCTTTTTCTTCTAGTAAATCTGAATTTTAGCTCAATTTCTCTCTGTTTGCCTAAATTATATATTAAGGATTAAATAGTTCTTCCATAAAAAGCTGCATAAAATAATTGCATTTGATTAGAGGGTGTCTGGTGAATTGGCTAGTTATATTTCTTCCATTCTAAACATTAGCAAAAATACACAACTAGTTGGTTAATTCTATTCTACCATTTCATATAGTTCATGAAATATTCATAGGTTTATGCAGCTGCTGAAGTACTGCAAACATCTAAATTTAGCACTCAGATGGTACATGTGGCAACTTGGACATTATTTTTTGGTTTTTTTATGGAATATAGCTATAAATGTAAATTCATATGCAACTGATGTGATAAAATATGCTATGAGTACAACAGTTTAGTCAACAAATTGTCCTTATGAACAGTGTTGGTGGTAAAAGTTCTATTCAATTTCATGTCACTTTCCTCCTCATAAAACTCGAGTTTCAGTTCTTGCTCAGCTCTTATCATGCAATGTGTTGCTCATATTCATGACAAAACATCTTAAAACACTGTTCAAGGATGGACAGAAATGCAAATAGGAATCAGATAATGATAATATTCAGTACTTCTCATAAGTTTAATTTCCATTTTTACTTATTCATCTTCACTGGCTGGGATTTGCTAAAGTTTTAGATCAGATTCTGTGGTTGATTAATATGTATAGAAATATGTTAAAGAGTTGCCCTGATTTGCATGACTATTCTTCTTCATCAGAAAAGGTTCTAATGATTGTTAACAAAGTTCCTTAATTCACAACAGTCAATTAGGAAGAGGTAGAGTTCTTATTTTCATGGCACTGCAGAAGGGCTGCTTTTCAAGTCACCACAGAATTTAGAGCTAAATTCCAGAAATGATATATAATTCCAAATAAAGACAAAATTAGCAAACATTTTTTTGCACTAACTTGCACATACCTTTTTAAAAAAATGTTTATAAAAGCTAAAATTCAAGCACCTCTTTCTTTGAAAAGCAGAGCAGAAAATAAAGGTGGCCTAGGAAAGGTAGAAATCCGTGCATGATCTTCACATACTCAGGTTGTTGTAGAAACAAAATGTTACTTCCAGCATAAATGCTATGCTCTCATTTATAACTAATAAATAACTGGCAACCTTCAAAAATGGCAATCTAAAAATGAAGATGAATGCAGATCTCACAAAAAAAAAAAAAAAAAAAGAACACAAAGCTACTGACAAGGATTATTGCTTTGCTTTTGCTCACTGCTACTCTGTAAAGACATTTGGTAAGACACAGCAGGCTTGCTTTGCCCTTTTGGATGCTACCTGAAGACATGCTCCTTCCTTCTGAAACCCTTTCCTCTTAAAACCTTTTCCCCCAGGTGGGAAGGGAGCCCCTCACAAGTTTGCCTCTGTACTCCCTGCTGTCCACTGCTGTGGGTAGGAGCTTGCAGTCCTCCTTGCTGCAGCTGCTAGATGTATGCCCGGCATCTTTATTCCATAGATTCATAGCATGGTTTGAGTTGGAAGAAATCTCAAGGATCACCTAGTTTCAAGCTCTCTGCTGTGGGCAGGGACAAACTCCACTAGACCAGGTCACTCAAAGCTTCATCCAACCTGGCTTTGAACACCTCCAGGAAGGAGACATGCATGATCTCCCTGGGTAGTCCACTCCAGTGTCCCATTACCCTCCCTGCAAAGAATTTCTTCCTAATCACAGAATCACAGAAACATTCCAGTTGGAAAAGACCCTAAAGATCATTAAGTCCAGCTGTTATCCCTACTCTACAGAGTTCATCCTTAAATCGTATCTCCAAGCACCACATCCAAACATCTTTCAAACAAATCTAGGGTTGGTTACTCAACCACTTCCCTGGGCAGCCCATTCCACTCCAAAACTACCCTCCTCAAGCTTAAAGCTGTTCCCTCTCATCCTTTATTTCTCTCGTCTATGGTTTTGCTCAATTCCTGCCAGCACCCAGAAGCATGTGACTGGCATCTTCCTCTAACAATGAGAACCAGGGTCCAAATACGTCCTTGGTGAGTTTCTTTATGTTGCAAGTAAGTGTCCTATTGAAAGCCACTATTTGATGTTTTCATTATAACTGAGGATTAACATCTCATCTTTTTCAGCTATGATAGATATGAGGAACTAATTTAATTTACAGACATTATAGTGAAGACAAATTCATTGAAGAGGATAAAGACTGACAGTCTTTTAGGCATTGCTTCTCTTAGCAAAAGTCTTTCAAATGCATAAATTTTAAGAACATGTAATCTAATCTTTCACAAGACTGTCTTGCCTTTGTTGTTACAGTTGATAAAGACATTTTCACAAGTTATATTGAAGATTAAACAGAGAATGTTTTATTAATGTTCCATCTTCAAAAACATAAATAAAAATAGAGAATCAAAGATGATGAGGAGTCACTTTCTTGGACTAATTCTGCTCTTCTGTAAGCACCTATCTTATAAAGAGCTAGTTTTATTTAACAGTGCTGCTGGAAACTTTGGCTTTGCCTAGAGATAGGAAAATGACAAGTATTTCAAGCACTTGTGGATGCTAAATATTTTTAGAAAATCTGAACTTTAGTCTGCCCAGAACAAGGCAGTAAGAGGTAAGAGTGATTTTGAAATCTTGATAACCTCTGTCAAGTATTGTTATTCTATAGCAAAGCAGAAAAAAAGAGAGAGATACATTGAACTCTATAGTAATCTATCACTTGTTCTTTAGAAGCAGACATTTGGAGCATGGATTTTCTTCCTCTCCCTTAGGGGAAAAAAAAGAGAAGTACCTATTCAAGATATTGGAAAAGAAAATGTAACACAATAATTTGCTTGTTGAACTTCACAGTTCACTAGGTCGAAGAATAGTTCTACACAGAGAGTCTGTCCAAGATACAGAGACTCCTTGAGTGAGTGAGCAGATGGTATGGTGTACATCTCAATGTAAAGGCTGCAGTTTGCAGAACAAACTTAAGGTGTAGATGTTATGCTCCAAATCTTTTTACTGACAAAAGTTTTGGGGGTTTTTTGTTTATGTTGAAAATAATCCTTCATGCATTGTCAAGAATTAATTGGTTGTGCAATTGAAATTACATACAGAAAGGAAAAGGCAAAAAGGAAGAGGAATAAAATGCTATTTCAAAGGAAAGTCTCAAGGGCAATACAGTTATAATTGTTATACAGAAATTTCTTAGACTGTACCCTTTTCTGTGGGGTTATTGTCACCCTTCCACTGTTTCTATAGGTCCTACCATTTGAAGTAACAATGTAGGATGTTGCAAGTACCCCATCTTCTTCCCTGAACAGTGTCATGAGGGAGCTGGGGTTGTTTAGCCTGGAGAAGAGAAGGCTCAGGGGGGACCTCATTGCTGTCTACAACTACCTGAAGGGAGGCTGTAGACAGGTGGGGGTTGGTCTCTTCTCCCAGACACCCAGCAATAGGACAAGGGGAAACAGCCTCAAGTTGTGCCAGGGGAAGTACAGGCTGGATGTTAGGAGGAAGTTCTTGCCAGAGAGAGTGATTGGCATTGGAATGGGCTACCCAGAGAGGTGATGGAATCACTGTCCCTGGAGGTGTATAAGAGGAGGTTGGATGAGGCACTTAGTGCCATGGTCTATCTGACTGAATAGGGCTGGGTGCCAAATTGGACTGGATGATCTTGGAGGTCTCTTCCAGCCTAGTTAATTCTATGATTCTGTGTTGATGTTGGTACCTTCCTCCCCCTGATTGCAGAATCAGTTTGTACATGTTTCTAAAACAGGGGTTTATACTTTGGGTGGGATATTTTCTGTTTTCTTTCGTTGGTGGCTTTTTGTTGTTGTTGTTTATTTGGGGTTTTTTTGGTGGTTTTTTTTTCCTGGAAGGCTCCTATTAGATCTGAACTTACTATCTTTCATATTTTTTATTCTTGTTCTTTGTTCTACTTGTTAGTCCTTAAAAAAAACACAAACTAAACTAAAAAATACATAGCTTTGAGGGCTGCATTTCTTTGCCAATAGTAACTGACCACCAATGAGTTGTTTGTAGCCTTGGGACATCTAGTATGACTCAGTGCCACCTCTGTTACCATCCTATCCCTATACCCTCTCTATGCTTCATGCTATTTCCCCACTTTTAAGGGCTCTGTTTGCTACCATTCTTCTATTCTATTACACTGCACAATGGTAGAGTCATAAATAGTTCATTCTACACAAATTAGTACTTACTAGTACTGTCTGTATAAAAATCATGGTTATACTACACAGTTACACAAAGCTCAGCAAAAGGAGTACAACCTAGGAAATGGGTACCTGATCTATAAAGCATTGCTTTTACATCTAAACAGTGTGAAACATAGCTCTGAGCAGGCCAAGGGAAATCCTGACAAAAGCTGAAATGTCCTGAGGTTTTGCAGAGTTACTAGAAAGCCTGGAATCTGATATCAGCAAGGTCATCACTGTGTTTACTGGCTTCATTTCCAGATTCTTTCATATGCATTCAGAATAGCAAGTCTTGTCCACAGCATTTGACTGATTTTTTTGATGATTAATACAAATACATATTACTTGACTTGGCAATGCAATGGAATAATACCCACCAAATATTTACTGAAAGTTTATAATTTATTATTTGCCACTGAGGAAAGATAGATAACTGAATGGATCATCTACAGTATAAACTGAATAATCATAACTGGATTTTTTGCAGCAGAGAATGGTTTTGACTAAAGACCAATATTTGCCCTTAGTAACATATGCACAGCTGCTAATTATGCCAATTGTGATGGGTACGCGCATCTGAGGGAAGAATCTGCTTCTGGATAGGGACTGAAGACATATTATTTGCTTTCAAGAAATAATAGCATTTTGGAACCTCAGATATTTCTGAGGTTTCACCTCTACAACTACCTGAGGGGTGGTGGTAGCCAGGAGGAGGTTGCTCTCTTCTCTCAGGCAGCCAGCACCAGAACAAGAGGACACAGCCTCAAGCTGCACCAGGGGAAATTTAGGCTTGAGGTGAGGAGAAGTTCTTCACTGAGAGAGCCATTGGCTACTGGAGTCATTGGCTACTGGAGTGGGCTGCCCAGGGAGGTGATGGAGTCACTGTCCCTGGAGCTGTTCAAGGAAGGATTGGATGTGGCACTTGGTGCCATGGTCTAGCCCTGAGCTCTGTGGTAACGGCTTGGACTTGATGATCTGTGAGGTCTCTTCCAACCTTGGTGATACTGTGAGACTGTGATATTTCATGTGTAAAAAAGAAAATTCCTTAGCAGGGCTAAAAATCATTTGGAACAGATTCTATCACCTTTGTGGAATAGTACCTACCCACCTATCTGATAAATAATCTTTCTGATTCAGTAGAATTACATCCTATATAAGAAGTATACAATGTAAATAACAGAAAAGGAAAAAATACCCAACAAAACCCCAAACAACAACAAAAAGCTTAGTAGTTATAAATGCTTTCCAAAGGTTAAAATGTATTATTATATAGAAAAAGCAGAACAATTTAAAATAACTCCTTTTGGAAGTGTTTTTGAAACACTCTGTAAATGCAGGTTCAATCATTTTAGCTCTCATGAATCTAAAGCATTCCCCATTTTAAACAAATCCACTTCCACACTCACTTTACATAAAATTAGAAGTATATATCTGAGTTATAGACTGACAAATCAGGCGTTGGCAGCTCAGATGACTCAACAGCACTAATAAGATCTTTCAATTAAAACCATATAGAATCATAGAATCATAGAATCATAGAATGGTTTAGGTTGGAAGGGACCTCAAGGATCATCCAGCTCCGACCCCCTGCCATAGGCAGGGACACCTCCCACTAGAGCAGGTTGGTCAAGGCCTCATCCAGCCTGGCCTTAAACACCTCCAGGGAGGGAGCATCCACAACCTCCCTGGGCAACCTGTGCCAGTGTCTTACCACCCTCACTGGAAAGAACTTCCTCCTAATATCCAGTCTAAATCTCCCCTCTTCCAGTTTAAACGCATCCCCCCTCATCCTGACATTACTAGACCTTGTCAATGGTCCCTCCCCAGCCTTCCTGTAGGCTCCCTTCAGACACTGGAAAGCCACTATAAGGTCTCCTCAAAGCCTATCATCTTGTTCTTCCTTGCATTTATGAGATACAAATATTTGGCTTTATATACAAATCCAGGCTGGGTGGTAAATGGCTGAGAGCAGCCCTGAGGAAAAGGACCTGGGGGTCTGGGTTGATGAGAAGCTCAATATTAGCCACCAGAGTGTGTTCAGCCCAGACAACAACCCTGTGCTGGGCTGTATTAAGACAGGCGTGGCCAGCAGGACAATGGAAGGGATTCTCCCCCTTTACTCTGCTCCCATCAGACCCCACCTGGAGTACTCTGTGCAGTTCTGGAGCCCCCAACACAAGAAGGACATTGAATTGTTAGAGCGAGTCCAGAGGAGGGCCACAAAGATGCTCAGAGGGCTGCAGCAGCTCTGCTATGAGGATAGGTTATGAGAGTTGGGGCTCTTCAGCCTAGAGAAGAGAAGGCTTTGAGGAGACCTTGGAGTGGCCTTCCAGTATCTGAAGGGGACCTACAGGAAGGCTGGGGAGGGCTTATTTGCAAGGTCTTGTAATGTCAGGACGAGAGGTAATGAGTTTAAATTGGAAGAAGAGAGATCCAAACTAGATGTTAGGAAAGAGTTCTTTATAGTGAGAGTGGTGAGACACTGGCACAGATTTCTCAGAGAGGTTGTGGCTGCTCCCTCCCTGGAGGTGTTCAGGACAGGCTGGATGAAGCCTTGAGTGTGTTCTAGTGTTGGTGTACCTGCCTGTGGTGAGGAGTTGGAACCGGATGATATTTAAGATCCCTTCCACCCTAAACCATTCTATAATTCTACAAAATTCTAAAAAAAGTTTGTTTCTGGTTAAAAGTGCACAAGTAGTTATGGGAAGTACAGCTCTTTCACATTATAGTGATTTCAAGTCATATTTGATTTTTAGAAGCTAAATTATAAACTTAACATTCTTCCCATTGAGCATAAGTTGATGTATACAGGAACCAATTATTAACAGTTTTCCTCTCCTATGAAGTTTTCTGACAACCACTAGGAAAATAAATCCACAATTTCTCTACTTGTCTTTTAATATCTGCTGTGTTTCTACTTAATGTTTGCCAAAAGATCAAACTTTTCAGATTCCACCTGAAATGTTCATCCACTCATGCAATTTGATAAAAACAGCCACTTTCTAACAGGCAGCCTATATTTCTGTTTTCTCATAACTCAGCTTACAATGTCAGCAAAATAAGAACGTCCTATTTGCAAAGCATTGTAATAAAAGCAGCTTAAAACAAACAAATAAAAAACTCATTTTTCTTCAAATACAGACATTTCAAACTTCATGGATCACCAACACAATCACTTTAATCCAAGCATTATGAAAAATACAGTTACTGTTTTGCTGAGTATACACCTTTATGCAATGCAATAATTGATTTCATCTACTGAGTGTAATGTTGCCCATGTGGACGTACTTTATAGAAATAGAAATAGGAATAGAAATAGAAATGGAAATAGAATCAACCAGGTTGGAAGAGACCTCCAAGATCATCCAGTCCAACCTCGCACCCAGCCCTAGCCAGTCAACTAGACCATGGCACTAAGTGCCTCATCCAGGCTTTTCCTGAACACCTCCAGGGACAGTGACTCCACCACCTCCCTGGGCAGCCCATTCCAATGCCAATCACTCTCTCTGGGAAGAACTTCCTCCTAACATCCAGCCTATACCTCCCTGGCACAACTTGACACTGTGTCCCCTTGTTCTGTTGCTGGTTGTCTGGGAGAAGAGACCAACCCCACCTGGCTAGAATAGAATAGAATAGAATAGAATCAACCAGGTTGGAAGAGACCTCCATTATAATCCAAATGTTCTCAGGTATAATGTATGCTTTATTACTTTCCAAAATGTATCTGCTCTTCTCCTACATATACTTTTGCAGTGGAAGCATATTGGAAGACTTTCTATAGAATTGAGAGGGTAAACTGAGAGGTAGAGAGTAAAGTTCAGTGATGCTCTACCAGTCTGCACAGCTACACATATTCTCCTTATGCTCTTCCTATGTATACTGTAACAAATACATATTTACTTCACCATGGGAACAGTTAGATATTGGAGTAATCTTCCAGGAGAAATAGTGATTTCCCTTAAATTAGACAGTTTGAAGACTCAGCTTGATCGGGTGCTAGGCCATCTCATTTAAACTATCCTATCACCTAGAGAAGCTGGAACGGAAGATCCCTGGGGTCCCTTCCAATCAGGCATTCTGTGATTCTATGATTATTAGTTTGTTTCTAAGCAGGTCACAAAAATGAGAAAGACTTTTATGTATTTTCAGCAGACACCTTTGCTGATGTCACATGTACAGAGGCAGGCTGCTGCCCTCTCCCTTCAGTTCCCTAGGGTTATGACTGAAAAGAGTTCAAAACAACAAGCTCAGAAATATCTTTCAATCCCAAGATATTTCTGTCTCTTGTCTCGATGAGTAGGGGTTTATTTTAACAGTAGTGTCACACTGGTAGAAATGAAATAGCACTTTGGGGCTAATACCAGTGAAAGCAGAAGAAGCAATAAGGCATCGATTGCAGCAGTGAGCTGTGGCAACAGTTCAGTTGTCTGTGGAGCTAAGGTCTTAGTCAGCAATATAGATGGAAATAATAAAAGCTTGTCAAGTTGACTGACACAGCTCATTCCACAGCTACAGCTTTTATGTCCCATTGTGTCACTAGTATTTGAGGTACTGAGATGTGAATGACATAGGTGTGCAGTCACTCATGTTAACGTTGCCCTTTGTCTACATTTTTAATGCTTGAATTAATTAAGAAAGAGAAGGAGATGAAACTTTAGGTCAAATGGCTGATTTGTCTGTAGTTACCATGAAAATTTGTCCTTTGATCTTCAGGATGTGCTGAGCATGGTGGAGTAATAAGCTTGGTGTGCACACCAGCATTAGATACACAGACAGGGATCAAATTGTCAAGGCCTTAAAAAAAAAAAGAGTTTGAAGGAGTGTCACTGTGGAAGGAAGGGAAGCTAAAAAGAATACACTGAACCTTGCTGAATTGCTCCACAGCACAAGACTTCAGACACAGTGCACAGCCAAAGACAGGAGAGTTCATTACATATCCAGAAATAATTTGGTTTCTCTTTTTGCTGCTGTGATTTAAGACATTCTCCCACACAGGCACAGTTTTGCAGCCTGTCATTTGACAAACCCAAAAGTAAAAGTTCATATTTTATTGGGTCCCTTAGCTGAAGTTTATATCATCCAAAGCTGCTTTTACTGTTTCAAGGCATTACATTCATAAAGTAACAGAGTCTAATTCTGCTTAATTGGTTATTAGATTTCTACTTTTTGGTTTAGCCACATAGATTTGTGTACTTTTATTTTGTGGGGAAAAAAAAAGCATCAATGTTTAAAGCAGGTGAATCTGTATGTTATCTCAGAATCTGGGTGCTGATCAGCTCTCTACTGTCATGTTACTTTGCAAACAATTGATTTGTTCTGAGCTTTCTTTTACTGTGAGGTGGAAGGAAGGAAGGAAGGAAGGAAGGAAGGAAGGAAGGAAGGAAGGAAGGAAGGAAGGAAGGAAGGAAGGAAGGAAGGAAGGAAGGAAGGAAAAAATAAATATAAATATATTGCTCCACTGTGGCCTACTTCATGAGGCTGCTGGGGATTTATTATTTAAACTGAACACAAAAAATGGTACTTTAAAAAACAAAAGGGAATTTTGTTACACAGAACCAAGTCAGAGAGCTGCTTCTGAATTTCTCCTTAATAGTAGTTTGTCCCCTTGCTCTGCAGTAAATCTCAATATGAGTAGAATAAATTTATATGTTGTAATGGAAGCCATTATTACTGTAATCTCTCTCACACACATAAAAATAAATCCATGACATAAGACAACCTAAAGCTCAAAATTATTTTTATTTAGAAAATTGAACAGAGGTATATTAAGGAACTTCTATCAGAAGTTGCTTGTTTTTTTCAGAAGTTACTTATTTCTCAAATAAAACTAGCAAAAATAGACACAAGAAAATATTCATAGTAAGTGCTTACAGAGCTTGGAGTATTTTTGAATGCAATTAAGAGTTAAGGATGTAAACAGATAATCTTTTTAGTAAAGCCATAAGAATTAATGTCTTTCTGTTAGAAAGTAAAGGATAATCAGGCTAACATCCCAGCTGTAGAGATGTTAACAAATATATTCATCTTGTTAGGGAAATTGCCTTGAACAAAAGTGATCCTGAGACAGAGAACAATCTCTCTAGACTAAGCTGGTTTCAGAGACCCAGGAGTCATCTGCACGCCAGCACTTCTAAGTGAAGAGTGAGTAAAGACATCGGACAAGCTTCTTTAATATGTAGTAGTACAGCTTTAGAAGATGCATCCTAAAGGATAAACAAGAACTGATGGGTTTGGAAATAAAAAAAATGGTACTGAAGTGCTCTAAGTAGAAGAAATGGAAATACATTGTGCCATTTTTGTTCTGTGCATTTGAGTTAAAGGAAAAAAAAAAGACCTGGACAGTTAGGAGAAATTTCTGCTTCTGATGGAGCAACATAAAAATACCTACAGTTCAGCAGAACTCAAGGAAGTAAACAGCAAGCACATCTGGCAAAGACTTTTGAGACTGCTTATCTGATAAATTAGGGCAGCTTTATAAATGCAATTGTCTTGATGAAAAAAAAAACATAAATAAGCAAACACCTATAACTGTGTTGCATTTTGGAAAATAATGATGAAGTAAAAGTAGTAGAAAGGAATAGAGAGCAAAGCAGAGAGTCATAAAAAGAAGCACTATTATAGGGTTGCTTTAGTAACAGCCTGAAGTTTATCTTCCTTCATCCTCTGTGTTCAGTCTGTATGTTTTTGCAAGAGTCAGATGATAAACTGCATTTTGTTTTCATTTGTTCTCTTCCAGCAGCCTTGCCTATTTCCTAGCCGCAGGAAGAAAATACCAGCCCTCCAGAAAATGACAGGAGCCACTGAAATTATTCCATTAAACTTTTCTTCAAGAATGCCAGTGGCATCCTGGCTTGTATTAGGAACAGTGTGGCCAGTAGGACGAGGGAGGTTATTCTGCCCCTGTACTCAACACTGATCAGGCCACACCTTGAGTACTGTGTCCAGTTCTGGGCTCCTCAATTCAAGAGAGATGTTGAGGTACTGGAACATGTCCAGAGAAGGGCAACAAAGTTGGTGAAAGGCCTGGAACACAAACCCTATGAGGAGAGGCTGAGAGAGCTGGGGGTGTGCAGCCTGGAGAAAAGGAGGCTCAGGGGGGATCTCATTGCTGCCTACAACTACCTGAAGGGAGGCTGTAGCCAGGTGGGGGTTGGTCTCTTCTCCCAGACAACCAGCAACAGAACAAGAGGGCACAGTCTCAAGTTGTGCCAGGGGAGGTCTAGGCTGGATGTTAGGAGGAAGTTCTTGCCAGAGAGAGTGATTGGCATTGGAATGGGCTGCCCAGGGAGGTGGTGGAGTCACCATCCCTGGGGGTGTTCAAGCAAAGCCTGGCTGAGGCACTTAGTGCCATGGTCTAGTTGATTGGATAGGGCTGGTGGCTAGGTTGGACTGGATGATCTTGGAGGTCTCTTCCAACCTGGTTGATTCTATGATTCTATGAATTAATACAAAATGCATATATATAATTGTTTTGCAAAAATCTGTAAATCAAAGAAAGAACTCTGGAAATGTTGGGGGTTATGGTGCTTTTGTTTCTTTCTTTTGTGTGGCTTTTGTTTGTTCATTGGTTGTTTGCCTTGGTTAGGTTAATATGGTTTGAGTTTTATGCTATTGTATTTTATTTTTGATTAAAAAAACCCAGCCCATGTGCATTACTTCATAATCTCTCCATAATGCAGGCTTTCAGAACAAACCAACATTTGACAGCTGTTATTGAAAGTAATCATTATCCTATTGCAGACTTTAGCAGGTAGCCTACCATTCATAAATTCAAGAAACTTAAAACATATTAATTCTATTGAACAAGGAATTCACACAAGTACTTCATATCTTTACACCCTTTAAGCAAAATAGCATGGAATCAGATTTCAAATGAGATAAGTAGAATCTATTTTCAAGGTACAAAGTGAAAATAAGTGTTCAATGATTATTATGCCTTTGATTTATTACCATTAAGCATAACCTAGATGCTTGAACACATCCAGAGAAGGGTAACAACGCTGGTGAGGGGACTGGAGCATAAACCCTACAAGGAGCATCTGAGGGAGCTGGGATTGTTTAGCCTGCAGAAGAGAAGGCTCAGGAGGAACCTTATCACTGTCTACAACTACCTCAAAGGAGATTGTAGCCAGATGGGTATTGGTCTCTTCTCCCAGGTAACCAGTGACAGAATGAGGGGACACGGTGTCAAGCTGTGCCACGGGGCTTTTAAGCTGGATGTTAGGAGGAAGTTCTTCACAGAGAGAGTGATTGGCCATTGCAATGGGCTGCCCAGGGAGGTGGTGGAGTCACTGTCCCTGGAAGTGCTTGAAAAGAGACCGGATGGGGCACTTAGTGCCATGGTTGAGTTGATTAGATGGTGTTGGATGACAAGTTGGACTTGATGATCTCAAAGGTCTTTTCCAACCTGATTCTTTCTGTGATTCTGTGATTCAAATCTTTTTCCTGCACCAAGAAAAAAGTCCTTTGCCTCTGTCCTTTGATGATTTTTGTCGACACATATAAATGCATCCTGTGATATATATATATAAAAATATACACATACATACACATACATATATGTGTGTGTGTACATATATGTGGGTTGTATGTGTATTTATAGGTTGTATGAACCAATATCAACCAAAATGAAAAATCTCATACAATAGTGTGTGTGGAGTGTGATTACTTTATTCTTTTATCTCTTCTCAGAAGCATCTCCAAAAATAATAGTAAAACGAGCTATATACTAAGTTCTACTCCATATACAAGTCAGAAAAGTCTGGCAGTGGGGAAATATCAAGCCAAAAAAGGTTCTTGCTCTGATAAATTACAAAGAAAATTAAAAAATAAATATTGCTTCACAACCCATGTGTTACATGGGTTGAAAAATAATAGTTTTCTTTACAAATTTGTTACATGAAAAATAACAGATGTGAAATTCTGTGAAGTTTTTGAAATTTCCCATATTTTGAGGCTGACAACATTCCTCTGACAGACTGAAGAATGGATGCCAGAAAACTACACTGAATTACTTAATGTTTTTGATAGTCCAGCCAGCTAATTGTTGCAATGATGACAATATTAATACTCCATCAGGCTTTCTCCCTCAGAAAGAACAGACCAAGTGCTGAGATATATCTAAAGCACCTTAACAATGAACAAACCTCATCCAGGTCTTTACAGCGCTTAGCAACAATGGTCTCAAAGGACCTAAAGCACCAAAAAGCCTTATCAATGTTTAACAGATCCAAGCACAATGTTGAATATAGGATTAGAGACAAAAAGGAACGCACCTCACAAGATACTTAGGGTTTCTGGCCACCAGCAACTAAAGTTGTTTGCAATCGATGCATATGGAACAAAATAGAAACATAAACCTTTTTTTTCTCCATTTTTCCTTTTATTTTTTCAGTAACCAAAAATATTTTTTTCCTACAAATTCTTTCATTCTTCACTAATTTTTTTTTTGTGCATTTCAGCAGTATGGGTGTCAGGCAAGAGCAGATAATGGCCAAACAGATGTTGCTTTAGAAATATAAATCTAGCTTTAAGATTCATCATTTTTCATGCTTTATTTCAATGTAGCATTTATCAAAGGCTCTCTTCACCAAAGATATTTTCAATCCAGTTGCATGGCAGAATGCAAAAGATGATGCCTTTGACAGCTAAGAATACATCTTCAAAAGATACAGGGCTCTTGAAAATATTTATAAAGCTGAATGATGCTATTTGCTCAGGGATGCAAAACAAAAGGTTGCAAAGTGATTTTTGGTTTATTTGCAGCACATTCTAAATGCTCTACGTCTGTCTCTATCTGTACCACAACTAGGTTCTATTTCAGCATTTGAAATTGAAACACAAAGTTATGGTTTTCTTCCATTAAATATAGCCAGGCTGTGTAGATATTTTCTAAATGCAGACATATGTGCTCAGTATTTTGACACAAAATTATATACTCCCAAACTGAAAGAATCAAAAGAGTAAAAAAGGTTGAAACTGCAGTAGAATTATTTCAAATTAAATAATATCTGGAAGACAATATGATAATAAAATAATTTTATGAATATATAAGAGGGAATCCCAGGATATTTGTTTAATTCTCCTAATATAGATATGTTTTTTTCTCTTCAGGCTTTATTCATTTTCCACTTTTGGCAAAAGGCAAAAGTGCTGCCATCACTGTAAAAAAACATTTCTGCAGTGTTTCAAACATGACCCTAAGGAGAGAATACTACAGGTCATATTAATTAATCTGCCTAACTTTGCAAGCTACTTTTGTAAAACTTCATTGACTTGTAACGTTTGGGTATAATTAGTTGAATCTCCAAGCCTTGGATCAATAGTCTGAACAGCCTTGCCTTTGAGATCTGTTAAATCATTGCCTCAAAATGCCATAAAAACTGTGAAGTTCTTGGTGAATAATTTATCCAAAGTAACTTCAGCAAGTCATTTTATGGTAAGTCTTATTGATCTGGACAGCATTGTATGAGACATATTATAACTTGGCTGAACTGTTTTAAAACACATCTCAGAAGCACAAAGGCTTCTGCTTCTCATGCTTCTTCCCTGTTTGAGAATGTCACAATGCTTGCCATGATTTGTGTTAGCTTCAATTTTTGATGGCAAACTTTTCTCATATTCTCTTTTTCATATTTTAAAGAAGAAATTCTGTGTTAAATGCAAAGCTAAAAAGTTTATTCACCTAATACAATGAGCTCTCTCTCAAAAAAAAAAAAAAAACAAAAAGAAACTTAGGAAATACATTATCAGTGCTTATCCTTTTTATCTCTTCAAAGTTATTGTAAAGGATTACAATTATCAAACTGAAAACCTATTTAGAAAAAAAAAAACCACATCTTTTCTGTGCTAGTTTGAAGCTAGCTGGAATGTTTTGGTGAGAAGGATTAGATCACAGACTGTGAAAGAGAAACAGTGCTGATGTGTACTTCACTCATAGGCTTGCTGAGAGGTATAAGAACAAGAATCCAAACATAGATAAGGCACTTCTGCTTGGGAGCTCTGAGCTGCATTTCTCCCTCTAGCCTTTCTGCTGTCTCTCTGATTAATCCACATTGCTTCCTAACCCCCTGGCTGAACCTCCATTCTACCTTGGGACTGGGGTAAGGTTGAGAGGGGTGGGAGAAGGTGGAAGGGTGGTTGGGAGCCCCTCCTGGGGACTGGGAGGGCTGTTGCGTTTCTGTATTACCTTTTTACCTTGTATATTTCTGTATATCATAGGATCATAGGATCATAGGATGTTAGGAGGGGAAGGGACCCAAGGAGATCATCGAGTCCAACCCCCCTGCCAGAGCAGGACAATATTATCTAACACAGATCACAGAGGAACACATCCAGACAGATCTTGAAAGGTGCCAGTGAAGGAGACTCCACAACCTCTCTGGGGAGCCTGTTCCAGTGGTCTGTGACCCTTACAGTAAAGAAGTTCCCCCTTGTGTTGAGGAGGAACCTCTTTTGCTGCAACTTACACCCGTTGCTCCTTGTCCTATGTGACAAGTGAAAAAAGCCTGTCCCCTCCGCCTCCTGGCCATCCTTCAGATACTTATAAACATTTATCAAATCCCCTCTAAGTCTTCTTTTCTCCAGACTAAAAAGCCCCAGGTCCCTCAGCCTCTCCTCATAAGCCATGCCCTCCAGTCCCCTAATCATCCTCGTAGCCCTCCACTGGTCCCTCTCCAGCAGATCTCTGTCCCTCTTAAACTGGGGAGCCCAAAACTGGACACAGTATTCAAGATGAGGTCTCATCAGGGCAGAGTATAAATGTATATACTGTAAACATCTGCTTGTATATTCTGCTAAACTGTAAATAAAAGCTTCATTCAAATTTCCAGGGTCAGCTGAGTCTAGTCTGGGTGATTTCCAAAGTGGGGGTGGGGTGGGGGTGGGGAACACCCAAACCATCACATCTTCACAAAACAGAGACTCAAGATTTCTCTTGATATCTCCTTTTTCAATCTTTTCTTGGATGATTCCTTTCTACTGGTTGCCTGTTTACAAAGCAAGCCTGTTGGATATAATTTAACTTGAGGATTGAATTATTTTAATTAGGCTTAGGGAGACTGGGCATTTTTGGTTATTACATTTGGGTGGGGGCCAGAGGAAAAGGCAAGAATATTATCTGTTGATAAACAAAGAATTTTTCAAACTAGCTTAATCTTACATAGACTTTATTTATTTATCTAGTTATCCATCTATTTATGTGTTTATTTATTATCAAGTCTGTGTGTTCATCATTAAGCACTTAAATAATCTTATAACCACTCTCTTAAACGTCTAAATTCCAGTTGGCAGGCAAATACTAATATTTGGTTCATATTAGGAGGTAGTCTAATAAATCACTTATATATTACAGAAAATATTGCCCTGAAAAATAACTCTTAGAGGAATTTTGTCCTCTGAGTGTACTATGTAGAAGTAACCACTACATGATTTTCTCTTTCTTCAAAAGAATCACCTATGGCTCCTGTTCCAGTTCTTCACTCAAGTCTTATTTTCCTTACACCTCCTTAGAAGTGAATGTATTACAGATTATTTTGATACATGGAATAATTCATAAGAAGATTAAGTGGATGTCAGAAGATCACCTGATACAATCTTCCCTCCAGGCAAAGCTAATTTCAAGGTATAAAAGGTTGCCTTCAGCTTGTCCAGCTGAGACTTAAGTCCAAGAATGCAGATTTCATAAGGTTTCTAGGATAACAGACAGACAATTGAGTATGTCACTACATTAGCAATGCCTATATTAGCCAAATAGTCCTATTACACCACCCCTGATGGAACTGTTTTTGCTTTGCCAGTGCCGAGACAATTGTTTGAACCCAGACAATGATCCCTAAACTTACAAAAATTTCCAATTAAGGGCTGTGTTCCAAGAGCTGTGCTTAAACTCTTCTTCATATTCCTCAGTCCCTCAAGTCTATAGCTGACATTCCATTCCAGCCTCATAAACTCTATACTCTATGTATAGAATCATAGAATCACAGGATGTCAGGGGCTAGAAGGGACCTTGAAAGATTATCCAGTCCAACCCCCCTGCCAGATCAGGATCACCTAGACCAGATCACACAGGAACACATCCAGGTGGGTTTTGATTATCTCCAGAGAGGGAGACTCCACAACTCCCCTGGGCAGCCTGTGCCAGTATTCTGTCACCCTCACAGCAAAAAAAGTTCCTTGTGTTTATGTGGAACTTCCTGTGCCTCAGCTTCCATGCGTTGCCCCTTGTCCTGTCATTGGGCATCATTGAGAAGAGCCTGGCTCCATCCTCTTGGCATTCACCCTCATTGGCATCACAAGGAGCAGAGATTACCTGAAGCTTGGTACTAAAACTTTTCTGAATTGTATTAGCAGTATTTACAGATATACTTCACACTTCCTTCTCTCCTCATTATTACCCTATTGTCTAGGACATTGTCATCTCTGACACAGAAATCTGCTTGTGTTTGATTTCCAAGTGCATGATATGAACAAGAGAAGTCACTTGAGAAGACAGATGAATTTTAGTCTCGTGCAAGAGCTCTAACAGGTAGCATAAGAAGTGTCACTACTGAAATATCATTGAGCTTCATCCTCTAGGTATGTATATTTGCTTTCTACATGACAGCAGAGCTGATGATAAGTAAAAGGACCATAAGAAAAAGCATCTTTGTACAAAAACGCCTCACAAATATATAATCACCAAATATAACAATACAGGAAAGGTCAAACATTCTTACTGCACTTGGAAAGACACAGGAGAATAGTACTAAAACCCATTTATAAATGGTGGGGAAAGAGAATTGATCCAATATATGCTAAATGTTCCTTCCTCCTGGGTCCTCAGGGAAGCCACCACTTCATCAGAAAACCTACAGCACTCTCCAAAACTGAGCAAAGTAAATACAAAAGCCTTGTGAGCTAAAAATAGGGTGATCACTAAACTCTGAGAAGGAAGACTAACATGAACTATAATAACCTATCTCTACCATTCGACAACAATGTGCCTTTTAGAGGACCATCTAGTGAAAATTCATTGACTGTTGCATGCAGCTGAGTTAAAGGGGATTGAGGTCAAATAACTAAGTTAGAAAAGAAGTAACAAAATCCTAAAATGCATCAATACAGCCCAGAAGCAGGGAAATAAAATCCTACATAAAATCAACTGTGAAAAAAAATATTCATTGCTTTCACTTGTTCCAGCCAATAATTACCATTTTGTAAAAGCCCAACATTTCCCCCCCATTTATAGTTTAAAATCAAACCAAACCAAACCAAAAGAACTATTCAGCAAAGTATACTGGTGTCAAGACCATTCAACATTTTCATTAATGATTCAGGTGATGGGACAGAGCATACTCTCAGTGAGTTTACAGATAATCTAAAACTGGGAAGAACAGCTGATGCACCAGCTTGACAAGCTGCTATTCAGGGTGACCTCAACAGGCTAGAGAAATGGTCAAAGAATTTCACAAAGCTCAGCAAAGGGAAGTGCCAAGTCCTGATTATGGGGAAGATTAAGCCCAGGTCCTAGTACATGTCCCATATGTAAAACACTTTGCCAGGGAAGACCCTGAGTGTCCTAGTGGACACTAAAGTGGATGCCAGCCAACAGCATGCTCTTCTGGTAAAGAAGGTTACATATATCCTGGAGTGCATTAGGAAGAGTGTTGACAGCAGGTCAGGGGAGATGACCCTTCTCTACTCCGCACTGACAAGAAACATTTGGAGTTCTGGGTCCACTGTTGGCCTAGATGTTCACATCTCTCTTGTACTAGGGGTATGAGAAAAATGTGAACATACTGAGTCCATTTGGACTGGAGCATCTGATGTATGCTGTCAGGTGGGAATGCTTAGTCTGGAGAAGAGAAGGCTCACATAAATCATAAATACCTGATGGGGAGAGTAAAGAGGATAGTATCAGACACTTCTCAGTGGCACTCTGACAGGGCAAGAAGTAATGGACACAAACTAAAACAAAGTTGTGGGATTTTCATTCTTACTGTCATTCGGAACCAAGATGGACATGGCCCTGACTAACCTGCTTTTGCTGACTGCTCCGAGCAGGTGATTGGACCAGATAATTTCCAGAGGTGCTTTCAAGCCTCAGCTGCTCTGCAATTCTGCCATTCTGTGTTTTAATGAACAAGTTATACCACTCAATCTTCTTTTCCAGAGGACTAATTGTATCTCTAGATCATAATTTCTTCTTCCATGCTTCCCTCTCATTAAACTTGTCAGTATGACAGATGTTTTTATATTGCTGATATAAAATTTCTACCTCCATAGCTCCCACAGTACTGTTTAAGCCTGCACAGCCAATTATGGTAGAGTGACAACTCCACAGCCACTAGACACTTCCTGCATTCCATCAGGAAAATAAAAATTCTGTTGACTTATTTTTACATGAAACAAACCTTTTCAACCTCTTTCCTTTGTGCCTTGTGTTCCAATATTTCCATGCTACACCCACACTCGTCACTGGCAATGTATGTGCACACAGTAGATGGAATGCTCCAATTTGCACGAAAGAAGACTTATTTAGGCATGGATGTGATCTTCCTCAACAGACATAGTTGCCCATGTAATACAAGCACACAAGAGTTATTGTCCCTCTAATAATAAACAAAGGCTTTGAAAGAAGATTCCTATTTTTAGAATATATTCTGCACAAGGGCAAGGTAGGTTGCTCATGTTGACATGGTTCAAGTCCCAGATCAATGTGAATAATCTTGTGCATGCACATGTTAAAATAAAATCAGCTTCTCCAACATTTGGAAACAGCTGCTACACAAGCTCAAGTGAGGGTTGGATGTCTCTTCTGCGACAACTGAGAAAGGAAAAGAACAATCTAGCCACTGTGTATGAGGCAAACATACAGACAAGTTGTGAGAAATCCAGGTTAGTCAGGACATGATGATTCCAACTAGTATAAAGCTGTTCATAAGTTTACCTGATTGAAGAACTGCTCACAGCTTGTCAGAACTTCAGAGCTCTGTAACAGAATTGAAATGAATATGTAGCAGCTTTCATTACACAGAAGCAAAAAATAATTGACATCGACCACCTGCTGAGAGAACATCAGCACTAATGTAATGAACTTCAATTTGCAGAAGACAAAAAATGCTTTGTCACAGTGATGGACAGATACTGCTATACACTTGACTTCTGAAAGCATCATGAAGAACTGGCCTTTGAAAAGAGTGTAAAAAGAGAATCATGCTTAGTGGTAGTTTTAAAGAGCTAGCCATTATGGCAGCTAGAGTCTGTGTGCCTCTTTATATGTCTAAATATGCTACTAAGAACATCAATACATGTATACTTCAAATATGCCCAGAAGTGTGTATACATGCCCATACATATGCATGCACTTATATGCACACAGATACACACAGATATTTGCTTATTCATCTATGAGCTTATGTATGTAGCCACAGTATATATTCATGCAAAAGGGCAAGGTGGAAAGCACAATGAATTGTCATAAAGAATTACACAGAGAGCTCACAGTTGCTATAAAATCCCTGAAAAAGTGCTATAAGATACATGGGAATGTATGAATTCTCAAAATAGATGAATAAAATTATGTGAAGCTTTGCAGAGTGTCTAAGGGGATAAGAAGCTCTAGTAATGAACATAAAAAGAGAAAAAAATAACATCAATGTTTGAAAATTTGGAGTGCCATGATAAAGGAAAGAAGAATCAAGAAGAGGACTGCATTTTGTGCTCCACAGAATCACCATGCAAATGCAAAGCTAACAGGCCTACATAGCAGTCTGCGGAAGACACTGAGAGAAATTACTCTAGAGCATAAAGGGTCACTAAACCATTCTGAAGTCAGTCACTATGTAAAACAATGGAAATTAAAAGAGAGGAAGTATCTCAATACTTAGCTACACAGGTCTAAGGGGTGAATCCCTTAAATAAATCACAGGCATGCTCCCTTTAAAACAAATGAGGGTTTGACCCACTAATGCTAAGCATTGCTGCAAATGCTGTCTGGGGATGGAATCAAAAGAATCATAGCTGCTGGAAAGTCACAGATTCTAGATGGCAATGAATTATAGACTGTGTATCTTCAACAGCATATTGCCATGAAAAAAAATCCCTGCCTCTGACTGTGGGCTCCTATACACAAAAGCATCCAAGAGCCCCCAGCATTCTCATATGCACTACTGAAAAGGATTAGGATTGAAGTTGCATTAAAAAAATATTTTTTTTTTTATGTTGGTGTTTTCTTCCTTTACCCAACATGTTTCTTATTCAAGCTGTGCTGAACGTTTTGCTCTATGCACTGAAGGACATCATAGTAGGGATTCCTTTTTGACAGATGTTTCCCAAAGACAAGTTCTGTCCTTGCACATATGCAAGTAAGAGCAGAGCTTGGATGTATTTCTTCACCAACAAGGGAATTGACACAACGTTTGATATTCTGGGTGCACTATCAAGGTTTACAAAATTTGAGTCAGACTGATAGTAAGGCTAAATTTTGGTGTGAAGTTGTGAACGTTTATTCCAGCTGGATATGCTTTTCTTCTCTCCACTCTACATAGAAGAGCTACATCCAGTGATGTAGATTTGCAAAGAAGGAGAACATGTTCTGGCAGACAACTGATTTGCCCTGAGCCAGAAATGTGCCCTCATGGCTAAGAAGGCAAATGGTATTTTGAGGTCCATTAAGAAGAGTGTGGCCAGAGGTCAAGAAAGGTTCTCTTCCTCTTCTCTGCCCCAGTGAGACCACACCTGGAGTATTTTGTTCATTTCTGGGTTCCCCAATTCAAAGGTAACAGGGAAATTCTGGACATAGTCCAGTGAAGGGCAACAAAGATGACTATGGCACTGGAGCCTCACTCTCGCTAGGAGAGGCTGAGATAGCTGGGACTGTAGACTGGAAAAGAGAAAGCTGATAAGAATCTTAGCAATGCATATAAATATCTAAAGAGTGGGGGACATGAGGATAGGGCTGGGCTCTTCTCAGTGGTGCTCAGTGACAGAACATGGGACAGTGGGTACAAACTAGAACACAGGAGGTTTCANNNNGAGGTTGTGGATGCTTCCTCCCTGGAGGTGTTTAAGGTCAGGCTGGATGAGGCCTTGGGCGAGCTGCTCTAGTGGGAGGTGTCCCTGCCTGTGGCAGGGGGTTGGAGCTGGATGATCCTTGAGGTCCCTTCCAACCTAAACCATTCTATGATTCTATGATTCTATGGGACTGGAGCCTCACTCTCGCTAGGAGAGGCTGAGATAGCTGGGACTGTAGACTGGAAAAGAGAAAGCTGATAAGAATCTTAGCAATGCATATAAATATCTAAAGAGTGGGGGACATGAGGATAGGGCTGGGCTCTTCTCAGTGGTGCTCAGTGACAGAACATGGGACAGTGGGTACAAACTAGAACACAGGAGGTTTCACGAGAACTTCAGGAGAAATGTCTTTCCTTTGAGTGTCACAGAGCACTGGAACATGCTGCCCAAAGAGGTTGTGAAGTCTCCCTCTCTGGAGACTTTCAAAACCCTCATGGATGCACTCCTGTGCAAACTGATCTAGGCATACCTTCCTCATAAAGGGGGTTGGACTAGAAGATCTCCAGAGATCCCTTCCAACCTCTAGCATTCTATGAGTCTAGGATACGTGTCTTTGGTGGAATCACTTAAAACTTTGAAAATTAGAAAACACAGATAAATACAGAGAAAGTACACTATACTCTTAAAATGCTAATGAATATGGTGTGTAATCAAAAGCAAAGAGAGTCACACACACCCCCACACACATCCAAGAGGAAAAAGTTTTAGAACAGAAAAAAATCACAGCTGGAATTACATGACCAGTAATATTTTAAGTGACACTCTGGTCAAGAAAAAATACCTTATTTGTGGTCTTTTCTGGACTTAACTGTACAAGACTATAAAAATTATAAAAGAACTTAAAAAGTTAATACAGAGGTCAAGATAAGTTCAAAAACTTTGAATCTGATTCATAGTACAGCCCCAAATACATGCAAGTTATCAATATCTATTTGACTTTTCTGGCAGATCAATGTCTCTCTTCTGAAGCAGTTTTTAATAAAGGGCAGCTGAGGATTTTGACTGATAAAACCATGCTGGATTAAGAGGATCACTGGTCTCAAATCTTTAATCAGATGATCACTAAGTGTGATTAGTGACTTTAGTGAATCTATCACATCACCTTCAGTGGATGCTAAACTATTTACTGAACACAGCAGAGAGATAGAATGAGAAACTGAACTGTCCCAATTTTCATTTGTTTGTTGATAACAGTTTGGAAGACAAGGAACAGTTATTATTCTCAGTTATTAGATGGGCACATCTAAATTACAGAAATAGTGGCAACTATTTACAATTCTATTCTGTGATGGCCTCCATTCCACATAGATGAGGAAAATGCTTATAAAAGAAATGGTAAAGCTTTTTTTTTTCAGAAAAGTTGTGGTAAAAAACAATAGTCTTGACTTCCACTAAAAAGAGTATTAATGAATCCTTGCAAAACTTGCATCCAGGGCATGAAATCCAATATTACATATACTGAATTTCATATTGATTTTCTACATATAGGCATGTATAAGTATATACTTATATATATATATATCAGTAAATGGTATAAAATTATTTACAAGTACAGATAATAAGTTTTTTTTTGGTTAAGAGGTCAAGAGGAGTTCTCCTCCCCTCTGCTCTGCCCTGGTGACATCACATTTGGAATATTGTGTCCATTTCTGCGCCCCTTAGTTCAAGAAAGAGAACTGCTGGAAAGAGTCCAGCATCTCCCTCTCTGGAGACTTTCAAAACCCACCTGTATGTGTTCCTCTGTGACCTACTCTAGGTGGTCCTGCTCTGGCAGGGGGGTTGAACTGAGTGATCTTTCCAAGTCCCTTCTAACTCCTAACATTCTGTGATTCTGTGATTTTGTGTTTATGTGTTTTCAGCTGGAACTATGTGCTATACACTGGAAACCCTGTACATTCACTGGATCATCTTCCATGTTATAGGAACTGCAATGCTGGAGCAGACCTGTGATTAGCCCATCGCTCTTTAGCACTGTCCAGGGCCACATACATCAGAGGGTGATGCAATGTATCTGTGGTAGAAGATGGTGAAGTAATCTCTGTCCTTAAAACTTATCTTTGTATGCTTGTCAGTTAAAGATTACCTTGTGCACTGAGGAGTGATGGCAATGATTGAAGATTGAGGGATTGAAGCATCTTGTTTCAAGCTGTGAAGCATGACAAACAAAAAGAAATTCACTCTCTGAATGGGTTGTTGTGAATATGCCTGCTAGGGTACTCTCTGAAATGTATTATCTTTGACAGTACAAAAGAGAAAACACTCAACTAGATGGACTACTAGTTTGGTCTGGCTTACTTTCTATCACTTTTGAAGTATGGATAATGACTTACTATACTTCAATTATTTTACTATAGCATTTTATACTTATAGGAGCAGCCAATGGTCGTGAGGATGTTTTGTAGAGAATTGTCTTCTACAAACTGGGATAGAATATGCCATATTTTCTTACTGAATGTGTTAAACATTTGCCAATGGCAGAGTTTGGTTTTGCATTTAAATTCTGAAGCACACATTCAAACTTTTAATGAACAAGAATATTTTTTTTAAATAAATGAGTAGTCAGAATGTTGAAAAAAAGGCTAAAATGTGCAAAATAGTAATGTGATAGCATTTGACAGCGCAACTGACAAGCCAATAGTGAAAGTATTAAAATTATGCACATTGGAGAAAACAATCCTGTTTGGTTTTTTTTCATGTAAGCACTGAAAAGAAGTTACTACTGTTAGTTGGTAACTACTAGTTGTCAACCTTAATACTTAGAAAAATATATTGAAATTATAATGAAGAATACTAAGAAAAAAGTAGCTAAAGGTTAAAGAGTGAAAAACTAAAGAGTGAAAAATAAATCCAAAATGTTTAAGAATGATAAGAAAATGAAGAGAGAACAAAATAGGTCTGGTCCTCATATCCCCAGAAAGATAATAACACTTGAAAAGAAGAAAAGGGCAGCAAGGATTATCAGAAATATGCAAACACTTCTGTATGAGAACTTTAAACCTCAGGCATGTTAACAGAAGTCTGTAAAATCATGGACACCAAGAAGGAGGTGAATGAGTGTTTATAGCTTGTCATGAAGCAAAAATGGATTGTAAATTCAAAACAGGACACATGCTATCACTTTGTTGGTAGTTCAACTCGGCATGCAAATAAATGACTGTCTCAGTTTGCATAGGCTTAAAATATGTTTCCCTCATTGATGGGAGAAAAAAAAAGAATGATTCAAGACAATGACAACTGACTAATGAAAAGCATGTGTACAGCTGAAAAATGTAATACTATGACAGCCCCTCGCCTCTCCCCTTTCTGCCACAGAAAGGTGTCAAAAATAAGGTACTGAAGTAATCTTTTTTTCTGACTTAGTATGGATGATCTCTTACAATATTCTAATAAGGTCAAGCTATTACAATATAATTTCCCAGTGACTGTTTCTACACACATAGTGCATATACACTACAGTGTGACGTAATTCCATACAATTATTCTTTGTAATTTTCTGCATGGTCTGAGGGGCATTCCCCTATCGTTAGTAACTACTATGTACTTAGATGATAACAAAACGTATAGTTACACTATTCAATTCTGAACTTCAATGAGAAATTCAAATACTTATTATATTTACTACTGAAATTCCAAATGACAAGAAAACAACTAAGAAAAACAGCTGTAACATAGTTTGGGATTCATATGCAAAACTCGACACTGATTTGAAGCAATGCATTTTCCCTTCTGGCAAAATAGTGCTGCTCCAAACAACCATGAATGTTGAGGAGATTCTTACAAGTTCCTATAATAGAATTTGTCCTAAATGTTGGTAAGACATGCAGCAGGGCCAGCTTATGACTTCCCCATTTGCCTATGCCTATGCCTATGACTGAGATGTGAGGTGAATATTTTTTTTAAATACAGAGGCATTTATTTGGCTCAAAGGTGTCTTAAAACCCAAAAACTGTTGGCAGAATGAAAGAAAATATACTTACTCCATTGATTCTAGACTTCAAGCTAAAAAATAATAATTGTGAACTTTCTCCTTTCAAGCAGGAGTACCTAGCTTTGCCTATTCATTTGGAATAAGAGTTCATTTTAAACTCAGAAATAAGACACATCTTTAATCGGAAGATACAAACATCTCATTTGACTGGATGATCTTGGAGGTCTCTTCCAACCTGGTTGATTCTATGATTCTATGACTTAACTTGTTATTTCTCTAAGTTATGTTTTAAAATTAAAGTAGCATTTATAAAAGCTGCCTGATGCATTGCTCTGGAGATCATTTTTGAAGGTATGTCTCCAATGTGTTCTTTATTCTATTTGTAGTAATCCAAGACACACCATTCCTAAGTGTTTTAGCAATCAGAAAAAGCAGCAATATGTCCTTATTTTAAAAGCCATCAATGTAATCTTTTCATTATACACAGTGAAATGATTATCTTTAGAGAACCTTATGTTTTCTGAAAGTCTTCTCTATTCAGATGGATTTTTTTTTTTAAATATAAAGGGTAGCACTGCTTGTTTCATTTACATAAACAGAAATATATGCCCTTAGTTGCTGCTAAGTGATGATACCTGACAATCTGAATTCATTTAAAGTTTTAAAGAAACAAGTAACTTAACCTTCTCAAGAAGATGCCATACTCAAGTACAGGTAAGATTAGGTGAGCAAAACATAAATATTCACAAATGTCAAGCTATACATAAAAGAACACTTTTGGTTGAGACTTTAATTATAACCCAAACAAAAATGTGGAAAATTATGACGAGCAAAATGAATAAAAAGTGATCCTGTTAGTTGAATCCCATTTTGCTCATACTGGAACATTGCAAGAGATGAGTTAGATAAGCATTCTTTTCAGAATTTATATTTCAAATTTAAACCTAGAATTTCCATATGGAAAAAAAAAAAAGCAAAATTTCAGGCCAATAATGCAGTCCTGTAAGAGGTTTATTAAATACTTAAGCAGCTAGCCCGAGCTCAGCTATATTCTGCCACCCTGTTAAGGAGCTCCAGGTACATCCTGCACCAGGAACAAAATCAGCCATCTGATTAAAACACAGCCAAGTCAGGTCTGCAGTGTCAGAATCCCTTCTCACTCTCTCCTTCTCATCTTTTCCATTTACATTCTCAAAGTATAGCAAACAATTCCAATCAAAAGCCTTTTAGAAATTCTTACACTTAATGCAATGCTGTCTGGCTCAGAAGTAAACAGATGGAGGCACATATCCCTCCAAGGGGTTACACAAGCCACAAGCCCAGTCCCACAGGGCCAGCTGCTTTCCATGCATGGGTAAGCACACCTGAAAGAAGGGCTCCTGTGAGCTCCCAGATATTCTGCTTGTCACAAGTTGCCTTGCCTTTGAATGTACTTCTTCCCTGCAACCACTTTTCAATGGCGTGGTAGAAATGTTCTTTTTATTTTTTTCTAATCTTAATGAAATTGGAAATGTAAAATTGGATAAGGTTATGGAAACTATCTTCATCTGGTTTTATTAATAATATGCAATAATATATGAAGAGTCTACAGAAGAAGTGGTTTTCCCCATAGATATTTACACAAATCATTGCCAAAAAAACACAAACAACAAACAAAAGCACAAAATTAATATAAAAGGCACCACAGAACCTTCCTAAAGAAGTTTAGTTTTCAATTATAGAATGACTTCTATATCGCTCTTTTGTTTTGCTTTGTTTACTTTCAAGAAGGAATTCAACACTGTCTAGTTACCTGGATGGTCTTTTCCTGGCTTTCATTCAGCTAAATATAATTTCCCCAGGAAAACAGTATTTCATCTTATCCTCAATAAAGATCAATTGATATTCTTTCTTCCACTCTGACAACCCAACATGACATCTAAGTGCATGCTGCAGCAGAAAAAAAATGACCATTGTTTATTTGCCAGACAGCCTGTAGCTTTCCAATTCTTTTTATCAGCTCAAACTTGGCACTGAGATGTGCTTAAGGTGCTTGTCATGTATGGGTCTGCAAAATCTCCTTCCAAATGCATCAAATTATTTGAAAAATATCTGTGGTGGACACTGTCTTACAAAGGCCATCCTACAGCAGATGTTACATTCAGGCACTCAGATTTTTAAGTCATGTTGATGCTGGCTGGGTGAAAGTACTTAAAGCAGCATAGCAGAGCAGTGAGACATAGACAGTGCATATTTTCTAGCTGTAAATATTAATTCTAAAATTTTTGTTTGTTGTGTTGTCAGTTCAGGCTGTTTACATTTCAATGCAGAATAAAAGATAAGTATGACAGTGGTGGTTGGTTTGATAATGCCAAAACTTAGCTTCCCTAACAGAATATTGTATTTTTTTTTTCTGCAGTTGAAAGCCCGAACTACTTCTCTGAGGCAAACAGCTTAAATTTGATGCTGTTAATAAACCAGTTGTTCAAAATATCACATATAGTATTCTAATCTAATGGATTTACTCGTGGTAAGGTGAGAAGGTAAAGGGTTAAGAAATTGTCATCACTTTCTCTTCTGTTACCCATACAGAATGTAGCATTTATACTTCATATATTAACTGTTAGATTATTTACCCCTCATAATTTACAGTCTAATAAATACCCCATATAACAATTTTTTATCTTGCATTTAGCTTTAATCATCTTGCACTTTTGTTGGGAAGTTGAGGACATTAGCATTCCCAGGACAAAATCAGCTTTCACTCTAGAAGCCTCGGTCAACACACAATCATCTGCCATTAAAGCTGTTGACTATTGGTCAGCAGACTGAATTTTTTGGACAATCAATCGCATGGCAATGAGGAAGAATGGCAAAATATAATTGCAAATGATATTTCTAGTACTCACATCAAGACAAAACATATTTTTTGTCATCACAAAGCTAACAACAGGAGAAAAAGCACTAAGTACAAAAATGTACTGATGAAATACGAATTTGAAGATTAGGTTTGAACCTTCTCTATTCTGTCAGCGCAGCAGTTTAAAGCACAAGAATTTTTGATATTTAATACTTGCAAATATCTGCTGCTAAGTGCCTAATAAAAATCACGGATTAGTGTGCCATGAAGGAAAAGACTTAACATCACTTTTCTGATTCTTTACTTCTGACACAATTTCAGCATTTAGATTATAGTTTTCCTTTCTGAAGTTCAACTTATAGCTCAGACTGAAAGGATTCAGTGAATGCATTTCTCTCTGCTGTCTACTTGAAAGTAATTGGTGGCCAGCCACGTTACAATTCAACATTTTTACAGAATTACAGAATCAACCAGGTTGGAAGAGATCTCCAAGATCATCCAGTCCAACCTATCATCCAGCCAACTAGATATTCCCATCTTGGCTTTTTTGCTAAATATATCTATCTCGAACTGACATAAATTTCTAAATCACAAAGTTAATCCTCCAAAATATTAACAATAGATATTTGTAGAATAACCTTAATTCCTGTTCCAGCTGTCCTACGATCTAATTCTTCTCACCAGAACATTCTAGCTAGGTTCAAACTAGCACACCAGCAAAGACAGACAGAAAACTTCTTAGAAACAGACTATTTAAAAGGTTCCACAGCACTCGAGTTTAATAAATCCTTCGTTACATTCAATAGCATAAGTATCTTCTAATCAGTCACCTTTTACTTGCAATTTACATTGCTTGCTGGTAACAGTGGTAAATAAAATACTGATCACCATCTCAAGAAGTAAGAAAATATTACAGGATTACAGGTTTATAGGATGTCAGGGGTTGGAAGGGACCCAAGGAGATCATTGAGTTCAAATGCCCTGCCAGAGCAGGACCACAATAGGCATTAAACTACTTTTCTTATTGTTGTTAGTGGTAGCTAAAGGAATATGTGCACGGAGATTGGTGGCTTGGCACTATCAAGAAAGAAACTGCAGTTGATAGCATATTTTGGAAGCAACTGAGAAGCCAACTTATCCAAACACTCACAGAAATATTACAAATAAAAGATAACTGCTTCACTATGCTCTTACAGTTTATGACTTCTGTGAAAGCAGTATGAGCAACCCACACTAATGATTAGTTCTTATTTTCAGAACTTAATCTGCAAATTTTTCTATTTGAAAGAAATACACTCCAAGAGCAGGACAAGATTTTCACACTGGAAACTGGCCACTATTTGTATTCTATGCCTTATTTTAAAGTGAGACAGATGCTCTTTTACATCTTTTTACATACAAAATGGCAAAAAGAAAAATGCTTTTACACACAGGATTGGATAGGATTAGAAAGTTAAAATGGAAAGCGTATTCACAACTACATAACTGCATACAGTAGTACAAAAGCATATAAAACACACAAAAATCCATGGTACACCTCTGCTACACTTCATACCAACCTCCCTTTAATCCAGGATAGCAAATCCAGGCCTTCATTTGCCATCCCCTGCCCCCTCACACCTCTCTACCCCCATACCAAAACCGTTATGACACCCTTAAAATTCAGCTTGGCAGCTGCAGGCCCCTGTGAAGCTGCTCCAGGCCTAATTGGCAGCATCAAGGCCGACCAGGCCTCATTCCTCCACAGGTGATAAGAACCTGGGTGTCTTGCCCAGCAGGAGAGAGAGAGAGAAAAGGGAAATATTTTGCAGCCCATTTCGTTGGGATGCAGGACTTATGAGAATGAAATACCTTTTCCAATCCATCTCCTGGACACTGGCCCTCTGGAAGTCTATAACTTTGTGATTTCTTAAAGGCGACTAGCCTCAAACTGCCACAATTCTGATACGTGAGGTATTGCTTACTTCAAAAACTTGCCTTCAACAAACACAAATAACCCCTAAACCATACACACGCTGATTTCCTCTTTGCAACTATGCCTATGTCAAAGAAAGAATTGTGATCTGACAGCTATGGTTTGTCCTATCAGTGCCCTCATGCACCTCTACCTCCGTCAGCCTGTTGGCAATGGGCATTGCTGCTGCTGCTGTGGTATGGCAGACAAAGCAGGCTCCACTTTCCAGTCACAGGAGAGATCATATATTTGAAAGTGACAGTTAATTATAAGGTAATGATGATCAGATGATAAGTAATTAGAAGAGTGGATTACTTGACCTTCTGGAAGTGTCTACAGGATTTTGAATAATTTTGAGTAATGTTATTAACAAAGCTGTGGAAGCAGAAGAAGAAGAAGCAGAAACAAGCCCTAGGCTGCTGGCTGGGTTGTTTTAAGAAAGGATGCATTATATCTATATATCAATAAAGAGAGACTACCTTAAAAGGAAGAGATTGAAAAGAAGTAATATCTTTTACAAATACATAGAAAAAATATCCCCAAAATGACAGAGCCATATCTAAACCAAAAATAAATCCTCTTTCTTCTAATACTGGTGTTTTCATAGATTCATAGAATGCTTTGGATTGGAAAGGACCTTAAAGATCACTCAGTTCCAATCCCCCCTCCACGGGTAGGGACAACTTCCACTAGAACAGGTTGCTCAAGGCCTCATCCAACCTGGTCTTGAACACGTCCAGGCAGGGGACATCAACAACATCCCTGTGCAACCTGTTCCAGAGTCTCACCACCCTCACAGTAAAGAATTTAACCCTAGTTCACAGACTAAATCTACCCTCCTCAAGCTCAAATCCATTCCCTCTCATCCTATCACAAGCCCTTGTAAAAAGTCTCTTACCGGCTTTCTTGTAGGCCTTGTTTTCAGGTACTGGAAGGCTGCTCTAAGGTCTCCTCGGAGCTGCCTTTTCTTCAGGCTGAACACCCCCAGTGAGAGCCTGTTCCCATCAGGTACGTGCTCCAGTCCTCTGATCATCTGATCATCTTTGTCTCCCTGTCCTGGACCCACTCCAGAAGCTCCATGTCCCTTTTACGCCGGGGACATCAGAACTGGATGCATTACTCCAGGTGGGGTCTGATGAGTAGAGAGGCAGAATCACCTCCCTGCTGGTCACACGGCTTTTGAAGCAGGCCTGGCCTGCTGGCCTGCAAGTGTAGCCTGGAGAAGAGGAGGCTCAGGGCTGACCTCATTGCTGTCTGCAACTTCCTGAAGGGAGGCTGTAGGCAGGTGGGGGTTGGTCTCTTCTGCCAGGCAACCAGCAATAAAACAAGGGGACACAGTCTCAAGTTGTGCCAGGGGAGGTATAGGCTGGATGTTAGGGAAAAGTTCTCAGAGGGAGTGATTTGCCATTGGAATGGGCTGCCCAGGGAGGTGGTGAAGTTGCCATCCCTGGAGGTGTTCAGGAAAAGACTGGACGAGGCACTTAGTGCCATGGTTTAGTTGACTGGATAGGGCTGGCTGATAGTTTGGACTGGCTGATCTTGGAGGTCTCTTCTAACCTGCTTGATTCTATGATTCTATGCACATTGCTGGCTCATGTCGAGTTTACATCAGCTGACGCCCACGATCTATCCATGCCAAATAACTTCAACTGTATCAAAGGGAGCATAAATAATCCAAATTTTGAGGGAGGAATAGGTGAAAATTCTAAAGATGCTGATAAATATTACCATTTCTTTATCATTTATTAACACTTACTTATTATTTTATTAAGAAATAATTTCTAGTAGCTTAGAAATATTGTAGCATGAAAAACCATCAGTCCTGGTGATACTAATATTTTTCATCACCTAATATTTTAAAGGACATCAAGCAGACCACAGTGCAGTTGACAGTTATTTATTTAAAAAAATCTGATTCTTTCCTGGGTTTGAAGACTTTTGTGCTAGTTTGAAGCTAGCTAGAATGTTTTGGTGACAAGAATTAGATCATAGGCTGAGAAATGAAAACAATGGTGAGGTCTACTTTGCTCAGAGTCTTGCTGAGATGTGTAAAGAAGAAAAGCAAAACAAAAATAAAGTCACTTCTGCTTTGCCTGCTGGGGAGAGCTGAGGCTGCTGGCTGAACTCCGTCTTGCTTTCTAACCTCACCCTCCATTTGCTTTGCTGATTCATCTTTGCCTCTTAATCCTCTTGGCCGAACCTCCATTCTTCTTTGGGACTGGGGTAAGGTTGAGAGGGGTAGGGGGAAGGTGAGGGGGTGGTTGAGAGCCCCTCCTGGGGACTCAGGTTTCTGGGAGGGGAGTTGTGTTTCTGTATTACCTTTTTACCTTGTATATTTCTGTATATATCTGTATATACTGTAAATATCTGCTTGTAAATTGTGCCAGCTGTAAATATAAGCTTCATTCAAATTTCCAGAGCTGGCTGAGTCTAGTTTGGGTGATTTCTAAAGTGTGAAGGGCGGGGAACACCCCAAACCATCACATCTTTACTTTGGGGAATGATATTCCATTTCACTCTAGGAAAGACAGAAAATCAAATGACATCAAACTAGCCTACAGGTTCTTTCTAGAATGTTGAGCTAGACATTGTTGTTTCACATAGTTCAGATATGTCCAGGACTCTGTTGAGTATACTAAATAAAAGAAAAAAGAGGGTTATGCTTATAAGAATATATCTAATTTTCACACACTAATTGTGGGCTTTTAAAGTTCATGCACAAATAGACCAGAACAGAAATTCTGCCAAAATATATAAATCTAATTTGTAGGAAAAAACAAGCAACCAACCAAAACCCCAGACAAACTTAAGAACTACTAAAACAGCAAAACTTCTGCAAATTGCATGGTCTGATGTTGGAGATGGCATTGGAGTTCTGCAAGGAATACATCCCAAACAGAATACTCACCACAAGCACCCACTATTCACTACTCGTTTTGCACAAGAGCTTTCAGAGTGGAAGTCAGCACCAGGAATTTTCTCTTTCTTCACCTTCACTGATTACTGCCAATGTGGTCACACTGGGGAAGCAAAACTGCCAACACCTCCTGGGCCATCTCAACCTGTGCCTGGGGCTACACCTTCATGATTTTCAGATTTTGGACTAGCAACACAAGAATTACTCTTCGTACAGGATTCACCACAGACACAGCATCTCTGCCTGACACAATCTTCCCAGAATGGTATTGTGTATACAGCAGTCATTCTTGTATTGAAGAGTTCTGGCATTCTTTAACATCATATATACCTAAAAATGCATTACATTTTACCCCAGAATCCTATCTTCAGATGTTTTCCACTGATACCCCAGCGCAACCTGTTGTCTTTTAACCAACACGCTACCAAACAAGTAAAAAAACACCCCATTTTTGGAAGGGCTTTGGCTTACATTTTATTGACATGAAAGCTCAGCAGTTTTAGAGGATGTGGAGAAATAACCCAAAACTGACCAGTAAAACAAAAAGAAAAAACAAGATAGGTGCTTCTTTCACGGACATCTTTCCCACTGTTTGACACTTATTTATGTATTCTTTCCCTCTCTTTTTGTGTTCTCTTTGCTCCTTGCTTCCCCTTTTTCTTTAAATTCCTTTCTCATTTTCTGTCTCCTGTATTTGTGTCTTTACCTTCTTCTTTTTCTCCAATGCCTTCAAGACCAGCTCCTTCCTCCATGTTATTTTCCTGCCATTGCTGAGTTTTCAAGCAACACAGATAGAAGGAGCAACAAATGCCACTCAGCCTAGCACTGCAGGGATGTGTTTTTCATAGAATCACAGAATCATAGAATCACAGAATCAGTCAGGGTTGGAAGGGACCACAAGGATCATCTAGTTCCAACCCCCCTGCCATGGGCAGGGACACCCTACCCTAGATCAGGCTGGCGACAGCTTCGTCCAGCCTGGCCTTAAGTACCTCCAGGGATGGGACCTCAACCACCTCCCTGGGCAACCCATGCCAGGCTCTTGCACAGAAAAAAAATTCAACCAACCAGAAAGGCAAAAAGAAACCACATAGAAATATAAAGTCACTATTAAGAGATACTTACAGCAAAATTATTTTCTTCTCTATTCATCTTTAAATATTATTTCAACTTGGTAATGTTCTTTTCAGCTTATATCCACCCTACATGCTCTAGGCCCACTGGTTTGTTTATGGACAGTGTTTCAAAATCTGATTATCATTATTATTTAATGGTTAAATTTGTGCTGGCTGTTTATCCCCTGATGCACTGTTTAGCAGCTCCTGTTCAGTGATCTCCTGTTTAAACTGACTCAAAAATATTACTCTGAACTATGTATTGTCTTTATTGTTGTATTGTTATTAGTGCAGCAAGTACTATTATTTTTTAGAATAAAATAGAATCAGCTATGTTGGAAGAGACCTCCCAGATCATCCAGTCCAACCTAGCACCCAGCCCTATCCAGCCAACTAGACCATGGCACTAAGTGCCTCAGCCAGTCTTTGCCTGAACACCCCCAGGGACAGTGACTCCACCACCTCCCTGGGCAGCCCATTCCAATGCCAATCACTCTCTCTGGCAAGAACTTCCTCCTAACATCCAGTCTGTACTTCCCTGGCACAACTTGTAACTGTGTCCCCTTGTTCTATTTCTGGTTGTCTGGGAGAAGAGACCAACCCCCACCTGGCTACAACCTCCCTTCAGGTAGTTGTAGACAGCAATGAGGTCATCCCTGAGCCTCCTCTTCTCCAGGCTAATGTGAGTTGTAGTTACTTTTTGGCCTCAAATTGCAATCATCAGACAAAAACGCTCTCACTCCTAACATGAGCTATCCATCATTCCACTCTGTGCCAGCCAGTGTTAAAATGACTTTTTTTACAAGCTGGTCTATGTCAATGCACGAAGAACAGATAATTGGTCAAGAAAATAATGTTATTGCTGGTTTGAGTTAAATTCTACCATTCGTAGAGGTGAGTTGAGTGTTTCCAGACACATTCCCTGCAAAATGTTCTCCATTCTCTTTTTTGCTCTAGTACAATGATGTGATATAAGGCATGACTTTTCTATGTTGGCCTTTTTATTAGATGTAGGTAGTAAATGTGAAAAATTACACCACCACTATCCCAGCTTTTCTCATAAGACTTTGAAAAGGTAGAGATTGCAATGAAATATGCAGCCGTGCCCCACTTTTACCATTCCTGTGCTGAAGTCAGCACATAATAGCTCATACAGTGGAGAATGCTGAATGCCGACGTGTCAAAAACTAAATCAGGGATTATCCTGGTGGTGCTTCTGTTTCTTTCAACAACATTTTCTTGGTGTTTGAACAAGTAGCTGTTTAGTTACATTCTTCTCTGTAAACCTGTGGGTGTCTTTCAGAATATCATGTACTACAGATTTTCCTGAGATCTTGAGGACTGTGATTTTTGCATCTTTCCCTACATAGTCAGGGAATCATAATTATACCCTTACACAAGGTACGCAGCCTGGGATCTCTTTTTATATATATTATTTGTTTAGCAGCTGTCATAAATATTACAGGGGAAAATGTGAGCTCATCATTCCTTTTTAATCTGAACCTTAAGAACTGTAATTCTGCAACGACTAGTAGCTCTAACACCAAGTTTCACCTATAGGGTTAGGCTTAACAATATAGGTTTCCTCCCGAGCGTGGGAAGAAATAGATCTGCAAATGAAATGGTATTATTCTCCACTCACTCTGCAGCCAGAAAAAGTCTTTTGTTAAACCTGATTCATGCTTGCATGCAAGCCACACCTTTCTCTGATATCACAGCCTATTATATTAGGTATGATTTCTAGACTAATGTCTTTCTGCATGGTTTGCTTGGTTTTGCTGAGAAAAGGAAACCATTTCCTTCACAGAAATAAAATCCACAACTGTCTTAACTGAGATAAGATCCATGCTATTTTTCTTACTTATGCACTGTACAGATTTTTCAAATACATACAGATCTAGATGACATTCCTCTGCCAAACTTACGAGCACATGAATTTCAGTACTTTTTTACTTGAATTATAACAGCCTTGTCAGTGAACCCTTTGCTATAGTAGACAAAATGTTATCCAAGTACATGGGAGAATAAATCATACCAGCCTATCCTTCTGAGAAGTAGATGTAAAGTCAGTAGATTTAACCATACATGGATTAAAATGTCCTCCTGATGGAAAAGCATAATATGTCACAGAAACACCATTCTTTTACATAGCCTGGTGTCTTAAATGTGCAGTGACTGTCACAGTTATCTGGTGGAGTTGGTTGTTTTGGTTTTGTTTGGGATTTTTTTTGTTTGGTTGGGTTTTGGTTTGGTTTGTTTTTTTTTCAGAAAGTAGATGTAGAGAAAGTCCATTACTGAGAATAATCAATTAAAAAAAATATTAATTCCTGTTAATCTTCATTTTCCTGACCTTGCAGGTTGGGAAAACATATGAACTGTATTTAAAGGATAACACTGAATGAAAAATTGAAAGAAAAAAAGTCCTAATTTTTCAAACGCTCCTTGTATTTTAAAAGAATAAGGAAACAGAGTGTGGGGGTTATTGTTTGCTTTTTTGTTTGGTTTTGTAGAATCATAGAATCAGTCAGAGTTGGAAGGGACCACAAGAATCATCTAATTCCAACCCCCCTGCCATGGGCAGGAGGTTTTGTTTGTTTGTTTGTAGGTCTTGTTTGTTTGTTTGTTACATCATGCCTAAATATTATAAACCGAAACAGGAGGTATCTCAACTGGATTTAAGTTAAGAAATCTCCCTGTGAGGATAACGAAGCACTGGACCAAATTGTTCAGACATTGTGAAATATCCATCCTTGGAAGTTTCCAAGACCTGACAAGACAAAGCTCTGAGTGATCTGGTCTGAATTCAGTATTATTCTTGCTTTGAGCTCCTGGCTGAGCAAAGGTTAGGCTAGAGACTTCTGTGGTCCTCCATGACCCTATGATTTGTCAATGAGGGTGTTCAGATCATTGTTCATACCATCATATGGCAAGTAGTCAATAGTTCTGCGTGGCATAAGCGATGCAGTTTGGACTGCAAGAAAGCAAGCCTTTACCAATAACAACATTTCTGCATTTCTGTCATTTTGTATTTGTAAATTCTTGTTCTATTTTCCCAGTGCTTTGATTTCAGCCTCACTTGGATGTGTGGACATTTTGCTGGATTGAAAACTGTGTGGGTGTCCAGTCTCAGAGAGTTGTGGTGAATGGAGTTAAATCCAGCTGGCAGCCAACTGCAAGCAGTGTTCCACAGGGCTGAGGTTTGGGGCCAATTCTCTTTAGTATCTTTGTCAATGATCTGGATGAGAGGATTGAGTGCACCCTTAGTAAGCCTGCAGACACTAAATTGGGTGGGGATGCTGATCTGCTTGAAGGCACTGCACAGAGATCTGGATGGGATGTATAGATGGATTGAGGCCAACAGTATGAGATTCAACAAGCTTAAGTGTCAAATGCTGCACTAGGGCCACAGCAGCCCCATGCAATGTCACAGGCTTGGGGAAGACTGGCTGGAGCACTACCCTGCAGAGAAGGACCTGGGGGTGTTCATTGACAGACAGCTGAATATCAGCCAGCAGTGTGCTCAGATGGCTAAGAAGGCCAATGGCATCCTGACCTGTATCAGGAATAATGTGGCCAGTNACCTAAACCATTCTATGATTCTATGAAAAGGAGGCTGAGGAGATACCTCGTCACCTTTCAGACCTACCTCAAAGGAGGCTGGAGCAAGGTGGGGATCAATCTGGTCTCACATGCAACATGTGATAGGACAAGAGGAAACAACTCCAAGTTGTGCCAGGGGAGGTTCAGGTTGGATATTTGGAAACATTTAATCACAAAAAGGGTTATCGAGTATTGGAACAGGCTGCTCAGGGAAGTGGTGGAGTCGCTGCACCTGGAGGCATTTAAAAGACTCATGGATGCGGTGCTTAGGGACATGAGTTAGTGGCAGTAGCCATGGGATTGCAAGTTCAAGGCAAATTGTTGGACTTGATCTCAGAGGTCTCTTCCAACCTCAACAGCTCTATGATTCTCTTCTGTGATTAAAAAGTAAGTTGGGAAGCTTCCTGAGATCTGAAGGTCATATATTTGCAGAGACTCCGATGACTACAACACAGTTAGATAATGGGCTCTTCTCCAAAGTTCCTAATTACTAAGATTTAATGAGCATTATCTGACTACCCTCTTTCAATTCTTCTTAAAATATCCAGCTATCCATTCACCTTCATTTTAATGAGCATATATACATTTCAAATTAGCCTTAAACCAACCAATGTTTGAATTAAAGGCCTAAATTGTTTATGACTCAGCCTAAAATCCTTTGTAAAAGATCTCTTTTTTTTTTAATCCATTACTGTAAAATTCACTGTTTCTTCTATCTTGCATTCACAGTTTCAACACACAATTGATCAAAACTTATTTTTGGAGAAAAATAAAATTATAATTATCTTGACCTTATAATATTAAAGTCTCTCTGAAACATAACTGATGAAAGGCTATTAATTAGCTATATTTTTTTGGTCTTACACTAAGAATCTCAGGGATTGTTACACAATCACCATGTGTAACTTCCTATCACATGACACAAGGATGACTCTGAAGGGTGGAGTTCAGCTGCTATTGCACAGATTAAGCATGTTTAATGCTGTTTAAATTTGGGAAGATATTTGGTAGACACACAGTGTAGTAAAAGTACTTCTGGGCAAGAAGAGGCAATAAGAAGTGACTAATATAATACTAAATGCCTATGTTAAGGCAAATTAATTGCTCCCTAATAGACCTCATGCAAGATTAACTCTTGAAATGTAGTGGAAAATATTGGAATATCATTTGACAGACTTTGTCTGTGACTTTATAACTATTCAATTTCAATTACAGGAAAAAAGACCTGACCTTTAATACCATTTGCATATATTTACTACAAAACAAGTAATATAACTTATTAAAATATTTCTCACTGGTTTACATTGTCTCCTTGGAAAAATAACATATTAAGTAGAAAATAATGAGACCATAGAATGAAATAATTCAGTGACCCTTCAATCAATACTAGATATTCTACCTCTTTGTCTGCCTGACAGAATCACAGAATCACAGCATTGACCAGTTTGGAAAAGACCTCTAAGATCATCCAGTCCAACCTGTCACCTAACCCTTCTAATTAACTAACCCATGGCACTAAGTAGCTCATCTAATCTTCTCTTAAACACCTCCAGGGAGGAAGCATCCACAACCTCCCTGGGCAACCCGTTCCAGTGCCTTACCACCCTCACTGTAAAGAACTTCCTCCTAACATCCAGTTCAGGTAGCTGTAGAGAGCAATGAGGTTTGCCCTGAGCCTCCTCTTCTCCAGGCTGCATGCCCCCAGCTCCTTCAGCCACTACTTGTAGGGCTGTGCTCAAGGCAGGTATCTTTTAGAACTCCAGTGGATTTGTAATTGCTTTTCCAGGCTGCATTAAAACTCATATTAATTTCAAGGCTCCTGTAGCTGCACAGAATTGTCTAACAGACCACAACTGCTCCAAGGAACTATTATAGTAATAGAGTCAGCTTTACCATAGATTTTGCTCTTTGGTCGATATTTTGCCCACAAAACCACCGTGAGTTCATCCAATGGATAATACAAGATCAGTCTTTCCTGAGGTGGGAGATGCAGCAAAGTGCTCTTTCATTAATAATTTGTTCCATGCCTCATGGGCTTGTAATATGTGAATAGCAATGGAGGATTCGTTCTGTAGTAGCATTGGAAGACACACTGCATCTTTTTACAACGTGCTGCCACAGAAGACAGTATCGTTACTACTTCGCATCCCTGTTAGGAGCTTGATGTGTCACATATTTACGTGATTCTGTTCCACAGGACAGAGTGACACATAAAATGGAATGTCAAATCCAGCTACCAAAGCACATGATAAAAACCCTAATGAACCCAAGAAAATACTAAGCAAATGTTTAATAATTTCTATCCAGATTTAGATATGTTTTAAGTATTCTTAAAGGAAATGTAATTTAGTTATATGATCTACTTTCTCTTGGTGGTGGTCAGAAGTGATGGCAACTGTTTTCCTACAAGGTAGTAAGTTTTTTTCTGCTAAATGTTGATTTTCACACTAGATTCTGTAAAGAGGAGAAATAGGGATTTTACATTTTTTCAGTGATGCCCTTTTGAATTGCATTTGAATTTATTTCACTTCCCTTTGAATAAATAAATTGCATTAATTCAAAGTTTAATCTGTATGCAAATCTATTTTATCATCTGCTTAGATGTCAGAAACTTTGCTTATGCTATCATTGAGGTCTGCCATTTAGTTCTTTGTGCTGGAAAAAATGTATCTCCTTGTGACTTTTAACAAGTTTCCAAGTACTCTTAATAAGGAACTGACCTTGGCAAATACAGCCCCCCTAAATAATAACGTTCACTGCTCAAGCAAATGAGGTGATCTGCTCATCCAAAAAATAAAAGTAGTAATTATTACTTACTTAAATGTCAACTCACACTTCTGAATCTCAAAATTATATTTAAAGAAAATCCTACAATACAACGAGGAAAAATATGTTCATAAACAATTACAGGAGCATAAGGCAAAGTGAAAGTTCAGTTTCATACAGAGCTAATTATTTCATGACTCAACCTACATAATACAATAAATATGCTGTAGTTATTGGATAATATTAGGTGTGACACCTCACCTTTAAATATAGACAAAATACATTTAGTTAAAAATCTGTGGTGTTAGAAAGGAACTGTAAATGAATCCATAGTTTAAGAACATAAGGAATTATTAAATCAAGATTTTTCTCCAATTTTCCCCATTTCTTTTTCACCAGTCTGCTTACTCCTATAAGTTCCAGAGGAACACCATATACTGATACCATATTTTTCTGGGAAATCAAGGAAAACATGCCTTCAGAAATTAATTTCCAACTCACCCTGGGCACAAGCACTAACTTTTCTACACTAACCAAATGCATTAGTGTGCAGGCTCAGTGAAAGATGTCAAACTGCGCTGATGCCTGAGTTTTTTCTTGATTGCTCAAACCATAAAAGAAAATAACAAGAAAATTACTTTTTGTCTCAGGAGAAATATCTTTTGGAATTTGTATTTTCAAATGTTTTGAACCAGGAGAAGTGTGAACAATTTTGCAAATGATCACGAAATGAAATGAAAATAGAATATCTGACATCGCATCATGATGTGAATGAGAAAGGCACCAACAATCCACTAAGAGCGAATCCTAGACATCTGCAGAAAAAGAACCACAAAGTATTTGGTCTTCTCCTTGAGTCAGAGGACAACTCAACTGCTTAAAAGGTAACAAAGAAAATAAATACAAACATCAAGAAAAAGTTAAAACATAAAAGGGAAAGTGACCACTGAACTCTAACAGGATAAGGAATAGCAATGAGATTCCCATATATTCTAGAAGATGAAGGAATAAGGGAGTCACAGAATCACAGAATCACAGAACCACTGAACTAGAGAATATCAGAGGCTGGAAGGGACCTCAAAAGCTCATCCAGTCCAACCCCTCTGCCAGAGCAGGATTACCTAGACCAGATCACACAGGACACATCCATGTGGGTTTTGAATATCTCCAGAGAGGAGACCTCACAATGCCCTGAGGCAGCCTGTTCCAGGGTTCTGTTAGTAGGACAAGGGAGGTTATTCTTCCCCTGTACTCAGCACTGGTCAGGAGACACCTTGAGTCCTACCTGAAGGGAGGTTGTAGCCAGGTGGGGGTTGCTCTCTTCTCCCAGACAACCAGCAACAGAACAAGGGGACACAGTCTCAAATTGTACCAGGGGCGGTCTAGGCTGGGTGTTAGGAGGAAGTTCTTGCCAGAGAGAGTGATTGGCATTGGAATGGGCTGCCCAGGGAGGTGGTGGAGTTGCCGTCCCTGGAGATGTTCAAGAAAAGACTGGATGAGGCACTTAGTGCCATGGTCTAGTTGACTGGCTAGGGCTGGGTGCTAGGTTGGACTGGATGATCTTGGAGATCTCTTCCAACATAGTTGATTCTATTCTATTCTATTCTATTCTCAGTGAAAAAACATTTTCATGTTTCCACGGAAGTTGCTATGCCTCTTCCAACTGTTGCCCCTTGTCCTGTCCTGTCCTGATTGAGCATCACTGAGCAGAGTCTGGATCACAATACCCTTCAGCATACAGCATTATGTGTGTTCTTAAGCTCTTACGTGTGCAAGAATAATCCTGATGAGTTCTCAAAGTAATACACCTGATGATGCAATATTTTATTTCCTTTGTGTGCTAGTTTGAAGCAAGCTAGGATGTTTTGGTGAGAAGAACTAGATCATCGGCTGAGAAATGAAAACAATGGTGAGGTCTACTTCGCTCACAGTCTTTCTGAGTTGTGTAAAGAAGAAAAGCAAAACAAAAATAAAGTCACTTCTGCTTTGCCTGCTGGGGAGAGCTGAGGCTGCTGGCTGAACTCCGTCTTGCTTTCTAACCTCACCCTCCATTTGCTTTGCTGATTCACCTTTGCTTCTTAATCCTCTTGGCCAAACCTCCATTCTTCCTTGGGACTGGGGTAAGGTTGAGAGGGGTAGGGGGAAGGTGAGGGGGTGGTTGAGAGCCCCTCCTGGGGACTCAGGTTTCTGGGAGGGGAGTTGTGTTTCTGTATTACTTTTACCTTGTATATTTCTGTATATAATCTGTATATACTGTAAATATCTGCTTGTAAGTTGTGCCAGCTGTAAATATAAGCTTCATTCATATTTCCAGAGCCAGCTGAGTATACTCTGGGTGATTTCTAAAGTGTGGGGGGGCGGGGGACACCCAAACCATCACACTTTGTGAGGGTTGTGGTAGGAGTAACATTTTATAATGGGTGAAATCATCTTGAACATTTTTCTTTCTATTTCAGTACCAAAAAATAATCAAACACATTGGCATTTAACAGAAGGAAATCAAACTTAGAAAAAGTAAATGCACCTCTTTCAAGTAAGAGCAAAGAAACTTATTTCCATCACTTATATGAATAGTGAAATTATTAAATTAAAAATATACCTACTACATTGCATGTCTCCAGTTTTGTTCATGCCTCATTCTCTTCAGATGGTTGGTTTATCTTAAGTTGTAACAAATTTTCTCTAGGGCAGTGTCTCTAATTTTTTTTTAAAGAAACTCCCAGAACTTCCTGTGACATCAAAATAAAAACAGCACTTTACTGCACTGAACAGCCTTCTCCCCACCAGCACAAATGGAAAGCACTAGTTGTACTACCACTTCAGCACTGGCACCAACCACAAGGGCTGTAAAAATGAGAGCTTATCATTCACTGATCCAACTCAGATGTAATTTATGCCATTGCAAACAAGATGTCTACAGATAGAGGAAAACCAGCAGAAAGTTCTGAAAAGCTTTCTTCAATGGACAAATACATTCAGCAATAAAGGGAGCACAAACATTTGTCTCTGTTTTACTATGCACTGTTATAGAACGTTACCATAGCTGAAATTAGTTGCCATTCATAGAATCATAGAATCAACCAGGTTGGAAGAGACCTCCAAGATCATCCAGTCCAACTTAGCACCCAGCCCTATCCAGTCAACTAGACCATGGCACTAAGTGCCTCATCCAGGCTTTGCTTGGACACCTCCAGGGACGGTGACTCCACCACCTCCCTCTTTAGCCAAATTTTGTTACTATACCAAAACTAAGACTATGGGGCTTTATATCATGTGAGCCTATTTGTAAAGATTCTAGGATAATAAATATCAAGGATTCTCTCCCTGGTGTCAGAATTTCTATGCATTTCTGCTCACAACCTCATATTTCCTGCAAAATAGGTGGAATGATAGTGTTGGAACTGTCATTTGCCTAGACATTTCAACTCTTCAATTGTAT